>CM060173.1:113616270-114216270 GCA_030549775.1 Tamarix chinensis
GGACCAGCCCCTCACGACCCAATTTCCCCTTCCACCCCCTTCTCCTTCGATACGGCCCAGGCTTACACGCCCTCCTTCTTCCTTCCCCTATCGCCCACCCTATCAGCTCTCTCCTTTTTCTTTTCTTTCCTCCTTGGACTGCCGGTCCTACCCTTTCTCCTTCCTCCCCCCTGCGCGACTTGTAACCCAATTCTCACCAGCAACCACCAACCGTAGATCAACCCATCCTATCCCTCTCTTCCCCATCATTTTCTTTCCCATTTTCAACCCAACCAACCTCCTCCCTCCTCACGCATACCTGCCCCTTTCCTTTTCTTCTCCCCCGACCAAACACCCCTGCCATGGCAGACCTGCGTTGACCTACCATTGCTGGTCGGTGGTCTTACCTCACCTACCCCCTCTTTTCCTCTTCCCCCTATATTGCTTTCCCCTCTAATTAGCCTATATATACCCCATAAGTCGGATTCCTTTTTGCAACCTAGAAACTCTCCCATTTGCACCACCTCCAGATCAAACGACCGCCCCATCGCTGCTGCCCACGCCACCCACAAAAGCGTTCCCTACATTACCCTCTACCAAATTACACCTTCCTCCACCCTCGATTTTCCCTGCAAGAGCCAACCCAGCCATGCAAAGTTCACCTCCCAATCAACCCACCTCGACCACCGCTGCCCTTCGCACCATCGTCTGCAGCCGATTCTGCCACAACAAACACCCCTACCCTCCAGAACAACCACGGGAGCTTCCTCTATCTCCCCACACCTCCCTTTTTTCCCTACCTCCCTCTCCTCCTCCCTTCACCACCCTCCACCACCTTCGGCCACCACAATCGCAGTTGTACGCCGCCCCTTTTGGCTACACCACCACCTCCATTCCAACCCTCTCCACCTGAGGCACCCACCACCACCTTAATATCCCCCTCATTCCTCCTCTCTTATCCTAGACAACCACCTCTCCCTCTCTCTTCTCCCTCCACCTTCGTTGTCGTTGCCGTCTTTAAGTGGTACTCTAAACCCTTTTTTATACAAGTTTTAGCAATTTTTAGTAGTAGTAGTATTATTATTATTATTATTATTATTATTTATCATTATTATCACCTTTATCATTATTATTATTTAACCTGACTTCAAAATTATTCTAACTAATATTATTGTTATTGTTAATGGTCGACAACCTAATTATTATTATGATTATCATTATTTTTATTATCATTATTATTAGTAGTATTATTATTAATACTAACCTTGGCATATTATCACTTTTTTTAATATTATAAATATTTGAATCCTTATATTACTATTAACATTTCAATTATTATTAGTATTATTCTTAACATTATTATTATTGTTGTTACTATTATTACTATTGTTATTATTATTATTGTCATCATCATCATCATCATCATCATCATTATTATTATTATTACTACTATCACTATTATTATACTTAACCATATTATCACTAAGGCTACTACTATTATGCTTATTAAGACCTTTGTTAGCATTATTCTTAAGATTAGAACTACTACTACTACTACTACTACTACTACTAATACCACCACCATTATCATTACCTTGTCATTGTTGTTAATATTTCATATATCACTAGCCTTATTATCACTACTAGCATTATTATTATTAGTATCATTATGGTCACTACTTTATATTACTAATATCACTATTATTATTATTATTACTAGGATTTGGGTTGATATTAGTATTATCACTACAACTACTATTATTATTAGTAGCAGTAATATTGAAGCTATTACCTTTAATAATATGAATATCGCTATAATTACTTTAAGATAAACCATTATAGCTACTAAGACCTTTTTTGATTAGTAGTAGCATGATTAGCTACTTTAAGAATAATAACCATACTTTTACTTATAAAACTACTATTATCATTATTATCCCTAATAATAGGTTATGATAAGGGTAAGGTAGGAATAATTGTAATTTTGGTAAGAAGGAAGTTAACCCATAACATTTTCCTCTTATAGGTGAATCAAGTCAAAACCCTAAGGATGCATAGAAATGTGCTCCAAGACCGATGTCGTATTAGTTAAGGATGTACCTAAAAACAACTATGTGTGTGTTATGTGCCTTGTGTGCCATGTGTTATGTTATGTTGTGTTCTTTATGATTATAATGACTAATTTCTTATAGCGCAGCTTGGAGTTGAGGTATGCTTACTTGAATTCCTTATGGCATGTATATAATGATTATATATGTTGTGCTTATGATGTTATATAATGTGGCCCTCTAGGACATGCATGCTAGGAATTTTAATAATATAATATGAGATGAAAGGATAAAAAGGGAAAGAGGGGAAGTGAGTTGATTAAAGGAACATGACATTGACCTAATTATCTCATGACCCATCAGGGATGGTAACGGATCAGGTACTCCTATCCGTTACCCAAACCCGATAAGAAAACCTATACCCATATCCATATCCAACCCCGATGGGTATTTTTTTCCTTCATCCATATCCGTTTAAATATCCATCGGGTAAAACCCATTAAGTATAAAGTAAAAATCATTTAATGTTAAAATTATATACTTAGATTGTTAAAATTTAATCGTATCTTCACTTTTAGCCTTAGAAAATATACTTAAAGTTATATAAATGAAGGTAAAAATGTAATTTTATATCGGATAAACGGATGCTGGTACGAGTACGGATTTGAGGATCCCTTACCCATACCCAAATCCGGCGAATATTTCTCCCCTTCCTCCATATCTGTATCCATATCCGTTTATACATCTGGCGGATAAAACCAGTCGGATTTCGGGTAAAACCTGTCTGATTGCCATCCCTAGACCCATGAGGGGGAAAATAAAAGTGAGGTGATGATCAAAATGAACGAGTGATGTGAATCCTACATGGGAAATTTCTAGGGTTTACATGGGATGGATGGAGTATGCATGGGGATGATCTTTAGGTAAGAAAAGTTGTCTTGGGGCGTAAGTAAGGGAAGGGGAGAGTTGTGGAGTGATTGGAGACTTAGGGTGAAAAATAGTACGTAGGTTGGTATAAAGGTGTATAGGGGACATGGTTAGGGTTTCAGAGGAAACCCTAACTTGAGGGGGAATGTGAAAGTAAAAATAATTGAGGAAGAGTGGAGTATGGGATAAGATTGAAAACTTATTATACGAGGGATGAGTATGGGTGCCATGGGAAAGAAGAGGTGTTAGGTGAAGAATAAAGAGGTGACTTGTGGGGGAAAAAAGGTGCTAGGGTTTGTAGTGGTCAACTAGGGTTCATGATCGCATGCACAATCAGTGGGTAAAATGATATGATTAGGGTTGAATCTAAATGAGATGATGTGTTGGGCGATAAAATAAATAATGGTTGTGGAATTCAAAGGAAGGTTGGGCCACATAGATCCAATTAGGGTTTTAGGGTAAAAACCCTAGAGGGTGATAGTGAGTGTATTTGGGTGTCATAAGGTGGTAGGCCTTAATCCACACACTTAGGAGTTGGGTATTCGTTGTGAGAGGATGTCGGGGTGTGTCAGGATGTGTAGAAATCTCAAGATATGAGATAGGCCCTCTTGGGAGGATAGAAGTAGAAGGTTGGTGACATGCATGTCAAGGGTGAAAGTTTTATTGAATAATACATGAATAAGATACTAACCATTTAAAGAGGAAGATTATTGAACCGGTCTCAGACCAATCCACAGGCATAATAGTGGTCAGGTGTCGGGGTGCCCTATAGACCAATCCACCGGCATATAATAGGGTCAGGAGCATTTTGCCCTGTACATTTCCTATCCACCGGATATAATAGTGGGGTATCCAAAGCTTAATAAACCAAACCCTAAGTTATAATAAATCATGGGAAAGATACTACGTAATTACAGTAGAACACCATGAGAGTTGGGGTCAGAATGATCCACCGGCATAATAGTAGCCAGAAGTACTTTGTCCTGGAGACCGATTCACCAGCAAAAATAGTGGTGAGGAGCGTTATGCCCTGTACGTTTCCGATCCACTGGTTGTAATAGTAGGGTTCACGCACTCGCATGGATAGATAAAGAGTATGTGTGAAATGAATATATTGACCAGAGATCTAAAGAATAAGTTTATCTGGACCATAGTCCGGCCTTCACTATATGTATTATTATGTGCTATCTATATGATCATACTTGTGTTATATGTCTTATATGTTTGGCCTTAGCTGCATGGTTACCTTATTCAATTCGTAGTGTACTGACCACCTGTTTCATAGGTGTTGTTCATTCCCACAAGCAGAGGGCCCACCTGAGTTTGTGCAAGTAGGAGAGGAGATCTTCGATGCCTACAATACTTATGAGGCATCAGGTGGGGCTAAGAGTTGAGCCTAGACTTGGCCTGGGGATCAAAAGTGACTTGGCCGAATTCTCTTTTAATTTATCTTATATCGTTTTCCTTCAATTTCTTTTTGTCGTACTGTACCCTTTATCTCTTTGGGAACTTTAATGACGCACTCTTTGGATTATAATTCTTTTACGCTTACTCTGATTCTGTATTGTGAACGATTCAGTTTTTTTTTATGAATTCTTGTTTTAAGTATTGACTCATGTTTGACAATAATCTTCTTCAGCTTTAGCACCTGGTACTAGAATAGTAAGAGTGAACTGGTCTGGTACTAAGTGTGGCGGTAATATCCCCAGAATTCACATTTTTTTTATTTCGCTTTCGCTAATTCTTTTAATAAAATGAAAATTTCAATTATGAATTTTGGAGGTGTTACAGATAAGGCCTATGATAACGTTTTTGTAGGAATAAAAAAGTATTTTGTTAACCTACCTATTCTATTAGCATCTGTACTAGCAAACCACTCTTGCTCTCTGTTGTAACATAAAATCGTTCAATAGGGGTACTATGTGTACAATAAAATTAAAAAGGGAAGGTGAAAACACTTTATTACTTGATTCATACTCTTTTTTATTGGGGTATAAGTTAACTACACTCCAATACAGAAGACATGTTTGGCTTTAATTTTTATTATTCAAAATTTAAAGTATTACATGTAATCACATATGATACATTGGATACCACATGTTGATCCAATCAAACATGTCATGTATAAGTCGATGTTGATAGGATGACTTGCAAAATGGGCTTTGGTGATCAATCAATATGACATCATCTTTATTTGCTAAAAGGCAATCAAGGGACAAGCATTGTTAGACTTCTTATCCAATCACCTAATCATAGTTTACTAAGAGCTATCAAATGAGATACTTAATGAAGAGTCTTTTATCATTGATATCCTCCATAGAAAATATGCTTCAATGGTTTTGTATAGATATGTCACTGGTTTTTATGCTAGAGCGATGTTTGTTCCCCCTAAGGCATGTGCTTACATATTCATTTGTACTCTTAGAGTTGTACTCGAACAACATGGTATAATATCAACTATTAATCATAGGATGCAACATGGCACTAGAAATGGGAATCAAGGATCCGAGTGTCTTTGGAGACTTGAAATTGGTAATAAGGCAGTTATTAGAAGCATAAGAAGTAAAGAAAGAGCATCTAATCCCCTACCATAAGTATGCTACACTCCTATTTGAAAACTTCCATGAAATAAAGTTGGAACACATAGGAAGGGGATCAAATAGGATCTTTGATGCACTTGCAAATATGTCCGCGACAATAGCATTGAGGTTGATGAAACAAAAATGATGCTATTATGAAATCAATGGGTTATACCATTTGTAAAAAAAATGAGGAAAAATAGACATCAAAATTATTCTTCTCCTATGAAGTGGACTTTAAAGACTGGTGACAACCACTTATAGATTATATTGGGGATAGTAGGGTTCTACTTTCAAAATGACACATTATATCATCAAAATGCTAATGGCATTATCCTTTGATTTTTAGAAGAAAGAGAGATGAAGGAAGTCATGTAAGAAATGATGAATACATATTTTTACATATTACATACCCTTTTAATATTAGTTTTTGGCCTTTTATTTGAATAATATATGAGGATAATTATAATTTTTATTGAAGTGATAATAATATTATATATTTAATCACTTGAGCTAAAATGATATTAAATTAATAGGCCTAATTTATGAGATTATTTATAAATTTCTTTAATTTTTACTTTGTAGAAAAAATTGGAAAATATATATAAGATAACATAATGTGCCACAAAATAAAAAAGAAAAGGGAAAGGGAAAAATCTCACAGTGAAATGAAATAAAAAAAGCTTGTCACAGGGCAAAAAGAAAAAAGAAAGGAGCAGTTAGGGCGGTAGAAGAGAAAAAAGGGAAAGGGGAGAAAGAGAAAGATGTATGGCAAAGAAAGGAGAAGGAAGCTAAGAAAATAGACAAAAAGAAAATGAAGACAAAGGGCGTAGAGGAGCAAATAGAAAGAAGGATAATAAGAGAGAAAAATAGGAGACTCATGGCGTAGTGAGAGGGAGTGTAGGCCACAACATAACATGAAAAAAGATAGAAAGCAAGAAGAGAAGATGGACTGGCAGCAGGGCGTAGAAGAGAGAGAGAGAGAGAGATAACTGGCGATAAAGAAGAAGGAGAGAGAGAGAGAGAAATATTCTTCACTATATTTATTTTTGGTTCTTTCTTTCTCTATTTTTAATATATATTTCTGATATATTTATTTTTATAATTAATGTATTTAGTGTGGTTGGTTAAGTAATTTTTGCTAGGGAATAAATTGAAGCCCTATACTATAGTTTGAGATGTAATAATAATTTACTCTGTTTCATGATATTGCCTTTTGACTATAATTTAATTGCTATAGTTTATATGTGTGATTTTAATGAATATAATTTATGTAGTGCATGCCTCATTTTGGCTTCATTATAGTTAAAATATGTAGGATTATATACTTGCTAGGTGGGTATATGAACATGATAAAATTCATATACATAAATTGTAGCTAGGTTAAATGAAAATTCATCTAATAGTTTTGTGATTCTAATTACAGTAGTAAAACGTTTAGATACGTGTGAGTCAAAGTAGGGCAATATAACTAAGCACACTTGAAGTACTAGTTAAGGTACTTAGATTGACATCATTTCAATTGTACTTAATGTTTTAAATAAATTTAAATATAGGAGCTTCTTGTTGCAGCTATACTATTAGATTTAAAATAATTTAATATTGGCACATTGTCATATTAATGATTTTATAAAAATAATATAAGGTGTATAAACCTACTTTTGGGTTGTAACTTTGTGTGTCTCTTTTTTGTGATTAAAATATGACTTAGGAATTATTGTTATATTTTGACCTAGTCTAGTAGTGGATTTTGATTTTCCTAGCACATTCATTATATTAGTATTACCCAAATTTATTTTCTTATTTTATTTATTATTTTTATTATTTTTTATTTTAAAATACCCATAATTGTGTTTTTCTAATTATTTGTTTTGTGTGATTTAGATTATTTTATTTTATTATTTGTGAGCTAGCTAAGTTTAGATGAGTCATCTCAATCCTTGACCTAAAACAATATCCTTATCTATCGATACTACAATTAACAATAAGAGTATTTAAATTGTGTATCGACTACATCGACACCAAGAAACTCATTTAGTAGTTTGTGGAGCTTATTAGTCTAGGTCGAAGCTTCATGATATAATCAAGCGACTCAGTTACTACAGGCCAATGGTGGTTTGGGGTTGTAGGGATTATGTGAAGAGATATAAGCCATGACAAATTCGTGCAAACTTCACCCACGCACTTTCAATAACCATTTATGAATGAGAGCCCAACCCGAATGTTGAAGCATAAACTTTGACCTACTTGGTCATACAAAATGTTTCTAGTAACTAGGTGTCCTTAAAGGATTATAATGTTGGGATGAGCATAGATAGTTCATCAAGTAAAGCTACACTATGTGGATATGTCACTCCACTATTTAGCAAGATCACTTATTTTAAGTTCAAGATAAAAAATATGCAGTCAACCCCACAAAGAGTGGGGATAATACCTTAAGCACCAAGCCAAACATTAGGTCATCATCTTCATCTCCCAATATGACAAGATAATTACCATAAGAAGTGTCCTTATTGTTAAAAGAAATCATCCTACTAAAAAAAGTAATAAATAAATAAATAATAAACAATAATTGAAACCTAATAACAATTATGATCAAGATGTTGTTTGGGCTTTCCTAAACAATGAGCTAAGTCAACCATTAAATGAAAGAAGTAGTCAAGCCCTGTTCAAGAAATAATGGCCATTAAAGAAGATATATAATTAAAATAGCTCAAAGGATATTGGAAGTTGATGCAACACCACACTAAATTTGTTAAACATTAGATGGTCATCTCAAGGCATCATCATTATCTGACATCATAGTCCAAGGGCTTTGTAGCGTTCAACACCACAATTCATTTGGGGTCATTATCATGTCTAACATTGTTACCGGTCTAGGAGTGTTGTCATTGTCCAACATCATAATCTAAGATGTTCTCATGTTCAAAATCACCATCTAGGGGCATTATCACGTCTGGCACCATTATTTGGGATTGTTATCACCATCTAACACCACTATCTAGAGTTTTCATCATGTCCAACGCCATTATTGGGGGCACCACCACTTCCTTTACCACCATTTTGGGGCATTGTTGGTGTCCAACTTCACATATTGGAGGGGCCCTCATTATCTAACACTACTGCATAGGAAAACTATTAGGTCTAACACCATCATCTATAGGCACAATCACCGTTCAATATATTCGTCTAGGGACACTGTCATGTTTGATACCATCATACGGGGACATTTTTTTATCTAGTACTCTTGTATGGGGCACCACCAAGTTTTGTACCATCATCACATCTTGTACTACCATATGTTGTTTGACCTCGTCATTTGGGGCATCATCGCATCAAGTATTGATGTATGGGGGAATCATTGTGTTAGGTATCACCATATGGAGGCATAACCAAGTTCTATAAAACTATTTAGGTGCATTGTCGAGTCTAGTACTTCCATCTAGAGTGATTCCCGCATCTAACACTATCATTGCATTAGACATCATCATGCAAGACCATTATCACTACAAAAACCACAACAAAACTTATAGGAAAAAAATGAAAGAAAAAAACTATTTGTAATAGGATATCTTCCTCAAGCAAAAGAAGGGAAGTCCAAAGGTCTAAGAAAAATTTGTTTAAAGTAGTATTGTGAATAGTTGGTGGTCTACAAAATAGAAAGGAAATGGGTTATTATTACTAAAAAAAAGGGTCACTTTATTTGTGCAAAGAAAAAGAACAAACATAATATTGTGGACAATTATAAGGCTCAGATAAGATTAGCCATAGTTGGTTGAGTTTTGAATAATTAACTCCTTATAGTTAGAATTCATCTTTAATAGATAATGAAAAAAACTTGATGATGGGTTGTGATCTCATAATAAACTGCAATGCTTGAATAGCTTCTTAGTGCATCGTTAGTACCACAATTAAATAATGAATTATAAAGGAGAATAACCATCATACATCATTAATTACCATTGTTCATGATGATATGACAAAAGTAAAGCAAAAAAAAAGATTACAACTCACAAGATCACCATTTATAACACTTTTACCCACACCAGTCATATGTAGCTACCTGGAACACTTTCATAATTGATGACTAACTCCATAGATTATCATGAGCTCCTTTTAGTGTGTTTTTTCTCCATTCACACACTTTTAAAAATACTTTTCAGGAGGTGACCCATCCTTAAACTATTCTAAATCAAGCACACTCAACATTGGAGTTCTCCAGTGATACATTTCCATAAATAAAAGTGTACCATATTGATACAGACAATTATATCAATCATTTTACACCTCAATTGTCCACCATTAATTTAGGGTATTACTGAAATGCCCCGAAAAATTTCTAATTTTATAAATTATATTTAAATGAGGTTTTATTAGAAAAGTTATTTAAATAAATTATTTTCATTAAAATAAAAGGGTATTTAACTAGGAAAAATAAAGAAGGAATTTATTAGTATTTTAATTAGGAAGAATTTGGGTATTCTAGCTAATTAAGCATTTTAGTTTGAAAATAGATTAAATAAATTATTTTATTTAAAATAAGAAGGAGAAAATAGTTTCAAATTAATATTAATTTTATAAATAATTTAAACAGAGAAAATTAGGATGTTATGCTAATTAAAAAGGAATTTATGGAAAATCTTTCAAAAATCCTTATTTAGCCTAAAAAGTGAGTTAAATATTATTTTATTTAAATATTATTATTTTTAAATATATCAAATATTTTAATTAATTTAAATACCCAATATTATTATTTTTCCTTTTCCCCTTTTTCCTTTTTCTTTCTTTCCTTCCTCCCCTCCCCCGAATTGGGCCTGACGCGGCCCAATTTCCTTCTCTCTTTTCTTTCCCTGCCGCGGCCCACTTCCGTTGTTTCTTTTGTTTTTCCTTCGGCATCCAGAGCTCTGCGTTTCGTCCCTTTTATCCCTTAGATGCGTCGTTTCACTTAACTCCCACCTCCCTCGCGCCCGACCGCCCGGCCTGCCCCTTTTTCTTTCTTTTCTTTCCTCGCGAACCGCCCGGTCCAGTCCCCTTCTTCCTCCCCCAACCCCTCGCACCTGCCAGCCCGACGCACCTGCAACTCCCCGCCGAAAATGGCGGCACCGGCTACGAGAGGTCTGACCGGCCGAGTCACTTCTAATTTTCTTCCTCTCAGCTCGCACATTAGCTGGGAATAATCAATTTTCCCTAACCCCCGCTCATTCTCTCTCTCTGGCTTCGCGAAGGTTCGACCCAACCCAAGCTTAGGTCGGTCGATTTCTGTCACCGGCCGCCAAAACCATAGCAATAAATGTCATCCACGCGACCCCCAAAACCCTAATAACCCATCTAAAATCTATATATAGCCTGGTTGTCAGTGTGGTCGAGACTTCTTCCTTCCGAAACCCTAAGTGAGAATCGCCCACCACCGTGACTTCAGACGCATATTCCGACGCCGATAGCCAAACCCAACGCCACCACCACATCTCAAATTCTTCGTTGCAATTCCCTCTAGCTAACCAGACCATTTTCAAACTTCGATTCTTCTTGCACGGGCGTCCATAACCGTGCAAAGTTTGCTTCTCATCTCGCCCAAAATCTTGACCCCGAGACCTTAAACCACCGCTCGCCGCCACTTACGCCGCTTCTGCCACCCTATAAACCACTCAAAATCTTCTACTAAGTATCCTCCATCGAACCATAAGCTTAGTTTATTTTTCTCCTTACCCCTTCCCTCTTTTTCTTCATTTTTACCTCTCTTAGATCCATTTTCCGGCCACCTCCGGGAACCACCGCCAATTCCACCTGCACCCTCCGACTCAAGGTGATGTCATTGACATTTTAAGTACTTAGTTTCGATTTATTTATAATTATCCTAATTTTAGCAAAATTTTAGCATTAATTCAACTTTTATTATTATTATTATAATTATTAATATTAGTAATATTGACTGCAATTTTATTTCTAAATTTTTTTGACAGGTCAGGGAGTATTATTGAGTAAGATATATTATTCATCTCGGCCTTTACTTATTTAATCTAATTTTTGCATGTTTAATGTTATTATTAATAATAATATTAATATTGTTATTATTAGTGTAATTATTTAGTTAATATTGTAATTATTTTCAGGAGGATTATAAACCTAAAATTTTAACTAAGTCTCGCACATTTGCTTTTTACAACTATTATTAACATTTTTAACATTTTTTCTAATTATAATATTATTATTATTATATTTATTAACTTTATATTATAAGTATATATAATATTAATATCATTATTACATTTTTGAATGGTTTTATTATTAAATGGGTTGATTTTGAAAGCCACCTTGTAATTTTAAGAATTTTGGTATTATTAATATTAATATTCTTCTAATAAAAGTGTTATTAATAATGTTTTATTATCATCATTATTATTATTATTATTATTATTATTATTATTATTATTATTACTATCATTACCCTTATTGTTATTATTATTATTTTGGTGAAGGGTAGAAACCCTTGTATCACCACCCTTTCGAATGAAAACAATAATTTATTTGTACTTTAAGTAATATTTTGTATAATTAATTATTGTATAGTATTGTTTTAATTAAAAACAAAATCTTAGAATAATTTAGAGAATAATAAAATTTTATAAGGGAGCCTAATTCTAGTATACTTTTATTTAATAGGTGAACCTAGTCTAATCCCTCAAGAGGAATAGGAGCGTGCACCAAGACCGGTGTCGTATTAGGTAAGGGGTGCTAAGGCCTTTTTGTGTGCTTATTTGCATAATGTGATTCGCATGCTATGTATCATATGTCTATCATTATTATTTATGTTATATACGATGTGAGGTGGAGTCCACGTATGATATTGGTTTGTTATATGGCATGGGTTTTACTTATATGTGATAATATGTGATTGGCCTTAAGACATGCATGTTAGAGTTTGCACGATGTTATTAACATTGCATGGTGTTAGGGTTTCATATGACGATATTAAGGTTGCATGACAATATTAGGGTACGTGGGAGTGTGGTACGTTGCATGGTAAAATTAAGGTTTGCATGGAAGATGGTACATTGCATGGCAATATTAGAGTTGCATGGAAAGGTGGTACATTGCATGGCAATATTAGGGTTGCATGGAAGATGGTACATTGCATGGCGATATTAGAGTTGCATGGAAAGGTGGAACATTGCATGGTAATATTAGGTTTGCATGGAAGATGGTACGTTGCATGGCAATATTAGGGTTGCATGGAAGGGGTGGTACGTTACATGGCAATATTAGGGTTGCGTGGAAGTGGGGTATGATGCATGGGAATCCGGATTGCATAGTTTACGTGGTGCTAGGGTTTGCATGGGATCTAGGGTTTGCATAAGAGCTAGGGTTTGCATGGAGTTGGTAATGCGTGTCTGAAGCTACGATTGCGAATAAGATACTTAAGATATTAATTACATAAAGTGGAAGATGGTTGAGACGGGACCAACCGATCCACCGGTTCGGAATAGTGGTTAGGGTTTTACCCTATGCGTGACCGATCCACCGGTTATAATAGTGGTTAGAGCAAGATGCTCTATGTGTAAACCGATCCACCGGTTACAATAGTGGGGGTTCCCGAGCTCAACAAAAATAAACCAGAGTTTCGTTAAAATACCTAAAAGACATTAATTACTTATAGCGGAATACCATGTGATACGGGGCCAACCGATCCACCGGTTAGGAATAGTGGTTAGGACGCGTAGTCCTATGTGTCTCCGATCCACCGGCTATAATAGTGGTTAGGGTATGATACCCTATGCGCCTCCGATCCACCGGCTATAATAGTGGGGGCTCTCGTACTCATATGGTTTTAATAAAAGCATGGTGTGAATCGATTTCCGATCAGGGATTAATTAACTAATTAATCTGGACTATGAATGAGCCTTGTACTTTTACCTGAATTGTTCATATGCCTTTATGTTGTTATGTTAGATTATGCCCTTTTATTATTTTATCTGGATTATGTGTCTATGTGCTGGCCTTAGTGCTCGGTTACCTTACTCAGTACGTAGCGTACTGATCACCCGTTTCATGGGTGCTGCTCATTCCCACGAGTAGAGGGCCCAATTGATTTGGTGCAGGTAGGAGATGTTTACTTTGATGCGATTGATATCCATGGGTCATCAGGTGGGGCCGAGTGATGATTGGGCCGAATCCGTATCAGAGTGGCGTGGCCGGACTTCCATTGAGATTTTTCCTCCTATTTTCCTTAATTTATGTTAAGCACTTCCAAATAAATTTACGTTCGGAGTTATCTCTCTCTTCCTTGAAAAACTAACTCTCGTAGTCTGGATTGAATAAGGACTTGTGCGTATTTAATTTTCGTATTTATGAATTTGAACTATTATTAATATTTATGAGTTGTTTTCTTTAGCCTTAGCACTTGGTACTGGAACGGTTTGAGAGAACCGGTCTGGTACTAAGTGTGGCGGTAACATTCCCAAAATTCACAAGTCTGAAATATTTTTGTTTTAATTGCTTCTGCTTTAAAAAAAAAGTAGTGAATTTTGGGGTGTTACAATTACAATCATCATTTTTCATTCATCATCCCATAGGATAAGGGTTGCAATTATATAAGACATAGGAGGCAAAAGGTGAGATAAAAACAAGTAAAAAAAGAACAAAGGAATAACACTACACAACCCACCGTTATCAAAATAAGAGAATATAAATCAATGCTATATGAACTACGAAGAGTTGCATTAAGCACATGCATGATTAAAGGAAAAACACGAAAGAAAGGCATCTTATGATTAGTTGCTTGGATTCTGAAACTTTAGTTGTATTCTCAGCAAAAACAAAATTGTTATTGCCATGTCAAACACTTCATGTTTTAGAAAGGTGTTCTACTCTGCCCAATCTAAAAGAACCTTATACTATCTTTCATCAAGGATGGTAGGCTAATGAAGGACCATACAAGGGATAATGGTTGCATAATATTAGCCCCACAATTTATGACCATGATTATTCAGTCATGAGCATGCCCGATCCAAGATCCTTGGTTATAGATATAGTATGTTGAAGAAGATTTGAACTTCTAGATACTTTTAAAGGTATATAGTTAATGGAGATTGCATATCTCTTTGCATTAAATACTCTTAAGCTCATATAATTTTGTTACTAAAGAAACTAATCATCACCGAAATTGTCGGGAATTTAAATTGAAATAAAATTACCCAAGATGAAGAAAAAAAATCTAAATAATAAGTTCAGATAAAGGGAGCAAGTTACTACAAATCAAATTATTACTGTAAGATAAGAGAACCAAATCTATGAATTTGTTGACATTAAAAAATTAACTATCACATGGAAGGTCAATTCAGTAAATTTTCTTAGAATTATTCGGATACTCACAAATCATTTATGCCGGTATTTGATTATAGGGGAATAATGATAATATTGGGTTTGATTGAATTAAATATGGGATAAGATTAATTTTACAATGGAAAATAAGTACAAAAAATTAAGTTAAAAGAAACCCACCTCCTAAGTGTGCAAAGCAAACCCAATAAGCCCAAGCCTACTAGCCAATAACCCTTATTCTCCATAAATAGAGAGGAGTCTCCTCCTTATTTACAAAAAAAATTCTGAAGATCAAAATCCTCAAAAAGAATGCTCACTAGTACTCTAAAGCCAAAGACCAAAAACCGAAGAGTTGAAGCATTGTTCATCATCATGCATTCTTGAAGAGTTTAAGCATCAAAAAATCATGCCCACTTCACCAGGTAAATATAAATTTTAATTGGCATGTTGGGATCAAGCTCACTAAAATTAAGATAAGCCTCGAACATGTTGAGTTTAAAATTCAACACCACAAATTACAAATATCATTGACAACATTGTTGTCTATATATGAGATTAAGCCAGAGGACGTTAAATCTTGTAATGGGTTTACAGAGAGATTATATTCATAATAAATTCTAAAAATTAATAATATTATTTTTTCCTTCATTTTTCTATTTCGTAGAAATTTTTCATTATTAAATTTGGTGCACCTAGTGGGACCATATCTACCTCTCATCTCAATCTTCAACAACACATCTTGATGGCTTCGAACAAGAACATGAGTGTCTCCAAAAACTATGACTCTTAGTGATAGAAACACCTGTAGGGGCCCCACTAACACGAAGCAAGGTGACAACCACTGATACTAGTGGTAAAGACATGATTTATGAAGATATTGGCATAGACATGATTAATCATTATCTTATTTTTCCATATTCATGGATAAGTTGACCAGCATTCAGTAATGGTCATAAGTTTTTCATTGAATAACTAAATTAAATGATTCCTTTTGAGTTGTAAATATAATTATAATATCTACACATTTTTTCTTTTGAATTTTTCCATATTTAAAATAAAACTTAGTGAAACTATTGATCAATATCGGTCTTGTCATACTTGCGCAATTTTCTTATATATTTCTCTCCTAAAAGCCTATATAAGCCCATACTAAACTCTAAAATCCGCCACTATGTCCCTTTTCTCCCTTGTTCCATAACTTATGTTCTACTTCCCCCATTAACATCCTTCACTTCTTTAACTAATTTATGGATATCTTCAATTAATTTATCAAGATCTTCAACCATCTCCAATATTATAATTAAAGATCCAATCTTTCTTCTTCTTCATTTTAGTCTGAGTTCACTAAATGATTCTTCTCTAAGATCATCAAATCCTGAATTTATGTTTTGGTGCCATAGGATCATTCTTTGTGCTTAAAGGTATTATATTTTATATATAAGGATTTTGCATAAAATAAAATTATTTTTAAAACACACACACACACACAGACATAAGTATGCATGTATTATATGTGTGTGGATTTTGATGTTTATAAAGTATGGATTTTTATTTATTATATAAATTTATACCTTCTTATGACTATATTTTATGCATTATGATATGTAATATGATTAGCTTAAGAAAGTATGATTTTATGTTAGATTCATGTTAGTTTTAATTTATTTTCAAATTTGCATTATTTTGCAAAAAGCACATTGAATTTAATTATGAGAGTCTACCCGTCAAACAATATATCAAATCGAAGCCTTGGAAGCCTAGTTTCATAAAAAAAAATATTGATTTTACATTTTGAGGTTTGTAGTGGAAAGAAATGGAGTTATAGTAATGATTGGTCAAATGTGACAAATGGCATGCCTTACTAAATTAAAATTTTAGTGTGTTGTATTGGTTTAACCAATGATTGAGTTTTGGTGGTTATGTTGAAACTAAGTAGTATTTTTTGACTAACATTGACTAAGCTTAAAGTTTTAATATACACGTGGCTTTGAGTTTTTGATTAAATGTGTGAGTTGTATTTGTAAAATTGGTTATTATAATTAGATCTTTCTATTTTTGAAAATTAACCTTTTTGGAGAGTTTTCTATGAATGAAAGTTTATGTGTTTATAAATTGGCTAATAAAAGAAAGAGGTTAATGAAGAATAGTTACTTATGTATATGATCACCTCAATAAGACATTAATAATTAAAGTGGAACAAGTGAGCTTTAGGTCCTTTAGGTTCTTCCACCTTAAGTTTGGGATAGATAATAGTGTTTCCTTGGTTTTGGTGGATGTCTATTTATTTATTTATTTATTTATTTATTTATTTTCCAGTTGTGGCTGGTCAAGGCTCATTGTTTACTTGATAGGCTTTTCTGAAACTTATGAAGGAGTGCACATAGTTAAATATAAGATAGTTGAGGCCATAGGTCTTTAGACTTTTATTATTTCATTTAGACTATACTCACTAGGATGACCATGTGTGATTTATAATCCTCTTTTGGTCAGTGATGGGTCTTCAAACTTTGATTTATTAGATGAACCCCTGATTAATTTACCCACTTTAATAATTATATGTCGTGATCACCTAAAGTAAATATCAATAATCATATATATTCACCCCCTTTGGAATTCCTATGATCATGTAAATATGCATCTATATATATACTTATATATACCCCATTCTTTTATACTTGTGTGTCACTTAACTTTTTCCTTAGCTAACTTTTTATATAGTTTAAAAGAATTTATAATAATTTATGATGTATATGGTGAATGTATAACTTAGTGCATTTATTACGTAATCATGCTCAAGAGTAATAGCTTGCATGCGTTGGGGATGAGTGAAAGTAAAGGCATTCTAGAGATTTTATTCTTGTTATTCTTTTTTATTTGTTCTTCAGAGTATTGATGTAATATAACTAAGTTATAATTTTCGCTGTTTATTTTAAGGTCATTAATGGTAATACACACTCTTATAATTTTTATAGTTATTTTTTTACAAGCTATTAGTAAAGTTGTGAAAATTGTTTATTTTAAATAGCCTTACATCTAGTGTAAGCATGGTATTGGTATTTACTTATAATAGGTGTGGTGGTAAGGCCCTTGATATTGATTTTAGTTTTCACATATTTTATTATTTTAAATTTTTTTAGTTTTGAAAGTTAGGGGTATTTTAATATGCCACCAAACTATGATTTCATCTTGTAGGTTTGTTCATTAAGTTGCTTGTGTAGGGTGGATGACAAAAGCAATTCAAAAGATCAAGAGGACAAATGTGTTCCTTAAAAAAAATTCACTAAGTTGTTTGAACAAAAATTAAACGAAGGAGAGTAATTTATTTTAATTAATTTTGTTCCTAATTGCATCATCGAAAATTACTAGAAGATTAGAAACTAAGATTAGTGACTAGGAGAAAAAGAGGATAGAGGTTAACTTGTAATAGTAGGTTAGAGATGGATTGAGGGATTAATTTGAATATAAGCAAATTTATAGGTACTAAAATAAATATTTTTTTTATTTAGGAATTAAAGTAGAAAAAAAATGGGTTCCATAAGGACTAAAATAATATTTAACTAATAAAAATTAAATTAATGTATTTTATTGATTTTTTATATTATTAATTGAAAAAATAGTAATGTAATGGCGGATAACTATTTAAACTTTAAATTTTGGTATTGTCATTTTTCCTTGCATGAGTGTTGAATTGGATAGTAGGTAGTAGTGAATGGATAATATCATAAAAGTTTGAATATTATTTTATTGATTATATTTAATTTATAACCATTTCAAACAATGGAATACCTTTTTCAATAAAAATGTATGAGATTAATTATTAAATAAAAAACTCATATTTTTTTAATTTATATGGATGCTGCGAAAATAAATATAAAGTATTATATAGATAACATATATATATATATATATATATATATATATATATATATATAATAGGAGGATATTATATATAACAACTAATAAAAAAAGTTGTATTTCCACGTGCTTATTTAATATGAGGATAATAGGCATACAAAGTATATATTTACATCAAATGTCTTATTTAGCATACTTAATACAATAAAAATATTTTTTGAAAAATAATCACTCTAGTCCAAATGAAAATCGAAAAATAATAGTATTATTGAAAAAAAAAAAACTATATTGGCGCAAGATGACAGCAAAAGCGCATTACACGTCATCAAAATGAATAGTAAATGGAGAATTTTCGGGACGCTAGGATTATAGTACAAGCTCAAAGTTGACGCTCTTTTCGTCGTCTTCACGCAAATGACAAGGAGCTGCGTAACCGCCGAATCAAGGGAGAGGATGGGATAGAGACGAAAGGCGTTATCTGCAGTCGGTAGTGACGACCACTCCCTCTTTCTGTCAATCATCTTACTCCACGTGTCGTCCAAACTTCCATTGACATCGGATTAGCCTCTCCTCACCTGCTTATATCAGTCGCATTCCCCGTTTACACCCGTACACTCGCACAGGCGCAGCAGCATATTTCTACCTTATTATTACTAACTTCCAACTAGCTAACCCTAATCCACAGTCCAACAGCCGGAGATGGATCACGCGGCGGATGCTCACCGGACTGATTTGATGACTATCACTCGTTTTGTGCTGAATGAGCAGTCTAAACATCCTGAGTCTCGTGGTGATTTTACCATTTTGCTCAGTCACATCGTTCTTGGCTGCAAATTTGTCTGCACTGCTGTCAATAAGGTATGCTGTCAAATTTAGTTAGATTCTTGATAATTTGATTCTCACCGGACGTTGTTTATTCTTATTCTATTGTGAATACGTATAGATGTCTCTCTTATGGATACTTGAATGCGCTATAAAGATAGTGAGGTTACGTGCTTTTTATGTATGATCATGAATAGCTGAACTTGAAATGTCGATTCGTTTCTATCAGATAGACAATCTACGTGAGTATAATTTTTCTACTAATTGCGTCTTGAAATCGTTTGATCAGTCATTAGAGTGCTTGACGCCTCGACCGGTGATTAGAATAGTTCTACTATCTGTCGGTCCACCACGAGGTTTGACACTAGTGGACCACCGAAAAGTTAAGTGCTATGCTATCAAGAAGTAGTAACGAGGATTTGCTCCGTTCGTAAAGTTTGGACTGTCTATCATGGCCACCTACATCACCTGGGCTCCACATCCCATGTAACACCCCGAGCCAGGCCACAAGCATTGCGGGACTATCTTAGATCTCTGTCCTAGTTCAGTTGCTTTCCGAAATCTTTTAAAAAAAATTCCAAAACTTGGTCACTCATTCTAAAAATTATTGAGTAGTTCGTTGGATAGAATCACCAAAATGATAGGATACTATGTTTATCTAAGTAGCTATATTAATACTTATAACACTTTTTCTCAAACCGGGTTATTACATTCAACGTAACGTTCTCGTCTCGACCGCTGACTATCTTACTATAGTTTTATTCCAAGAATCGTCCCGCTAGGCAATTGATTGACCCATCCTAGTTCAACTCGTGTTTGCAGCTTCACTTTGATACCATTTGTAACACCCCGAGTCGATACATGCGAGCGCCATTTAGTAGCCGCCTTCGGACCTCGGCACATAAGGGTTGCGGGGTTCCTTTTAGCGATTTCAGATTGATCAACTGACCCATGGATCAACACATGCTCCTTCGGCTACCCATGCACCTATGCCAAAACAAAGATGATGAATATAATTTTTTTTCCTTATCTTTTTTCAGTTGACTACATGATCGGTTCCTCAAAAAGAAACAGAGGACTGTGAACTATGGCCATAGGCTTGGAAATCTAAATTCTGCTTTATTGAATGAAAGAAGCAATATCGCACAGAACTGAAGTCATTTTCATCCGAGTTAAAAACTTTCCCTGTTACTTTGAAGTAATTAACATCCTGGCCTTTAAGTGTCCTGCCACTCTCTGAGCTCTATGTAGCTAACAACTTCCAATATTCGCAGGCTGGCCTTGCTAAGCTCATAGGACTTGCTGGGGAGACTAATGTTCAGGTATCCATATTTGTCCTCAGATTTTGTCCAATTATATTTAGACCTATTTTATTTGGTTTTATGTTGATTGTTTTATATTGCTCTTTTATCATTCCTCATAAAATCTTCATTTATCATAGGGCGAAGAACAGAAGAAATTGGATGTGTTGTCAAATGAAGTTTTCATCAAGGCTTTGATTAGTAGCGGACGAACTGTAAGTCGCCTGTATTATTATTACTTTGTATATGTTTTTAAGATCCCATAGTTTCTGCTGAGAGTTTATTTATGTATTCAGTGCATCCTTGTGTCAGAAGAAGATGAAGAGGCAATTTTTGTGGAGCCATCTCTGCGTGGAAAGTGTGTAGTGAAGATCTACCTGACCTCCTCACTCTATGTTCTGTATCTCAGTCATTGCATCTTTATCTAGAGCTTATTGATTTGACATGAAATATTTATCATGATTTAGGTACTGTGTTGTTTTCGACCCATTGGATGGATCATCTAACATTGACTGTGGTGTTTCCATAGGAACTGTAAGGCACCTTGCCTATCTATCATGTCATTGATTTATGAGAATCACATCTTAAAGATAAAGACACCAGAAATTAGATCTGATAACTGATGTTTGAATTTCATTTTAGATTTTTGGGATTTACATGATGAAAGATGGTCAAGAACCAACCATTGATGATGTTTTGCAACCTGGAAAGAATATGGTAGCAGCTGGGTATTGCATGTATGGGAGCTCTTGCACGGTACAAAATAGATTAGTGCATGCCATGTTTGTTTTACCTAAATTAATCTGGTTTTGTGATGATATCCAAGTTTAAACAAGTAATAAGGTTCAAATAGTCACAGCTTTCCTTCTTAACCACTGTGTGAGAAGAAACTTTCATCCTGCTTTTCCACCTTGTGTTTTTCTTGAGTTTCCTTACAATGGGATTTTCATTATTCAACCCCAATGATGATGCAGCTTGTTTTGAGCACCGGAAGCGGTGTCAACGGATTCACTCTTGATCCATCTCTTGGTGAATTCATCCTAACTCACCCAGACATCAAGGTTTGTTCAACTCTGTATATATGTCTGCTGAATCACTTTTTCTCGATCAAATATGGTTCTTCAGTTCTCTTAAACAGTTAAGCATCAAGACAGCAAAAAAAGGAAAAGGAAAGAGGACAAAAGGATTTAGATGGTTGAGATGAGGATCTTAATACATCATCCCAGTTTTAGCTTATTTCTCTTGTCCTGGTGCCCCCTGACAAGCATACAATTTTCTTTGCATTACTGTTCTGGATCGGTCAACCTTGGAGAGGGTGGCAAACAATGCACCCATCTGTTTGTTTCTGTAGTAGTTATGCCATAAATTCTCAAACTATGAGCTATGGGTATCTATTGGTTGGTAAGGAGAGTGAGGGATTGGAAATGACCCCCACCCCAACCAAGCACACAATTTTCTTTGCATTACTGTTCTAGATCAGTCAGCCTTGTAGAGGCTGGCAAACATTGCATCCATCAATTTATTTCTGTAGTATTTATGTTAGAAATTCTCAAACTATGAGCTATGGGACAAGGTGTATTTCTCTTGGTTTTATGTTGCAGTCTGCTTTTATATTGAGAAGGCCTGGCATAGGTTTTTTGTGAGTGTGTTTTCTTTTATTGTATCTTTCTTGATATGTATTCCTTGTACAGATCCCAACAAAGGGAAAAATTTATTCGGTGAATGAAGGAAATGCTAAAAATTGGGATAGTGCTACTGCAAAGTATGTGACCGTGTTCAGCTCACTTGGTCACCCTTCAGTTGCTATTAATACATTGGAATGGTGCTTATAATTTTTTTGACCTCAGGTATGTGGAGAAATGCAAATTCCCAAAAGATGGTTCACTGCCGAAGTCTCTGAGATATATTGGAAGGTATCTGAAAACTCATTCGAGATCAGATTTCTTTACTTTGCTTAAAAACTCTGCTACGTTACTGAGCCACTTTGTTGACCTGTGAATTCACTTTTCAAAAGTTCACTGAAGAGTTAGAACCGAAGAAGTCGATAAATTGTTCTATAACCGAAGAAGTCAATAAATTGTTCTATACTATATTGATTCACCTTGCCCCTGTAATTATTTACTCCGAATGATGTCCGGTGGCTGTGCCTTTTTTCTTTTGTAAGTTACGTACTCCCTTGTTAGATAGCAATCAACTGCTGGCTAAAGCTTCTCTTAGTCCGCCTGAGAACTTCATAATAGGTCGCTCCAACATACAGCTGCATTCCGTACAGGGATATTCGGCTCTCTCATTCCGTACCGAGTATTATGCAGCTGCCCATCATCAGCATGTAATTTTTAGCCTACATATGACTGAATTTCTGAACAGCTTGTCGTGATGGACTATTCTGGTTGCTCCACCTTAGCACGTCCACGCCCATTTTACCTGCCCACTTCCTGATCATGCATCTCAAGTTCACCAAGTTACTTCTCTTTTGAAGATGCCAGCTTTCTTTTACCATCTTTCTTGTTGAAGATTTTCTACTAGCCAGGCTTAAGGAAGACGGGTTCTTTCCACTCTGCTATAAAGACCTTCCTTCTTGGAGTAGAATTTGCTGCTGATCTTGTGATTTATTATTCTTTTTTGTTGTGACGAGAGTTTGGAAAGATTCTTGTATTGATTCGTCAATTCTTCTCGAGCATAAAAGACATCCTGCCAGTCACACATCTACTCTACCCGCTTTAGGGGAGAAAAATAAATATGTATGCGTTAGTCGTAGATACTATTTTGTATATAGAAAGAGAAAAGAGGTTTACATTATTAGTCCTTTCAACATGGCAGCATGGTGGCTGATGTCCATCGCACTCTCTTGTATGGCGGCATTTTTATGTACCCTGCTGATAAGAAGAGCCCGAACGGAAAGCTACGGTATGTTATTTATCTAATATCCCGACAGTTATCTACGGAAAAACATTCGTTGATATAAGTTTTTGGACCAGTGTTCTTTATGAAGTATTTCCAATGTCCTTTTTGATGGAACAAGCCGGGGGTCAAGCCTTCACTGGCAAGGAACGGGTAAACTTCACTACTCTTCTGTCGCTTAAATTGAATTGTAGCTAGTTGGTGCGATACTTCTATGACAACATCGCATTTAGTGTGTGCATTTTGTTGTGCGGTTACTCTTAATTATTACGAAGATCCTACTTACTCTGTCTGGACAGCATCTGCATTTCTTCTGGGAGATAAGCTGACTGAGAAATTTATTGTCTTATGATTTGTTGATTAAGAAGTCTGTTTTTTTTTTCTTAACAGGCACTTGACATGATTCCGAAGAAGATACATGATCGGTCACCAGTTTTCCTTGGAAGCTACGATGACGTTGAGGAAATCAAAGCTCTTTATGCAGCGGAGGGGAAGACGGAATGAGCTCATGAAGATATGCTAATCCAAATTCAGAATTAATTCATTCACGTAATATTATCGCTTCTGTTTTAGAGTTAATTGATTATCCGTTTATCGTTGATCCATGAGCTTCATCGCCTGTAATATAAAACTTATATTATGCAGCGGACCGTGGTGCGTAAATGTGCCCCGGAAGATGAATAGTACTACTACAATTATGTGGAAAGGGGTGTTTTTGTATATTTGTGTCATACATAGTTATTAATATCTTGATTTGATCCTATAATTCAAAAATTATAAAATAATTTTTAATTTTAGATTGAATTTTAAAGTAGTGGAATTATTATAAAATCTCAAAGCGGGAGATCGGTAAAATTTTACAATGTTAGGTATATTCTTACAAATGTATATAATAAATATTTTTATTATCAAATTATCTTTATTTTTTTTTTCTAATTCTCTAGTTTTTGACTCTGTATTATTTTAAAACATATCTTGAAAAAGAGTTGATGCAAAAAAAATATGAAATATTGTGAATTTTAATTAACTATAATCCTGAATAATTAATATTGTAATTTAATTCTAATTTTAAAAAATTAATATTTTTATCATACCTTAATTCTCTAATTCTAATTCTTAGCCGAACTATAATTTTTATTTCGGGTTATTAATATTATAATTTTGGATAATCATTAATTTAATTATCCTAATATTCTAATTTAATTTATTTTAACTTAAATCTAAATCTAAGCTTGTCCTTTTCTTTTCTTCTCTCTACCATATTATATTTCATTTTATCATTTCGTGTGGATCATATCTTGTCACCTCACATAATCTTTCTTCTCATCTTGTCTTCTTTTTACGTGCATGTTTTCTCTACTAAGCCTATCCCTCTACCTCCCACCAACTTGCCCTTCCTCACTTTCGGGGTCGGGAGTTGAAGTTCTTGCCCGATCACCTCACCCCTCCTCTCCGTACATGTGTGTATATAAGACACATTTAATGCTTGCATCCACCCCCTTCTCCTTCTGTTTTCTTTTTCTGTTGAAATATTGCACACACCAAACGCAACTTCCCCTTCTTAGCTATGGCCAAAACCACCCAAGATCACCTCCAACAACGAGTTTAACCGAGGCACCGGCACTTCCATCGACAACATTTTCCATTACCTCACCCCTAGCACCGACCACCTTTTCCATTACTTCACCCTAAGCATCGGCCAAAACCACCACAACCTATCCCCAAGCACTGACAAAACCCACCGATCCTACCCCTTTCCATTCTGCCATTTTCACCAAACCAAATGCACTTCACCTATGACAACAACCACCGCAACCTACCACCTCTATTCAACCATTTCCACCACATCTCACCACCCTCCTTCAACCAAAACCATTGGTCCTCACTACCCCCTTCGGCCAAATCTGTTGTTGCCACCCTCTTTATTTTGCCCCTTCAATTAATCCCCCTTTGTTGCACACAAGTTGACTGATACTTATTCGAACCGCGAATTGGTTTTTCCCCCTCTTTCACCCTTCCATTACTTTAACCCCTCCTTAATTATATCATTTAAACTCTAATAATATTTTGTTAATTGTTCTTAGGTGATACTTTGGAGGTCCTAGAAGAAACGGGATAGGATAAGCGTCTTTAGAGACCAGAGCCTTTTTTGTAAGGATATTTGTCGATGTTTTAGGATTTTGTGTTAAACGCTTGCATGGATATATGTAATATCATGATATTGTTATTATATGGTTAAATGCATATTATTAATGATATGATATTATAATATCATCTACTAATGTGATGTTACTACACTAGGTTGTATTTTTGTGGATGAGTATAAATTGTGGAAGTATAGTATGGGCTTAATAAAGTATGATAAGTGGAAAATAAGGATATTTAATATGTATGATGATACATGAAGGATTTGGAAGTAATGATATTAAGGATATAAGATTTTTGTAAAATAAGGGTATTTTGGTCAACATGAGCTAATATGAGAATTTAGTTATTTTAACATGTTTGGAGTATTAAATTATGCTAATAATATCATGTGGGGTTATTGGAGTAATTATGAATGTCATAAGTTTCTCCAAAATGAGAAAAATGCCTAAATCGGAAATAATAACCTTAAGGATATGTTTGGTATGGGGGTAAAGCAGGTGTAAAAATTACAAGGGAAAATATTTCCCTTCTCTCTTATGTTTGGTATAGGAATTTTTTTTTTCTGGAGTAAAAATATACTCCTGGGCCGGGGGAAAAAATTACCCGTTTGGACCATCGGGTAAATCTTATTCTGCTCGTTGACGCTGTCCCCTACCCTTGCCTGTCGAAGACTCGAAGCCTGCCCGCGGAAGCAGAAGCCTTCCTCTCTGGATCTTGAAATAGGCGACATCGTCTCCGTCCAAAATTTGATGGATGTATTCTGTTGGCTTGATGGCCAAATGATCTTGCGTTCCCGTCGGCATGTTGCTGTACCGTACCGGTATCACAGTTCCGCCTGCAGATTCCTTGATCCTTCATCGCCGCCTCTACCGCTGCAATACCTGCCGCCACGACCCAAATCATCTTCCTACGAGACCGGTTTTCCTCTCCGACTTTTTACAGAAACAAGATTTATTTCTTGAATTTCCCGGAGGTTCAAAATGTGTTGAGAGAGCGGTTTTAAATTTCCAATTTCTGGGTGATGGATTTGTGGGCTGAGAGTAAACCGGCGCCTGTTTTCCTTTTCAGGTTCTCCCCCCTACGCATATCACCATAAGATGGACACGCAGGTGTGGACATGATAGTAAGGCGAGTACCACTGCCGTTCACCGGCGATGGCGTCGGGAGTACCTGTGTTAAGATGTCGGCAAAAAGCAGAGCACAGACCATGTTAACCGGTCTTTCGTTCTTGCTTCCATTTCAAATCTTTGTTCTTTAAGCAAATCGAGGTTGCACGCTTTCCTTTGCCTCCGGCAGCTCGACTCTCTGCCGATGCATGTATACTGTTAATATTTCATTATTTATCTTCCTTTCCCATAAACAGGTTCGGCTAGTACTAAATCTGCATTATTTAATATTTAATTTATCTTACATCATGAAATAGAGAAAGTATTATTGTTATATATATTTTTATTAAAGTTTTAGTGTGTCAATTCTTAGTAAACACTTTATTTGATGAAAGTGAATTGTCTCGTGAATTGATATTTTCTAATAAAATATTTTTTTTAGAAACATTTTATAACATATATAATAAACAACAAAATAGTTTTGATTTATAACATCAAGCATGACGGTCTTTTTTTCCGTCAATTTCGACACAAGGTCACGGTAATCGGTCTTCTCAAGATACATCCATAAGGATGGCAGTAACAAGTAACAAGGCTTCGAATTTTAATTTATGAAAATTAAATTAAAAATATAATATATTAAATTTTGATTTATGTAATAAATAATTATTTATATTTTATATCTAATAAAAATATTACTAATTTTTCATGCTAATGAAGTAAAAGAAATTATTATTCTAACATAAGTTATTTCTCCCAAATCAAACATAAGAAAAATATTTCCTAGAATAATTTACCCTTATATACCAAACAAGAAAGGTGAACAAATTTTCCCCCTTAAGTATTACCCCTTTAATTATTTCCCCCCTAATTATTTCCCCTTAATCTATTTCCCTCATCCCAAGCATAGGCTAAACGGTAATCTTATTATCATATGTGTAAAACTTTGGAGTTAGACCATGAAATTTGGATATGTTGTTAATATTGAAATTTGAGGGATTTATGAAATACCCCAAAACCCTAATTTAGGGAATCATGGCCAAATAAAAATTATTAGGAAGATTAATTAAATAAACTATTTTATTAAAATAAGAGGGAATTAATTAAGGTAAATCTAGGAGAAATTAATAAATAATTTAAATAGGAAAAATTTGAGTATTTTTCTAATTAAAATGAAATTTAAGAAAATTCTTTCAAAATCCCTAAATTAACTTAAAAAGAGAATTTAATTATTATTTTAATATTTATATTTTATTAAACATCCCAAATTACCCAAATCATATTAATTAAGCCAACCACCTTTTTCCTTTTTCTTTTCCCTTTTCCCCCTATTTTTCCTTTCCTTTTTTCCTTCTCTTCCTTTTTTCTCCTTCTTTTCCCCGACTTGGGCCAGTCCGCCAGCCCAACTTCTCCCCCTCCCCTTGCGTGGCCCTGCCTCCCCCGCGTCATTCCCCTCTCCCGGCTGGTTCAGCCCTTTTTTTCTTTCTTTCTTCTTTTCCTCTGGACCGCCAGTCCAGCACTCTCCCACCTATGTCGTCTTCAACCTCCGGCGCACTTGCAACTCCCGAAATCAGCACCGAAAATCCTGCCACCAACCACACCACCCACTCCGACCATTCCTCCCCTCTCTTCCCCTTTGACTTACTTGCCATTTTGACAGGTCCATTCCTCCCCTCTCCTGCGCGCCATTCCTCCTGCCTGACAAGATATGGCCTACACACGTAAACCTGCGCCGGCCCATTCTCGTCGGCCGAAGACCCATAACCCTTGCCCCTCTACTCTCCCACTCCTCTTTGTCGTTTTCCTCTTCCGATCGAGCTATAAATAGCCCCGAAGGCTGCCATAATCGGGTTTTGATTTTGGTAGCCTAGAAAATCAAAACGTGTGCCACCACCTATTCGACCCATTATTCCTCCGCCGTCGGTCGTCGTCACCGCTCACCCTGACCACCAAAACGCTCCCTGCACCGCCCTCTACACAACCGAGCCACCATCCTTCCTTGCCTTGCCCTGCACGAGCCACCCTAGCAGTGCAAAATCACCTTCCCAAATAGCCCCATTCGACCCTGTGCCACCCCTCGTGCTGCCGGTTGCCGCCGATTCCGCCGCCTGCAGCGCCGCCTCTACCCCCCAAATAACGAGGGAACCTTGCCCTAGCACCCACACACCTCCATTTTCCCCTACTTCCCTCTCCCCTAGCCTCCACATCCATCTCTCTCTCCCACCCTTCTTCCTCCACCGCCGCCGTCGCGCCACCACCGGCTCCACCACCCAACCTAGGTGGTCTCCCAACTCCTTAACCTCTAAACTCTGTATATAAAAGTGTTAATGAATTTAATATTGATAGTAATATTATTAACCATTATTATTATTATTATTATTATTATTATTATTATTATTATTATTATTATTACTACTACTACTATTAGTACTACTACTATTCTTATTACTACTACTACTACTATTATTATGTCCTAACTTTTATTCCGGAGAATTTCTAATTAATGGTATTGATTAAGACTGCAACCTTGTTGTCTTATTATTATTATTATTATTATTATTATTATTATTATTATTATTATTATTATTATTATCACTATTATTATCCTTATTATTATTATTATTATTACATTATTATTGCCACTACTATTATCATCATTATTATTATCATTGTTATTATTATTATTATTATTATTATTATATTATTATTATTATTATTATTATTATTATTGTTCTTAATCATATTATTATTATTATTATTATATTTAATACTCTAACTATTATTATCTTTATTATTATTTTTAGTATTCTTATTATTATTAGCATTATTACTATTATTGTTATTATTATTATTATTATTACTACTACTACTACTGCTGCTATGATTTCAATTATTACTATCATCATTACTATCATTATTACTAAAATTAGTATTAGTATTATTCTTATTATTAGTATTATTACTAATGTTATTATTAGTAATATTGGAAACCTTACTTTAATACTATGAATATTACTAAGACTTACTTTGATTAGTGGTGGTTCGATTAACTATCTTGAGAATAATAATAACCCTACCTTTTAATTATAAACTACTATTATTAATATTAGCCTTAGTATTAGGCCATGATAGGGATAAGATAGTAAATTATGGTAATACCAGTAGAGAGAGATTAACCCATAGTATTTTCCTCTTATAAGTGAATCGAGTCAAAACCCCCAGGAGGCGTAAGAGCGTTCTCCAAGCCCGGCGACGTTTAGGTAAGGGTGTAGTTAAGGCCGCCTATGTGTTACGTGTCGTACTTGCCTTGCCTTGGTTGTCCTGTATAATTATATGTCATGTTTTACATGCGATTATCTTACCTGTTTTATGTGTAGCGCGGCTTGAAACCGAGGTATGTCCATGAGATCTCTTCTGTTATGTATTAATATGGATATGCTACAAGTTTTGATGTGATATGATGTGACCCTTAGGACATGCATGTTAGGGTATTTGATGTGGTGATATGGGTTGGGGGCATGAAAAAGAAATTAGAAAAGAAAGATAACCAAGGGGAAGTAAGTTGGCTAATGGAGGTATAGGAGGAACTAGGGTTTGCATGGGGTGGGTAGAGTCCGCATGGGGGCCAACTTTACATATGAAAAGTTGCCTCGGGGCGTAAGGAAGGTAATAGAAGTAGCATTTGGGTGTCTGGGGGCTTCGGGCGAAAAATAGTACGTGGGACATTATAAGGGTGCATAGGAAACTAGACTAGAGTTTAAAGGGAAACCCTAATTTGAGTAGGGGAAGAAGAAAAAGAAAATAATAAAAATAAGTGAGAATGAGTGGGGCATGAAGTGAGGGTGGAACCGAAAGGTCGTGATGTGTAGGGGTGATAAAATAGTCTAGGTTGTGCGAGGTAGAAAAGGATGGGCCACAGAGGCCCAGGTTAGGGTTTTTGGAGTAAACCCTAGGGGAAGGCGGTGAGTAGATTTTGGGGTATAATGTGGTGGGCTCTGACCCACACACTTAGGAGTCAGGTTCCCGGTATAAGTAAGCTGGTGAAGGGAAGGATGTCCGGGCGAGTTAAGAGGCGCAGAGGTCTAAAGATATGGTGAAATACCCCAAAAATTCTAATTTTATTATTTATTATTAAATAGGATTTTATTATAAAAATTAATTAAATAATTTGTTTTATATAAAAAAGAAGGAAATTAATTAGGAAAAATTTATAAGGAATTTTATAGATATTTTAATTAGAGGAAATTTGGGTATTTTAACTAATTAAGGATTTTAATTTGGAAATTAATTAAAGAAATTATTTTATTTAAAATAAAAGGGAGAAAATAGTTTCAAATTAATATATTTTAATTTATTAAATCAGGGTGTTTTGATAATTAAAATGGAATTTATAAAAAATCTTTTAAAAATCCTAATTTAGTTTAAAAAAGGGATTTAAATATTATTTTATTTAAATATTATTACCTTTAAATATCCCAAATATTTTAATTAATTTAAATATCCAATCTAATTATTTTTCCTTTTTCTTTTTGTTTTTTTCCTTTTCTTTCTTTTTCTTCTTCCTTTCTTTTTCTTTTTCTTTTCCTCCCCGAACTGGGCCTGTCCCAGCGGCTCAGTCCCCTCCCTCCTTCCTTCGGCCCAGCCCGCGTAGCGCAGCTAACCTCCCTCCTCCCTCTACATCGCATTTTACCTCTTCTGCCCATGGAACACTGTGTTTTAATAAAAAAAAATTATGCAGCGTCGCCCGACCACCCAGTCTCCCTCTTCTTTTCCTTCCTTCCTTTCCCCCTCTCCTAGCCGATTTGACCCTTCCTTCTCCTTCTTTTTCTTTTCCCCTAGACCACCGGTCCACCGCTCCACTTCATCTTCAACCTTCGACACCCTGCAACCGAGATTTTTGCCGAAAAAAACTACAACATCCACACCCAACTACACCGGCCATTCCTCCCCTCTCCTCCCCGTTGACTCCCCTGCAATTTTAACCATACCGTTCCTCCCTTTTCCCACACGCCATCCCTCTCTCTCCCCGATAACTCATGGTCTGCACACGCAGACCTGCGCTGGCCACTCTCGCCGGACAGAAGCCCATAACCCTGCCCCCTACGCTGCCACACTTCCTTTTTGTTTTTCCTTCCCGATTGGCCTATAAATAGCCCCGAGGGTTTCCATATTTGGGTTTGAAATTTGGAGCCCAGAAAACCAAATCGTGCGCCACCCCTTATTTAGCCAGCCATTCCTCCGCCGTCGGCCGCCTCTACCGCCCATTTTAGCCACCAAAATTCTCCCTGCACCGCCCTCTACACAACCCAACCACCAGCCTTCCTTGCCTTGCCCTGCACGAGCCGCCCCGGCCATGCAAAATTGCCTCCCTGAACAGCCCATTCGACCCTGCGCTGCCCTTCGTGCCGCAGGTTGCTGTCGATTCCACCGCCTACAGCACCACCTCTACCCCCCAAAACAACCAGGGAATCCTTCCCTACCACCCCACACCTCCATTTTCCCCTACTTCCCTCTCCCCTAGCCTCCACATCCACCTCTCCAATTCTTCCTTCCTCCACCGCCGCCGCCGCCGGCACCACCACCTAACCTAGGTAAATTGAGTCAAAACCCCCAGGAGGCGTAGGAGCGTGCTCCAAGCCCTGTGACATTTTAGGTAAGGACGTAACTAAGGCCGCTTGTGTGTTACGTTTTTTACTTGCCTTGGATGCCTTGTACGATTTATATGTTGTGTTATATATGTTATCTGTTTTTATGTGTAGTGCAACTTGGAACCGAAGTATGTTCTCGTACTCTTGTCTGGTATGTGCTAATATATGGATATGCTGCAAGTATGATGTGATGTAATGTGCCCTTAGGACATGCATGCTAGTTTATTTGATGAGGTGTTGTGGGATGGAGGCATGAAAGAGAAAAATGAGAAAGTAAGAGAACCAAGGGGAAGTAAGTTGGCTAACGTAGGTAAGGATGACCTAAGCAATCTGTGATCCATGAATGGCCGAGTGAAAAGGGAATTAAATAAAATGAAAGAGTGGGAGAAACTAAGGTTTACATGGGAAGAACTAGGGTTTGCATGGAAATCTTAGGGTTTGGCATGGTAGAGATCAAGGGGTTTGTATGGGGAAGTTAAGGTTCGCATGGGGGCAAACCTTACGTATGGAAGGTTGCTTTGGGATGTGGGGAAAGTAATGGAAGGTTTGTTTGGGATTCTAGAGGCTCGAGATGAAAAATCGTACGTAGGATAATATAAGGTTACCTAGGGACCGACGAGGTTTTGGGAGGAAACCCTAATTTGTGAAGGTGGAAAAAGAAAAAAAAAATAAAAATAAACGAGGAGGAGCGAGGTATGAGGGGAGAGTTGAGTTTGAGGGTCATGATACGTAGGGCGTTATAATAGTGTGGGTTGTGGGAGGCAGAGAAGGAAGGGCCACATAGACTGGGTTTCTGGTGAAAACCCTAGGGTAAGGTGGTGAGTAGAGCTTGGGGTATAAGGTGGTGGGCCCTGACCCACACACTTAGAAGTTGGGTTTTCCGTGTGAGAAAATGGGTTAAGGGAAGGATGTCGAGGCGAGTTAGGAGGTGCAGAAGTCTCAAGATATGGGACAAGCCCTCCTGGGAGGATAAATGCGGATATAGTTAGCCATGCATGTCAAGGGTGAAATTCTTTTGAATAAGATATGTTAAGATACTAATTACTTACAGGGAAGATGTTGAACTGGACCCAGACTAGTCCACCAGCGAATAATAGTGGCTAGGGACGAGGTGCCCTACATGACCGGTCCACCGACGAATAATAGTGGCTAGGGCCGGGGTGCCCTACATGACCGGTCCACCGGCGAATAATAATAGTAGGGTATGTTACCCTCGTGACCGTTCCACCGGTTATAATAGTGGGGGATTCCGTACTCAACAAACCAATCATAATAATGATAAGACATGGGAAAGATACGAATAATTACGGTGGAACACCTTGTGAGTCGGGGCCAGACCGGTCCACCGGCAAATAATAGTGGTAGGGTATGTTACCCTTGTGACCGGTCCACCGGCTAAAATAGTGGCAAGGCATATACCCTCGTGACCGTTCCACCGTCTATAATAGTGGGGTTCCCGCACTCACATGGATTGATAAAGACTGATGTGAATCGATTATATTTATCAGAAATCTAATGAATAAGTTGTCCAGTCCATAGCCGGTAGTGTTTATCTATGTTATCGCATGCTATCTACGTAATTATGTCATGTCTGCTATGTCATGTGTCTATGTGTATGTTGGCCTTAGTGCGTATGTTACCTTACTCAGTACGTAGCGTACTGATCACCCGTTTCATGGGTGGTGCTCATTCCCACTAGCAGAAGACCCGCCTGAGTTTGTGCAGGTAAGGGGCGATGTCTTCGATGCCTACGATGCTTAAGAGGCATCAGGCAGGGCTGAGAGTTGAGCCTGGACTTAGCTTGGGGTTCGAGAGTGACGTGGCTGGAGTTCATCCTTTGTTTCCCTGTGTTATTATATTTTGTTTTATTCCATTGTATTATGTCCTCTGACATTTGGTACTTTAAAACTGCACTTTGGGTTGTACTCTTTTGATTTCCGCACTCTGATTCTGTATGACTTGTGTTTTGCTAATGACCAATGTTTTATTAACGATTTGTACTTGACGATAAATCTTATTTAGCCTTAGCACTTAGTATCGGGTCGGTAGGAGTGAACCGATCTAGTACTAAGTGTGGCAGTAATGCCCCCGAGTTTATGGTTTTATCTTTCGACTTCCGCTAAAACCCTTTTAATTAAACAAAAAATTTCAGTCGTAAATTTGGGGGTGTTACATATAGGACAGACCCTCTTAGGAGGATAAGTATAGCTGAAGTTAGCCATGCATGTCTAGGGCGGAATCTGTTGAATAAGATACAGTAAAATACTAATCATGTAAAGTGGAAGATTATTAAGCCAAGTCCAGTCGATCTACCGGTTAGGAATAGTGGTTAGGGTTTTGACCCTATAAGTGACCGATCCACCAACGAATAATAGTAGTGTGGACATCGTCCCGCAAGTGACCGGCCCACCTGCAATAATAGTGGGGGATCCCGAGCTTAGTTAACCAAACCTTAATTTGTTAATACACGTAAAAGATACTAACTACTTACAGTGGAACACCATGAGAGTCGGGGCCAGACCGATCCACCGGCATAATAGTGGCCAGGAGCGTTTTACCTTGGAGACCAATCCACTAGCATATAATAGTGGTCAGGTGCGTTTTTCCCTGTAAGTGACCGATCTACCGACTATAATAGTAGGGTTCTCGTACTCGTATGGATTGATAGGAATTATGGTGTGAAACGAGTATTATCCAGAGAATAAATAAACAATGTGGGCCTTTATTTACCTGAGAAATTGTATGCTATCATGTGATTGTGATTATGTTATGTGTTCTTATGTGTTGGCCTTAGTTATACGGTTACCTTACTCAGTACATAGCGTACTGATCACCCGTTTCATGGGTGCTGCTCATTCTCACGAGCAGAAGGCCCTTCTGACTTAATGCAGGTTGGTGATTCTAAATTCGATGCCTACGACGCTTACGAGGCATCGGACGGGGCTGAGAGTTGAGCCCGAACCTAGCTTGGGGGTCGAGAGTGACGTGGCCGGAGTCTACCGTCCACCTTATCTTTCCTATGTATTTATATTTAGTTTGTTTCTCGTGTACGATGTTTCAGACATTTAGAACTTTAAAACTGTACTTTTGGATTGTAACTTTTGATTTCCACACTCTGATTCTGTATGACTTGTGTTTTACTAATGACTGGTGTTTTATGAACGACTCATATTTGATGATTGATTTTGTTTAGCCTTAACACTTAGTACCGGGACGGTAGGAGTGAATCGATCTGGTACTAAATGTGGCGGTAATGTCCCCGAGTTTACAGTTTTATCTTTTCATTTCCGTTAAACCCTTTTAAATTAAACGAGATTTTTCAGTAGTAAATTTGGGGGGTGTTACAATTTATATTAAAATTGGTAATCTTATAAGTCTCATGGGAAAATTTATGAAGTGCCTGTTTAATTAGGGTTTTGGGAGCTTATGAATAGTAACTTTTGAGATAGGGCTATTATTGCATGTGTAATACATGGGATTTAGACCACGAATTTCATATATGTTATTAATAATTATATTTGACAAAGATATACTAAATTTGATAAGTAAATGATCGATATGAGATGAGTTATGACTAAATTGTGAATTTAGGGTTTTCTAGGGGAAAATGAGCATTTTAACCTTTGAGATAGTCTTGTTATCTGTACGTTGGTGTATCGATTGAATTAATTAGTTTTTGTACTTGTAAAATAAATCATGAATAAGACATTAATCATTTAAAGTGAAGATTAGATGAGTCGGGCCAAGGTAATATTTTTAGATTCATTCCACTGGATGATAATAGTGGCTCAGGAGTATTTTGCCCTAAGAAGGTAATGTTTTCATATCCATTCTACTGGATAATAATAGTAGTTTAGGTGTATTGTTCTTGAGAAGGTGCTTCAGTCCGTTCCATCGGATTAAGAATAGTGGAGGGCATGCTCATCGTGAATAATAATATGACTTAAGTAACTGAACAGATAGTACACTAATGATTTAAAGTGAAAGAGTATGTGAGTCAAGTGTAAGGTGATATTTTCATATCCTTTATGCCGGATTATAATAGTGGATCGGGGGCATTTTTCCCTAAGGAGGTAATGTTTTCAGATCCGTTCCACCAGATGATAATAGTTGCTCAAGTATGTTGTCCCTGAACTCAACGTAAATACAAGAATGAAAATGGTTATATCTAATAAAGATGCCTGTATCGGTATTTACCTTATGAGAGTTTCGTAAATTTTATGTGCATTTATCACCTATTATGAGCGTATGTAATTATCTGTATCTTTGATTCAATAGTATTGTTACCTTACTCAGTACGTAGCATACTAACCATCATTTTCATGGATGTTGCTCATTTCCACGAGCAGAAGACCCTGATGCTTTTATGCATGTCTTGGAGGACCAGCTGGATGGGTTTGCCGCTTTTGATGCTTTATGTGGGGAGGATTGACTTTTATCTATATTGGGTATTTGGATGAAAAGTTATGTTACTTGGGTAATGTTTTTACCAGGATACCTTTTTAGACTCTTTGTACCGTGATATCACTTCATTTGTATTCTATTATCGTAACTCAAAGGTAATCTTCAAACTCATATTTGTATTTATAAAAGCTTCTCTCGTTGGTAATTACCTTGTGTTTACTATGAATGATTTTAGCTTCATGATTGATGTAGGGGTAGTTTGGTAAACGAGACTTATAATGGTGGTAATACCCATGTTTTGATTATATGTTTCCATTGTAAATTGAAATTTTTAAATGGTAAATTTGGGGTGTTGCAATATGACTAAGATATAGTTAAAACAATGAAGTTGATTGTCAAGGTAAAATTTTGATAAAAGAATGTAATATTAATTTACATATTAAAATAAATATATTAAATTTTACAATATAATTAATTATTTAATTATATTCATCTCAAATTAATACTTTTTTTCTTAGTTTTTATGATCATATTAGCTTCGTGTTGTAAGCAAAATTTAAATTTATGGTCTACACATGGTTTATGTAGTAATTTAACGTGTATGTATATAACCAAATCTCCTTTTTTTTATTTTGATTTATTAAAATTTTAAAAACTAACATAAAATTTTTTGGCTTTTATTTGCTTAATTGATAGAAAAATACATTCCCCTCATTTCATTATCACACACCTTCTTCATTTTTTGTGTATTTTTCTTAAGACTAATAACATTTTATATTTTGAACATAATAAGCTGTTTGTTTCCTTCACCTGTAACCTCATTGTAATTATCACTTTTTATTTGAAAATATATTTATGATGTTGTTGACTTACTATAGTTCATACTATGTAAAACTATTTCAACAGTTTGTGCTACTTATATGTTGCTAAAACTTAATTAGTAACTACATGAGAGCTTATGAATATAATTTTTATATTCCTTTAAATTTAAGTATGTAATCTTATATCATATAAATAAATAAGTTTTATATTTTTTTTGTAAAATCTTATGATGATACGATTTAAATTTTATAATTAGATTTCGAGACTTCAAATTGATGATAAGTAGAGTTCAATTCTAGCAACATTGATTACAAGTCAAATGGAGTACTACATAATTGGTCATCAATGAACTGATCTTTAATATAATTTTTAACTAAAAAAAACTATTCCAAATTCATAAATTTGACACTTAAAGTTATGAAAAAATGTTTTATTATAAGTAGAAATAAAATAAGTATGAAGGCTACAAACAAAATCCAAGTTATATGACTAGTTTTTTCTTCTTCTCTCAAAATGAATCAAGAAATTATTGCTAAATGTATGTAGAAACTATAAATTAATTTCATTTTATAAATTTAGTGGTGTTGATTTAGTATTATCATTATCATTGTTATTGAATTATAGTAGATGTAAATATTGAATTAACCGGCAGTTGCTTACATGGGAAGAAAAATTAAGAATGACAATATATATATATATATATATATATATATATATATATATATATATATGTATGTATGTATGTATGTGGTTTTAAATGAACAAACCTAACTTATGAGCTTATTCAGATCGAATCAATTAATCTCGTTAATTTAGTTAAATGAATATAAATTTGAGCATTAGTTTTAAGCTGATTTAGTAAACGAGTCACTTGATTCAAGGTCGGCTCAACTCATTTGTTCATGAGATGACTTATTTATATACTCTTTCAAGCTTACTATTTGTAGGCTCATTTATATATTACTTTGTCTTAAATAAGTTGAATAGTTAAATAAGACAAGTCAAGGTCAAGTTTAAATAAGTCAATTTAACTTGTTTGTCTTAAATGAGTCGAACTAAGCCGTTTACGAACTTTATACAAATCAAGCTCCAACCTTTGTGTGTGAGACTTATTTAATAAATGAGTGAGGTTGAACTCTAATAAGCTTAAATGAGCCAATATCAAGTTGAGAATGACTCGACTTATTTACATTAATTAAATATATACAATCTCAACAATTTAAAATGAAATATTTAATTAATAGGAATATGATGATGGGATGGCGACAATTGCGGTAATGGCCATAGCGAGGGTTAAAGTGACAACAACACTTCGTGGTAATGCAATGGTGCTTGTGGTAACTATTATGGCGATGATACTAGTGGTAAGGTTGTGATGGTAATGTTGATACGATAGTGATACTAGATATAGTAGTGAGATTCAAACCTAATCTAAATTTATTGGATAGTAAAATTACAAACACCGACTCAAACCTATTAGATCTAGAGGTAAATAGATTATAAATTGACCCATCTATATTTTAAAAAAAATAATAATTTATATCAATACTAATATATTTATATTTTATACAGTTTAATATCTTCTCCAATAAATATTTTAAAGTATTTACTTTCATTTTAGAAATAATATTTTAATATTTTTAAAATCAAATGTTGTATAGATTGCTTATGAAGTAAATATATAGTAATAAAATTGAAAAAAAAATGAAATAGGAGTCTAAATAGGATCACGGAAAAGGATGACAATTACATAAAATTAATATGTATGTATGCATGTATTTAAATATACATACTATACAAGTTATAAAAATTTGTATGCATTTATGTATGTATACTATATAAGTTTGAATATAAAATCATTGGACCAAGATCTATTTAAGTATATATGAACCTTCAATATTAAATTGATAAAAATTACTCTCTATATCCCAATTTTTGTCATATTTTGAAGTCAAAGTTATCAATATGTTCACCATTAATTTCTTAAAGAATATGTTAATATCTAATAAAAACTATTTTTATTTACTTCATGTTAAAAAATGTTTTATAAAATTATCTTTTTTATTATTTTATTTACTAATATATATTTATAGAAAATAATGATCAAAGTTTTGTTTAATTTGAAGACCGTAAAATGTCAAATGCAAGAATTTTATAGTACAAAGGTAGTAATGTATTATTATTTTTGGATATCTTTTTATCTTCTTAGAATTTTTAATCAATAATTAAAAAAAAACATTTTCAAATGAAATGAGTCATGTTATGAATTCATAAGACAAAATAAAACCCCTCAAATAAAATAGATTGGAAGAGTTGACTACGTTAATCACACTACCAATGAGTCAATGACTGTTTTTTAACAGGTTTAGGTCTCTTTGTTTATAGTTTTTCCTTTCTTTTTTTTAAATAAAAAAAAAAAAGTTTACATGTCCGTGTCAGCTATGCTCCTCAACCAAGGATACTTGGCTTGGCTTCGTTTATTTTCAATATAAAAAATTCAAGATTCTTCCCTCATCGGAGGCCTCATGCGGCGCGATGCCTTTGGCGCCTCCCCCCAGGGCTGATAGCCTGATACGCATCCGTATGTATGTGAATATCCATACTAAATAGATCGCAAATTAGTACATAGATATATTAAAACCGCTTTGAATATTAAACTGTTAGACCGAGACTTATATTGTGATACTATATTTCTTAAAACCCTTCACATGTTCATGTTCTTTTATATTTAAAAATAAAATTATATTATTTTAAATATTTCACCGCATACTTTAGCAAAATTGAAAACTCTAATTTTGTTTTTAAGATATTTTATTTTTATTTATGAACCATTTCTCATAAGTTCGTTTCTATTAAATCTTCGAACTACTTTTGAATATTAATCTTATTTTATATCATTTTTATTCTTTAATTTTTGGGATCCTTATTTTTTTTAGTCTCCTAGGTTGTTGGAAATTTGTATTTAAAAATCTCTATAAAAAGTATTATTCTTGTCCCGATTAGTCTTATTTCAAAGTTTTAAGTCCCAAAACAACGAATCTAACTATGCATAATTTATGAAGCTTTATAAATTAATATATTTTAGTGTTATTGAGCTCAAAATTATTATAAAAATTACTATATAGTTAATTTTATAACTTTGGACTTTGTTAGATATTTTTGGACGCTTGTAAGCTATCAAATTCAATTTTTCTTCTTCAACCCTATTGTAAACTTTATGAAATTAAATACCAACCTTTCATGTGTCAAACTTAGCCAACCAAGGACCAATATCAGCCTTGGTGAAGTTGAAATTCTAGCCAAACACAACCATAAATATCAAGCCTTGGAAGCCGTACAATTATACTTTTAATATATTTTCTAATTTACCTAATTGACCCTTAATATCTTCTAGCATGCAAACTCCACCACATGATTTTATCATGCTCTAATCCTATCATCTTCAACCTTCAAACTCTCCCTCCTTGGTTGCTTGAATCTCCGCCATCCACACCACCGTTAGCCACCAAACACCATCAATCTTCATCATTTTCTTCCTCCACTTCTCTTCCTTTTTCTTCTCTTCTTTTCTCTCCATTTTTTAGGATTTTTATCTCTTCCTCCTCTGCAATTTTGTGGCTTCTCCTTCATTTTTTTTTTCTCTATGGATGAGCTTGTCTACTCTTTCTCCTCTTTTAATTCCATTTGTTTTGATTTAGTTTATGTGTTGATTTTTGCTAATCTTTCATGGTTTTTTTTATAGGTTTTGAAGGCTTGATGGAATAATTGATGTGGTCCTTTAATCTTGCTTTATTTTTCCAATTAAGTGCTTAGGTTTTGGTAAAATCTCGTTACTTCATATAAGCATGTTTAATTTGGTGAAATTGATGGATTATGCCATGATTTGTGGATTTTGGTTTTTGGTCAAATTTGGGGATTTTTTATTCTTGTAGTAATTTTGTTAGATTGATGAAACCATGTTAGTATTGGTAATTAGTCTATTAACTTTGGTATATAACATGTTATGATTTGATGATCTTAAGCATGCTTTTATCTTTGTCCGAAGATTTGGATAATTTAGGTATTTTTGATTCTTTGAATATTTTATGAAATTAAGTATACCATGTTATAGGTTTTGATTTATAGATAATTTTTCACATATAATATTCTTTGATTAGAGTATGTTTGGACACTTTAATTTTTGGTTGAAATTATTGAAGGTTTAGAAAAAGTTCTTAGTATTTTTTTTTGCAATCTTTAAAGTGTTCTTGGCTAATGATGCCATAATTACCTTAATTAGGTTTTAATATTTCAATAATTATATTTTTGGAGATAATTAATTGAAATATCACTAAACGGATTTAGTGAACTCTTAGAGTAAAAGGTTGACATCAGCCTATGCCATTGAACCATTTTAAACTTATAAATAGTAAATTCTACTAAATAGTAAATTTTTCATGAATAGTAATTTTGGTAATATTTTTTTTTAAAGTTTCTCGGTATAAAACATTTTTTTTTGTCGAGTGAGGAATAGTGATTTTTGTGAATAATGAATTTCTTAAAATTTGACATGGGATCTTATTTTGACTTGGTTAAGTTAGTTTTATAGGTGGTTTTCACTACATTTGGTCTTAACAACAAAAGGTAGTTTTTAGCATTTTTTCCCTTATTTTGGATTATTTGAACCTGTGGATTGGGTTTCAAATATTTAAAATAGATTTTGGTTATATAATGACTAAATAAATGAATAATGTGATATGTTAACTTTGAGGCCTAATGGAATTAATTTTGACTTTTATATGGTTTTCAAAACTCTTACTTGGTAAAAAGGTGCACCACTTTTATTTTTAGAAAAATATTTCTTGGCACCTTAGGCATTTGTGTTTGGGATGTTTCCCTAAAAAGTTTTAAGGGATCTTATGATTAGTGGTGATTTTTTTTATCAATAGTTTTTGTGGTTTTGAATGATTTGTGAACGCTCTTTGAGGTTTAGTGTTAACCTTAAACACTTATATGTCTTCATGCTTGTCTTTACGATGTGAGAGGTTACAATAATCCTTTAAAATTGGTAGAGGTTATGGTTATCCTTTAAAATCGGTAGAGATTACGTGTTATCCTTTAAAATTGATAAATGTACTCTGGAATTTTGTTTCTTTTTATCATTAAATAGAAGGGGCTTCTAGTTATATAGTAGCTTGGTGAATTCTATATTCTATAGGCTACCTATGATTCCTATAGAGGGTATGTATACTTAAAGATTATGTTAACTTCGGTGAGACTACTGTGGTTGAAGTCCATTGGTCGTGGACTAGATGTATGACCTATGGTGGCATACTAGGTTCCCATATAGGCGGATGTTGGAGTTTTTGTGCATGTCCCTCAACCTAGATGTCCGTTTGCAATGGAGCGAAATGCTCATATAGTTTATTAAGCTTGGTGTCTTTTGTTCATTTGTGGTAGAGCGGGATGCTCATTTGTTATGTGACGCCTTATGGATTTTTTCTATATTTGATAGGACGGGACGCCCATATGTGAATATTGATATATATATTATACCCGATGACTTTTGTCCATATGTGTTGAGATTTCTAGCCATAGTGGTCATATGTATATTTGATTCATCGCTAAGATGGCTAAATTGATGGTTATGCATTATTATTAATACCCTTGACTTTGTTCATTATGGTAGGAGATGTGTCTATATATTTTGTAGCATGTATGTTTTTTTGATATTGTTTGTGTCTTGTGGATTTTATCAGTTGGTGGTAGGACTAGATGTCTAGACTTGTGCCTTAAATTTTGGATCCATATGTCTATGGATTTTTGTGATGTCCTTGATTGTGGCTTTGGCTTATATATCCTTATGTGTCACTTGATGAAAATCACGATAAAGGTGTCTATATGTTTTTCCCGATTCTTCCATGCTTATTGAATCCTTAGGATTCCAAATTGTACATTATGTGTGCTTTTATGTTGCTAGCTTAAAGCTTCCTTATATGGTTAAGTGTGGGCATGTATTATGTATGTTTTTATTCTCGGCGTGATATAATAATAATTAGAATTGATTTTCTAAAGTTGCCTTAGGGCTTTGTCCTTTTTGCTTATGCATAATCATTTTTAATATCGACATATTGTATGATGTGATAATGCATTTTGTATGAAGAATGCTTATGTGAGATAATTAGATCTTACTTAGTACACTAGTCATACCGATAGAATGCCACTTTACTTTGTGAGGGTTTTTTGAGTATTGTTTTGTGGATTTGAGAGTATTGGGTCACTGGTTGACACAATTGGTGCTTAGTTTTGGGTCATTGGGATCTCACATTCTATTTTTTCCTAGTTTGTGTTGAGATTTGTTAGATCTTGTATATATTTTGAGTAAAGTTTTGTATTAGGCTTGAATTAGGTAACGATCACATCTAACTCGTGGGATATGAGTTTACTTTTTAGCTTGACACCTGACATATATTATATAATAACTATACCTCTTCTATGTCATATGATGTGGTAACAACCTATTTGGTTATAAAAATGATAGGGTCACACGGATCCATCTAAAAATATATGAATCGAGATTTAACCCAGACTCACTAACAATAAGAAGACTTTGAGTTGAGCTAGAAATCCATTGCCATCCTAGTAATGACAATGCCGACAATAATTATAATGGTGGTAGTGATTACTGGCACCATAATGATAACAAGTCAATAGCATTGGTAATACTAAGTTAATAATGACGGTGACAATAACATTGGCAATAAGTTAATAATAATGGTGATGATTATGACAATAATAATAATAATGATGATAGTAATGGTAACTATGCTCGAGATGAGGTAAAAGTAATGTACATATAAGGTTTTCAAATTTAGAATGAACCCAATTATTTTAATTGTTTTTTTACACCCATAAGTAACAATTTATTGCTTTTATGTTTTAATGAACAACAAATGATGCAAAACTAAAAATTGAGAAACGAGACTCATTGTCATAGATTTTGAACATGTCATTCCTTGTTTTTAACATGCAATGTTTTGGAAACATATTTGTCATGAGATTGATTTCTATACCTCCTCCCGCCAAAAATATAAAATAAAATTAGGCGACATTTTATATTTTCTTTACAACTCTTTCCCTATTTCCCATGTCAAATGTCACATGCAATACACATGACTCTGAGTTAGATTGTACTTTATGTTTTCCTTATTAATTAGGATAAGAAAAGGGATATGTCATTTGACCTCAAAACTGCAGCCATTCGGCAGCTAGCTCCACCGATGTACGGAAACGACACTTCGGTGCCGGCTTCTGTTTTGAAAATATTGTAGAAACATTTCTTCTTTTAAAAATATTTTGGTATCAGGATTTATATTAAATTTATTTAATTATTTTTTTATTAAACAAATATTAATAAATAAAATTAACTAATATAGCTAATAATTTTAGAATTCTTTTTATTTTTTTCTCTTAATTTTAATAAATTTAATCTATTTTTTTAAAATTATATAATATATATATATATATATTTAACATTTTCTATTATTTTATTTATTTTTATTTATTCTTCTCCGTCCTCATAGAACGATGTGCGTCACCTATACGAAACCAAGTGAATGTGTGATTTGAAACTTTTTATTGGTGTGTCTAATCGGATGATGACTTTTTGTTTCTATCTTTCAAACCGTCTAGAGTCTCTAGACTAACACCAATTGGTTATCTCCGGCTGGTGCTCCATCTCTTTGATCGGATTTCATTCAATCTGATGGTTGTTCTTTTTAAATTAATTTTTGGGCTTAACTATTTCTGTTTATTTAGCTTCTAGCCTTCCATTACCAATTGTATTTACTGGTCTGAATCGCCACATTCCAGTTATAGATGTACCGTATCTAGAAAGGCCCGGTATTTGGGCTAGGCCACACGGGCCTAGGCTCCAACAAAATAAAGGACCCTTATAATTACTGTGTGGTTGCATATATATATATTTAAAAAAAAATACCACATACGCTTTGATCGACGAACAACGGAATGCGCCATTGCAGCGACAGTGCCAAGACGGAGGACGAAATGCAGAAAATTCCAAATCTCAAAGATGAAGACGACGATTAAACTCTTCCATTTGTTTGCAACTCTAGCAGTCGATCAACAGGTAAAATCTCTTCCCATCTCTTCTTCATTCTAACATTATGCTTAGTATGTTTTTTTTGGTTTCTATTTAACACAATCCCCATTTGAAGAATGCTGTCCAATAAAAATGCTGAATATGAAAAATGGATATCGATTTCAATTTGCTGATTTATAATTTTGCAGTTGCACTTGGATTGTTAGTCTGTTCTTCTAATCCAAACAAACCAACACTGTCAATTGTTGTTGCTTGACTTTTGGTGCCTGACGGCCTAGCTGGCGGTCCTCGGCTTCCACCTTCTTTCCCTGTATTATCCACTCTCTACAGCTCCTTCGGACCTCGGCATTCTTCAAATTATTGTAATTGAGAATACCCTCAAGCCCTCCTCTCTGTTTAATAGTGTAGCAATGTACTTCGTTGTTTCATTCGCAATTAATTAAAAAAAAAGGTTTTAAATATAATAGAGAACAATAGCGTAGTTAAGCTAATATCCTGACATCTTCTCCTTTTGCGTTAATTAATAGCTAGATTGATAAATTAGTCTATTTAGTTTCCACTTCTTCTTTTTTTAGTTTTCATTTGTTTAGTTGTATTTCATTGTTTTAACTTTGGTAGTCCAGTAAGTGTTTCACCAATTTTCACTTTTAGTTTATTTATTTGTTTTGGTCTTATTACTACCTTTCTTACTTAATTTAATATAGGCACTTATATATTTTAGAAACAAGCTACCATTGCAATTATTCCAAGAAAATGATCAACAGGTGTTGCTCTCAAATTTCTATTTCCCTAGCTAGTTAGCTTTCTGCATAATTTTTATCACTGTTTGTGTTCTTTTTCATTCAAAAATCAAACTCACCTCCAAATGTCTTGATTGCATATAAAGCATTATTAACTATTTCTATTATGGTTGCATTCACAGAGAGAATTTTTTTAAATTGAAAATTAATAAAAAAAGTCTGCGGTCAACCATATTTCAAGAAAGATTAAATGGATTAACCACTATATTTACTGAAAAATATTTGATGTCAGACCTTGATTTTGAGTGCTTAATCAATGAATTTGTATCACAATAGGCAAGAATATTTTAATTTTAATGTTTTTTTTGCTCAAATTTGGTTTTATTGAATTTAAGAAGACCTAATTTGATAAATTTGCCTAGGGCCCAAAAATACTTAAGGACTAGAAGATATGGCAGAAGTTCAGGTTGTTGATTTCATTGGTATGAGCTCTTGTGTTATATAAACTTGAACTGCTACAGAGATGATTGATCCATGTAATGCATTATGATTTTGATGTCTTCGATATGGAGTGTCTTGTTATCATATCACCAGTCTAAAATTCATCCTTTCCCCACAATTGTTAGCCCTTTTTTCCATATGCTGGACATGAGAAATCACACTGCAGCCTAGTATTACACCTTGAAATCTGGGTGGAAATATTTTAAAGTTGTCATTCCCATCCCACGCTTGAGCATTGGATTAAATGAATATGTCCTGAAAACATGCCTGTTGTTTATACAGGAATCAGGCACCTGCGTCGAGCTTTAAGTAGATCTTAGAAGCTTTTCCTTGTTATCTATGTGAGTATGGTCTTCTTTATTTTTCCGTATTTCTTTATTAATGCCATTGTTGCTACCACTTAGAGACTATATTTCTAGATGAAGTCTATCCTGGAAAGGAAATGGTTAAAGATAAAACAATGCGTTCTTCATGGCTTATAGTTGACAGGCTAAGCAAGAGATATTATCTTAGCTGAAGTTTTCAGAGAAGATTGTATTACGAAAATATATGTGATGCTTGTTTATTTTATTTTGAAATTGATGGTGCCTTGGGCTGTTTAGTTGGATTTTGTTTAACACTGATATGGTAAGGAGCTAAACTATTTTTATTGAACTTTTGCTTAATGGATTTTTTATGTTTTTCTATAAAATAAAATAGTATTAGTTGACTTTCACACAATAATTCTCATGGCTAATCAAGGGGAAAAGAGGAAATGATTGTCAGCTTAATGAATTGACAGAGATGAGGCAGAGAAGAAATGGGAAAGGAGGAAGAAGGAGAAGAGAGAAGATGAGTGCAGAATAGAGAGAGACAAGAGAGATTTGGGGAAGGATACTTGTTAATTCTTATTACCTTCTCCACAAATCCGTTCCACCCATATATATATATATACCCCCTTGATCGACATCAAAACAGAATAGTATAAAATAACGAATTAAGAATAACAAATTCAGCAACTAACTAGTGATAGCAAGGAAAATTCCTAACACCAAATCCCATCCCAGTATTCATGCCCAATCATTGCCCAATCAGTAGAATGCCCCACCTTAGCTGAGCTCTTTTCCCACAGCCCTAACAATACCCCTTGGTGGAGAAGATCCTTGTCCCCAAGGATCGAAAGAGGCAAACGGAGAATGAAGAAATGTAAAATCTTCCCATGTAGCATTTTTAGGACCCAACTTGTGCCATTCAACCAATAGCTGGGTCACTACCTTGTTGTTTCTTTTCACTATGTGTTTATCCAACACTCTAATTGGTGCAAAGAGAAAGTGCCCATCAACGTTCAGCATTGGCAATGAAGTAGATGGAATTACATGAGGCCCAATCTGTTTCTTCAGCACAGATACATGGAAAATAGGATGTTTAAGGTTGCCGGGGGTAATTCCAAATGATAAACAATTGTTCCCACCTCGGAAAGGACCTTATAGAGCCCATAGTATTTTGAGGCAAGCTTAAGATGCTTCCTCATGGCTATTGAAGTCTGTGTATAGGGTTGTAACTTAAGGAATACCATGCCTCCCACTTGAAAGGACTGTTTGACCTTATGCTTGTCTGCAAAATACTTCACATGCTCGTACCCTTTCATTAGTTGATTTTGTAAGAGCTTGTTCAACTGTTCACGGTCATGGACAAAGCTCTAAGTTGTAGGACATTGTTGAGTGATGTAGTATTCCAACTAATGTGAGCCAGTGGATAGCCATAAAGAGCAACAAAATGAGTGGTGTTTATGGCCAAAGGACATGAAGTGTTATACCACCATTAAGCAAGAGAGAGCCATTGAGACCATTTCTTGGGGGACTGAAATGGCATGCATCTGAGGTATTGCTCCATCCGTCTGGGGGGTGATAAGCTGAGAATGATCGTATATAACTGAGTTCCTACCATTTTAAAGAGTGACTGCCTAACCATACTCGTAAAGGCCTTATCATGATCAGAAATGATTACTGAGGGCATGCCATGGAGTTTGTAGACACGGTCAATGAATATTTGGGCCGCTTGAGGTGTAGTGAAAGGATGTGAAAGTGGCAATAAATGAGAGAATTTTTTCAACTTATCTGTCACCTCAAGCTTTGTATCATATCTTCAAATAAAGTCCATAGTGATAGTTTCCGATGATTGAGATGTGACGGGGAGTGGTTGCAGTAAGCCCGAGTATGGGCTATGTTCAGCTTTGTTCCTTTGGCACACATCACATGCATGCACATGGTCCACCACTCCTTGATGCATCTGTGGCCAGAAGAAAATCCTTTTCATCCTACGGTAAGTAGCATGTATTCCAGAGTGACCACCAAGTGGAGAATCATGCATAGCTTTAAGTATTTACTCTTTATGCCCCCACTTGCCCCTGCATACAACTTCTCTTTTTACCGCAATACATTATGATGTGAGGTAAACCCAGACCTAGCTGTAGGATCAACTGCTAGTACTGCTGCCAAGTTTTGTGTTTTTGGATCATTTTGATAGCTGAACACCTCCTCTAATACCTAGGTAGGTATGGTAGCCAAGATAGCCATATAGTGAGCATCTCCCTCCATACAATCCCTTGTGGACATTGCATTTGCTATTGTATTTTCAGCCACCTTTTTTTACTGGATGGTATATTGTAGCCCCAACAACTTTGTTAGTGCTTTCTTTTGGATGTGAGTTGTGAGTTTTTGTTCCAACAAGTGTTTTAAACTCTGTTGATCAGTGTTTATCACAAAAGGTTCCATCTCCAAATAGTGCCTCCACCTCTCCACTGTTATTAATATAGACAGAAATTCTTTCTTATAAATAGAGAGGTCTCGGAGATGCACTTTGAAGGCCTTGCTCAAAAAGGCTATGGGCCTACCCTCTTGAATGAATACAACCCCTACTCCCTTGTCACAAGCATCAGTTTCTGGATTGACTGGAAGGAGGAAGGTGGATAGTGCAATCATTGGAGCTTCAGTCATGGCATTTTTCAGTATCCCAAAGGACTCTTATGCTTTGGAACTGTAGTGAAATTGGTCCTTCTTCAGCATATTAGTGAGAGGCTTGCAGATTATACCTTAGTGTCTAATGGATTTTTTGTAATACCCTGTTAAACCCAAGAAATCTTTGAGAGCTTTAAGGGTGGAGGGTTTTGGCCAATTCACTATAGCTTTTACCCTTGAAGGATCAGTTTTAACTCCTTCACTTAAGGTCTCAGGGTAACAAGTACTCCTGGGGTTAGAGGTATTTTTTTGTCATGTGAACGTATGGGAGGTAAGTTAGAGGGCTCTTTAAACAAATTAGTACAGACATTTAGTAAAGGAAGTAGCAGAGAGTGAATGGGCACCTCAAGCGGAGAATCCTCTTCTGCTGCCAGCATGAAAAGATGACTAGTAGTCCCCTACTAGCCCCTGCTTCTCCACTTCTTTACCCAAAACCACTTGCAATTGCCATGGTCCATGGCTCCCTTGAGTTGTATATGTAATAATAGTGGCATCACGATTTGAAACAATTTTATCGAAGAAGTAACATGTAATAATGGTGGCATCATTAATCTTACGACATGCAATAAAATTTGCCATCTTAGAAAATTGATCCATGAAAACTAAGATGGTATGATTACTCTTATTGATTTAGGCAAACCCATGGAAAAAGTTCACGGAGATGTCAAGCTAAGGTTGTTTGGGTATGGGTAAGGGATATAAAGTCCATGAGGGTGGGTTTTCGCATGCTTACACACAACATAATTTTCACACCCACACTGCACATCATGTTTCAAAACCCCAAAATGGCCCATGAGACCACCACTATGGGGCTCAGCCATATCAATAATTCATGCAAGGAGCTACGGGACACACGAAAGCGACTGTCCCTAAATAAGAATCCATAATGGTCATAATATTTTCCTATAGGCAGTAAATAAGGATGAAAAATCATCATAACTAAGATACAAGTAGGCAATAAAACTGCAAACATGATTATGGCTGTGGTTGTGGTGCTGCAATATCGGAATGTCACAGAGTATATTTTATATGTTGTGGCATATTTTTTTTCCACAATAAATATTGGCAGATATTATTAAATATTGCTATACATCATCCTAAACGTATTGTGTCGATTGATATAATGACGATAAATATGTGCGATATTTTAGTACTGTTGTGTTTCCGCTGTATTGTGTATCGACTTATCAAAAAATTAGAAAATATCAGTTGATATGCACTATTAGAAGCGATATTTTATTGTATGGGTACAAGTCCTTAATATAAGTAAATCCCAATCTATAAGCATAAATGGTAGCTAATAAACTATAATGTCTATTCAAGGTATCAACTACCATATTATCTCGGCCTTTCTTATACTTGATAAGATAAGAAAATGACGCAATAAACTTAGACCACTTTACTTGTTTTCTAGTCAACTTAACTCGGGTCTTAAAAAATATGAACTCCTTATACCACAAAAATGCTTTCAATTTTCTAGGCACCTATCTAATATGGTGGAATAATTCAAAGCAACTCTATCTAATTTTTCACTAAAATAAGCTATGGGCTTTCCTCTTGTGATAAAACTGTAGGATTTTGAGAATGATATTCTATTTTTCTTGAGAGAGTACATGATTTATTTATATACATCCACATAACTGAAAGATATTCTGACTCCTAAAATCCAGCAATCTGAAAGATATTCTACCTCCTAAAAAGCAGGAATTAAAATATCTACCCAATTCCTAACTTTGAGGATAAATATTCGACACTCCCCCTCAAGTTGGGTTGTAGATATTATACATACCCAACTTGCTACACAATCTCTCAAAGTTAGGTCCTTGAAGAGCTTTTATGAGAATATCTGCGCACTGCTCCCGAGTGGGAATGTATGTCCCTTGTACTTCAGAATTCTCTATCTTCTCTGCAATGAAATGTCTATCAATTGTCACATGTTTGGTTCGATCATGATGGATTGGATCCTTTTCCATACTGATAGCTGCTTGGTTATCACATTTGAGCTTCACGTTCTCTCCAAAATCCATACCCAATTCAGCCATTATTCGCCTAATCCATATCCCTTCACAAATAGTAACTGCAAGTGCTCTTAATTCTGATTCAGCACTGCTCTTAGAGACAATTGACTGCTTTTTACTTAGCCATGTTACAAGGTTTCCCCATACAAAGGAGCAATAACCGGTGGTTGATCTACTATCTATCTGACTTCCTACCTAGTCTCCATCAGAGTATAGAGTTACATATTGACAGTCAGTTTTTCTAAATAGTATCCCCTTTCCAGGAGTCCTTTTTAGATACCTGAGAACTTGATATACTACCTCCATATGTTCTTCCATTGGATTATTCATGAATTGACTCACTGTGCTAACTGCAAAGCCAATGTCTGGCCTAGTGTGAGAGAGGTAAATGAGTTTTCCAACCAAATGTTGGTATCTCCCCTTTTCTACTGGAACTCCACCTTCTTCCCGTCCAAACCTTTTCTTACAGTCCATTGGAGTACTTGTTGGTCTACAGCCAAGCATACCAGTTTCCTTTAGTAAATCTAAGATGTACATGCGTTGCGACACAAATATACCTTCCTTTGATCGAGCCACTTCCATTCCCAGAAAATACCGAAGAGGGCCAAGGTCTTTTACCTCAAATTCTTCAGCTAAGGCATGTTTGATCCTTGCTATTTCGTCCATATTATCTCATGTTAGAATGATATCATCCACATAGACAATAATAACTGTCAACTTATTTGATGATGATCGTTTCACAAACAACGTGTGATCGGCTTGGCATTGGGTAAAGCTGTGTCCTTTTACTGACTTTGAGAACCGACCAAACCATGCTCTTGGGGATTGTTTTAGTCCATACAGAGACCTCAATAGCTTGCACAACTTTCTACTGTCATACCTCTCTTGAACTCTAGATGCAATCCCCATGTAAACTTCTTCTTCAAGGTTCCCATTTAAGAATGCATTTTTGATATCTAGTTGATGAAGAAACCACTCTAGATTTGCAGCCAATGATAGAAGTATCCTGTTAGTATTGAATTTTGCAACCGGAGCAAATGTCTCTTGATAGTCAATTCCATAGGACTGTGTGAAGCCCTTAGCAACCAACCGCGCCTTAAACCTCTCAATGTTTCCATATGCCTTATACTTCACAGTGAATATCCATTTGCAGTTTACTGCTTTCTTTCCTAATGGAAGATCAGTAATAATCCATTTACCATTTTTCTCCAACACACTTATCTCCTCTTGAACTGCTTATTTCCATTTACCATTTGCAGTTGTTGGATTCATTTCAAAATCTTGGACAGGTGTGAGATGTGTATTGGGTTCAACCAGCCCTTGAGTTTGCCTATTCTTCCTTGAATAAACTTGAAGCTCTTTGGTTGTAGATTGAGGTATTGGTTGGTTAGATCATGTGGGTAGAGATGGTTGATCTGGTGTAGAAGGAATAGATTCACAAGCTGGACTTAAGGGTTGTTTTTGAGAAATAGACCGACTGGGAATAGACTCAGAATTATGTTCAAGTATTGAATCCCAACACCAAGGCTGAAATTCTATCGTGTTCTCCCCCTGAATTTCAAGTTTGGAATAATATGGACTGTTTTCAAAGAATGTGACATCCATGGTTTCAAACACTTTTCGAGTAATAGGACAAAAACATTTATACCCCTTTTTGTTTGCTGAGTAACCAATGAAAACACATTTTGTGGATTGTGGATCAAGTTTGCTGTTGCTTTGGGAATAGACATGAACAAATGCGGAGCATCTAAATACCTTTGGAGGTAGATTTGAAGATAGGAATTGGGCATGAGGGAAAAAATTAATAAGAACATGACGAGGTGTTTTAAACTGAAGGACACGAGATGGTAAACGATTTATGAGATATGCCGAAGTAAGAACAACTTCCTCCCATAGGTATTTTGGCACGGTGGTCGAGAACATAATGGCGCGAGTAGGGCTGTAAACGAGCCGAGCCGAATACCCCTAGGTTTGGGTTCGGCTCATTTAACTAAACGAGCCTAAAATGCTGTTTGGGCTCGGCTCGTTTAACTAAACGAACGAGCTGAACCGAGCTTTTAACGAGTCGAACCGAGCCGAGCTCACGAGCCAAAGCCAAAAAATGAACCGAGCTGGGCTTTTTCGAGTTTGAGCTCGGCTCGTTTATTAAACGAGCCGAGCCCGAGCCTCACTTTGAGGCTCGTTTAATTAAACGAACGAGTCGAACCGAGCTTTTAACGAGCCGAGCCGAGCCGAATACCGAACTGGCTCAGCTCATTTACAGCCCTAGGCGCGAGCCACTTCCAACAATTGTCTATTTTTCCTCTTTGCTACCCCATTTTGCTGTGGGGTATTGACACATGAACTCACTTGGACTATCCCTTGTTTAGACAAGTAATCACCTAGGACAGAATAAAAATATTCCCTAGCATTATCAGACCTTAACATATTGATATTGGTACCAAATTGATTTTGAATCATAGAATTGAAAGTTTGGAATATCCTTGCAAGTTCAGATTTTTCTTTCATAAGGAATACCCATGTAAGTCTTGTGTGGTCATCAACAAAGGTTACAAACCATCGTGCTCCATTAATGTTTTTAACCCTTGAAGGGCCCTATGTATCACTATGAACAAGTGCAAAAGGTTTTGATGGGTGGTAGGGAATCCCTGGATAGACAGATTGAGTATGTTTTGCAAGTTGGCATATCTCACAATTGAAAGATCTTGGATTTTTATCAATAAACAAATTAGGAAATAACTTTCTGAGGTACAAAAAATTTGGATGCCCTAACCGATAGTGTCACATCATAATTTCACTATCTTTATTGACACTGGAATTTGAATGAAAAAGAGTAGTATCATAATGACGGGAAGAAAGACTTGTAGCAGGAACTATGGATTTGGTTGGCTGGAAGAAATATAGTCCAACACACATCTCAGCACTGCTAATCTTCCTGATCGAACCCAACTCCTGAAAAACACACACATTTGGAAAAAAAGTTGTTAAGCAATGGGTATCACGAGTTAATTTACTGATGGAAATGAGGTTGCAATCAAGATTTGGAACATGTAACACAGATTTGAGAATAATTCCAGGTAATAATTTAACCGATCCAGTTCCAGCCACTTTTGATAAAGAACCATCGGGAATCTTCACCCTGAGATTAGAGGAACACTGTTGATAGTCATAGAGAAGTGTTCTATCTCTTGTCATATGATCTGATGCCTCTGAGTCAACAATCTAGTGCTTTGAGGGCAGTTTACCTAAGTTTGCATGCAAACTAGTCGCATCTGCAGTGGTAGAGAGATGTGGAGGGTTGTTATTCAGCAGTAGTTTTAACATATCTAGATGTTCCTTAGTGAATGGACTGGACTCAGTTGTGCTTTGTTGTTCTTCAGTAACACTTGTTGAGCTTGCACAGTTGTCTTTGACTGATTTGGTTGGCTTCTAGTTTGCTGGTTTGCCATGTAGCTTCCAACAAGTCTCCTTTGTATGACCAGGTTTTGAGCAATGGTCACACCAAGGCCGCCCCTTTCGTGGCTGATGTTTGTATACGGACATTGGGGGCCATGAACTATGAGTAGTAAAAACAGATGCATCTAGGTTTGAAGATGGTTGTGTGTTGCCCAACATTACTCTCTTCCTGCTTTCTTCTCGGTGGACTTTTGAAAATGCCTCTCGAAGACTAGGAAGAGGTTTTGTTCCCATTATTCTGCCTCTGACTTCATCTAAGCTTTTATCTAGACCCAACAGAAACTTAAAAGTTCTTTTCTGCTCAAGTATCAAACGATATAATGCACTATCAACCGGGCATTTCCATTCATGGGACTCAAACATATCTAACTGCTACTAATGTCGGGTTAGTACATTGAAGTATTGTGTTACCTTCAATTCTCCTTGACAAAGGTCATGAAGGATTGCCTCCACTGCAAATAGTTCTGAAGTATTATCAGAACTGGAGTAAGTTTCTTTCACTGCTTCCCATATTTCATGAGCAGTTTCATATAAGAGAAAATTTTCACCAATATCAACATTCATTGAATTAATGAGCTAAGACATAATTTGATGATTTTCAGTCTTCCACTTCTTGTAGTTTGTATCATTTTCCTGAGGAATTTTGGTTTCTCGGGACAAGTAATCCTCTTTTCCTCTGCCACCAATGAACATATGGGCGGATTGGGACCACTGCAGATAGTTTTGTCCATTGAGTTTATGATTTGTGATGAGAAAAGAGGTATTTTCAATCATTCCAGAATTTCCAGAGTTTGAATTATGGAAAGGAGAGGAGGAGGTTTCAGAGATGAAACTGGTTTGTTCATTCGCCATTAGGGAGAAAAAAATTGAAATTTTCTGGGAAAAACTGAGAATGCTGTGAGAATCTGAGGATGCCGGTGAGGAGGAAGACGCTTAGAGTTTTTTAGAATTTCCCTGCTCTGATACCATGTAGGATTTTGAGAATGATATTCTATTTTTCCTAAGAGAGTACATGATTTATTTATATACATCCACATAACTGAAAGATATTCTGACTCCTAAAATCCAGCAATCTGAAAGATATTCTACATCCTAAAAAATAGGAATTTAAATATCTACCTAATTTCTAACTTTGAGGATAAATATTCGACAAAAACAAACACTTATTCCAACCCTAAACGCGTCATGATCAAGCTCAAAAGCCTTCTCAAAGTTTGACAAAGATAAAATCGAGGTAGTAATTAATTTTTCCTTTTAACCTTATAAGCACTTTGTTGTTCTTTTCCCCTTTGAAATCTAAAATCCTTTTTAATCACAACAATCAAGGGCAGAAATAGTCAGTAAGTATAATCTTAATCTTATATATGATCATAGATTAGACCAAGATTCTGCTTCTTTAGCATTTGACTTAAGGTTAGGGAATGCTTAGGGACTTTTGAATCATAAAATTACAGAATCGTAAAATCTAGATGGAATTTTAACTACGATGGATACAACTTATGGACTTGTAGATTTCCTAATAAACCCTTTTTTTTTTTTAACAATTCAGTTGCTTTTTAAGCTGGTTATCCTGCTTTGGATTAGTCTATTAGGTATGGTAGCCTTGGGCATAGAGCCTAGGTGGTAATCTTTTATGCCTTTCCTTTGGAAACAAAACAAACAAATCATAATTTTGTTTTAAAAGGCTAGGCCAAGAATCAAGCAAATTCACATCAAACCTGTAGCACTCTTTCAAAATCAGAATATATATTGGTATGGATACCAAATAATGAGAACAACTGCAAGTTCTTAGCTCAACCCTCACAAACTATCAAGGAAAAAAATTTGACAAATATTCAGTAAATTGCAAAAATTAACAATGAAATTAATAGATAGGTTGAGGACAATCGAACCTTGTTACAACTTACACGAAGAAGAAGATAGAAGTTTTGAAATATTGTCAAAATTACGATTCACTAGAATCGAAGAAGTTGAACCTAGGATAGAGCCAGTAATTCATAAATCAAACTTAATGTCGATTACATAGCCAGTTTGACCTTAAATAACAAAGAAAAGAGGTTAAAAAAAACTAGGTGAAATAACAACTCTTGGTTACTATATGGGCAACCTGAAAAATTAAGTAAAGAACAGAATTCATGGTTGGAAATTAGGAGAATAGGCAAGGAAGGAAGGAATCAAGATGAGAGAAACGAATGGAACAATCGGGAGTGATGAATGAATGCCGTGAAGTTGTTGCGCCATTGTTGTGGTTGGATCATATGAAGTTTAAGTCGGGGAAGGAAATTAAATTGTAGGGTAAGTGGCTGTTGGATTCGTATGTTGGTGGTAATGTGTGGGTTCACATCTTTATTGGACCAATGTCATGCAATTATCATTGTAATAAGTAAAAGAAAAACAATGATTGGGTTGTTTGGGCTAACGTGTAACCTTGTCCTCCAAGCCCAATTACAAACTAGATGGGCCAAAAATAATGAAAGCTATTATAGACCAACTTGGGCCATATGTTACACAACTCATTCGCCTAAAAGTAAAAGCGAACAATCTAAGTATTTTTCACTAGTCCCCTATGTGCTTGATTGTAAATTCTATTTTGACTAATCTAAGGACCTACAAAGAAAAAAAAAGGTGAAACATTAGAATGAGTGTCATGTTTGGCAAAACCAATAACGCTTGTTCGATTCTTATCACATTCCGTAGAAGGCATCTTTAATTGCTCCCATCTTGTCATCCACTCATCAAAAGTGCTCATGTCTGCCCATCAGCCTTTATACAAGTGCTAAATTCTGATTTTTTTAGTAGACAATTATTCAAAAATATTAAATTAGAGTACATGTAAACAAAATAAAAGAAAAAAATTAGGGTCGTGTTTACATTTGCATAGGGCCTCCAACTATTCAAGGCATGGCTTATTTAGTAGACTAAGAGGAGTTGTCACCCCTCAAACTTTGTGTAACCGCTGCCAAGTATGTCCAACCAAATATCACACATCAATATGTTGTAGGAACATACCTCAAATGAAAATCATAACAGCCCCACCGAAAATTTTACAAACACTATCACCTTTAAAGTTACTATTCCTCGAACATAATAAAACTCAAATGAGGAAATAATGATCCAATGAAAACTCACACCTATTAAACTATACAAATAACAAACCATCCTTAATGTCTGCAATTGTTCTTAAATGTAGAAACATTTAGAATATACCTTAGAGTGTCATCAATATAATAGCTTAACTGATCCAACAACATAGCATGAACATACAATTAGGTAAATCTATCGATAATATATCCTTTCTAAGTTGAGTCTCAAAAGGCAACTGAAGAAATATTTAACTCCAAAACTTGCGCACAATTATATTGATTCCAAAAGAACACATTCATGAACTATATTTGGTGAGGTCCTATAGACCCAAAATAAACACACACAAGAACCCACAAAATCTTTCATGACTAGATGTAATCCCAAAAGTCATACAAAACCCAACTATGCATTATAGAGCTAATAAGATTCTTATTGATGTGAAATGTGAAATATTCTCAAATAGGCTTACGTACCAACTATGAACCCATGATATCCTTAGTGAATCAAAACATCCCATGAAATTGAAAGAATAGAGAGTTTTTACCAATCGACACTCTCTTATCTTATTTATTCAATAATCAGTACGCATATATATAGACTTGCAGATGCTGACTCTGCCCATCTTTTAGGAAAAGAAAAAGATACTAACTAATTCCTAATAATCTGGATTTAATATTCCTGCTAATATAATTGACTCATTCCATAGACACCAACACCAAGTCAATTGGTATCTTCCTATAATATCGTAACTAATTGAACTAAACCGACAACCATTGGTAGTCAATGGTCAATCCTTCAACACTCCCCCTCAAGATGGCATGAAAATATCACTCATGGCAAGCTTGCTAACTAATTGATGATACTATTTCTTTGGAAGCCCTTTATTGAGAATGTCTGCTATTTGACTAATAGTGGGTACATACGGCATGTAAATTATTCCACTGTCTATCTTCTCCTTGATGAAGTGTTTATCCACTTCTACATGCTTCGTTCTGTCATGTAATATTGGATTATGAGCTATTGAAATAGCTAATTTGTTATCACAATAGACTTTAACAGGCATAGGTGTATGAATATTGAGTTCATTTAGAAGTCTTTTAACCCATAACACCTCGCAAAATCCATGAGCAACAACACAACTCTACACTACTCCTTGCCACAACACTTTGCTTTTTGCTTCTCCAAGTAACCAAATTTCCTCCTACAAAAATGCAGTAACCTGAGATAGACTTTCTATTATTTATATCTCCACCCAATTTGCATCTGTGAAGGCTTCAATTTGGACATGACCCCTATTTTTGAACAAGAGTCCTTTCCCTGGAGTTCCTTAGATATCTTAAAATTCTAAACATCGCTTCAAAATGAGTAGTTCCAGGTGAATGTATAAACTGACCGACTACACTCATTGCAAATGCTATATCAGGTCTTGTATGTGAAAGATAAATTAATCTTCCAACTAATCTCTGGTAGTGTTCTCGATGCACCACCTCATTTTCTTCTATTGTTTTTAGTTTAACATTTGGATCTATTAGAGTTTCTGCAACTTTAGAACCTAACATCCCCATTTCTTCGAGTAAATCCAAAATGTATTTGCATTGGTTGATGAAAATTCACTCCTTTGATCTTGCAAATTCCATCCCAAGGAAGTATTTAAGCTCCCCTAGGTCCTTGATTTCGAATTCAGCCTCCAGCTTTTTTTTTAGCATGTAAATCTCAGACATGTCATCCCCAATCGTGATAATATCATTTACATATACTATCAAAATAGCTATTTTCCCTTCAATGGAATGCTTAAAAAATAATGTGTGATTAGCTTGACTCTGTGAGAAGCCATGTCTCCTTATTGCATTTCCAAACCTCTCAAACCAGGCTCTCAGTGATTGATTTAGTCCATATGGAGATTTTCTCAACCTGCAGACTTTACCTTTGCCGAAACTTGCTTCAAATACAGGCAGCAGATCCATGTAGACTTCTTCATGTGAGTCTCCATTCAGGAAGGCATTTTTTATATCCAATTGATGAAGTGGCCAATTGTAATTGACTGCGAGGGAAAGAAGAATTCTTATAGAATTCATATTAGCAACAGGGGAAATAGTCTCTTGATAGTCTATGCCATGAGTTTGAGTAAATCCTTTTGGTACAAGTTTCGTTTTGCATCTTTCTACACTTCCATTAGCCTTGCACTTCACTGTGAATACCCATTTGCATTCAACTGTCTTCTTATTTTGGGGTAAATTAACAATGTTCCATGTGTTATTTCTCTTAAGAGCATTCATCTCTTCTATTACAACCATCTTCCAATTCAGATCACCTAATGTTTCCCGTAAATTTCTGGGCACAAATAGATTGGTGGTCCTAGACACAAAAGCTCTATGAGTATGGGATAATTTTTCATAAGACAGGTAGTTTGTAATAGGATGTTTTGTGGATGCTCGAGTACCTTTTGTTAAAGCAATTGGAAGGTTAAGATCAGAGGTGGACAAATCAGTTTCATCAGCAGATAGAGGAGAATTATGAATAAAGGAAAGATTATTCTTATTTCTAGGATCTTTACTCGGGAAATTGAATTGAGCTTCTTCTTGAGTAATAACCTGATCATTAGTACATTTGTGAAACTTCTTCTTGGTATAAACCTAGAGCTTAGGGCTATGATCCATAACTTCTTCCCCCATATCTGGTACAATATCACTAGGTTCCACTGTTTCTGATATTGTTTCAATCAAAGGCTCTTGAAGAGAAGGCAAAATAGGCATATTTTCCCAAAATTATCTTCTTACCAGTGTTCTCCCCCTGAAGAGAATTTTTATGGAAAAAAGATTGATTCTCAACAAAATGAACATCTATGCTCTCAAAAAATTTCTTTGTATTTGTAACCAGGTTAAAGCACCTGTATCCTTTTTTATTAGATGTATAACCAAGAAAAATACATTTTTCGGCTTTTGGATCCAACTTTGATATAAAAACATTATGTATATAAGCATAATAAACATAGCCAAATACCCTCAAAGGGAGATATGTAGTTAGACGAGATGTTGGGAAGTAGTTTTTTAGAACCTGCAGTGGTGTTTTATAATTTAAGACATGATATGGCATTCTATTTATTAGATAACAGGTAGTAAGAAGAGCATTTCCCCAAAGATATTTAGGAACATTCATAGAGAACATAATAGCTCTAGCTACTTCAAGTAGGTAGCTGTTTTTTCTTTCTGCAATTCCATTTTGTTGAGGTGTATCTTGACAAGTTTACTGATGAATAATTCCTTTATGGGTTAAGAAAGTTCCTAAATGTTTATTAAAGTACTCAGTCCCATTATCTGATTGTAGAATACCAATCTTGGTTTGAAACTGATTTTTAATCATGAGGAAAAAAATCCTTAAATCTTTGTTCAACTTCAGATTTTTTTTCCAACAAGTAAACCCAACAAGTTCTGGTATGATCATCAATGAAGGTGGCAAACCATTTTTTTCCTGAAAGAGTATTAACCGTAGATGGACCCCAAACATTACTATGAACAAGATAAAATGGTTTGGAACTAGAATAGGGTTTTATAGGAAGAGAAATACGATGATCTTTAGCTAAGTGACTGGCCTCACAATGGATATTCAAACAATTAATTCCTTTAAATAACTTAGGGAGCAAGTGTTTGAGATGGGGAAAACTAGGATATCCTAACCTTCTATGTCATAACATAATTTGATCATAGACAGAGCTTGAACTTGTAATACCTAACCCTTGAGTCCTTTTATAAATGGAAGAAGTTTCATCATAGTAGTAGAGTCCATTTATCTCTCTAGTAGTTCCAATCGTCTTTCTTGAGTTCTGGTCTTGAAAACACAGATGGAAGGAAGAAAAATTATGGTGTAGTTAGTGTCTTTGGATAGTTTACTTACAGATAGGAGATTGCAGGCAATTTTTGCAACATTGAGAACAAAATGTAGGGTAATGGTTTCTGAAACTTTAATGTTTCCTTTTCCAGCAATAGATGAAAAACTACCATAAGCCATTCTAACTTTTTCAATACTAGAACATGGATAGTAGGAATTGAAGAAGTAAGGGCAACTTGTCATATGATCAGATGCTCCTGCATCTATGATCCAGGGATTAGATTTTCCTAGAACTGAAAATGTTAGAGAATTGCTACCTGTTTGTGCCACAGATCTGGCAGGAGTATTAGGTGAAGAATAGTATTTTACCAGTTTAAGAAATTACTCTAATTGCTCTTTAAGTAGAGTAGATAACTCAGCCTCATTAGCCCTGGGTGTGTGTGGCTGATTAGACTTATTCATTTTGGATGGTTTACCATGTAACTTGTAACAAGTTTCTCTGGTATGGTGAGGTTTCCCACAATAATCACAGCGCAGATCACTCTTATCAATCCGTTGATTTTGTGTGAATTTTCGACTGACTTGAGCTTTAGGGATAGCTAGAGCTGATCCTTCTATAGAACTGATTGTTCCAGCACTTTTCATTCCAAGCATCACTTGTCTCCTTTCTTCTCTACGAACCTCTGCAAATACCTCACTTATTGGAGGCAGGGGATTTCTTCCAATGATTTGGCCTCTAACCTCATCAAATTCAATGTTTAAGCCTGCAAGACTCGGTTTTCATCCACCATCTTCTTGTAATGCTTGCAGTCCTTGGGTGACTTCCACTCGTAAGCATTGAAAGCATCCAAGTCTTGCAAAATTCTTTTTAATATGGTTAAAGTATTTAGTTACAGAATCTTCACCTTGGCAAATATCTCCAAGTAGAAGACTTAATTTATAAACTTGAGATTGATTCCCTAAGTCAGAGTACATCAGTGAGACATTATCCTATAACTCTTTTGTTGTAGAATAACAGAGGTAATTAGAACCTATCTCTTCAGCCATAGAATTAACCAACCACGTCATTACCATGGAATTTTCAGCCTCCCAACTAGCATAGAATGGATCCTTCATGTTGGGCTGTTTATTATCTCCTGTGATGTAGCCTATCTTTCCTCTTCCTCTGAGGTATATACAAACGGATTGTGACCATCTGAGAAAATTATCACCATTCAGCCTAATTGTTAGGGATGACAATTTTCTCCACGGATTCGGGACCCCGTCGGAAATTCCCCGTTCGGGTTTGGGTTCGGGAAAGTATTTCGGGGATCGGGTTCGGGATCGGGGATTTTTATCGAGGATTAATTCGGGGACGGGTCGGGTATGGATTTGGGGTCCCCGTCCCCGAACCCGACCCGAATTAAAATTTTTCATATTTTGCGCCGAATTGGGATTTTGGGCGGGCTGAGAATGCCGAAGTCTAAACGGACCGACCGAACGGTCCGAACCTCACAAGTCACAATGTCTGTCAGTCTGACTGTCTTCGTCTTCGATCTTATCTTCCTCCCAGTCCCCGTTAGGCTTTGGCACCCCGCAGTCCCGCAGCCGCCGCACGGCACGCAGACCGGCAGACCAGACGCAGTCCACTCTCGCCTCTCCGATGTCCGGCGACTCCGCACCCATGACCCATTGACTTGTAAGGCTGTAAGTGTGTAATCTTAAATTCTTAACCTAATTTAATTTTCCCCGACTACCCGTCGTTTGCCTCTGTAAGACTGTAACCCTCCCTCTTCCTTCCAGTCTTCCTGTTCGTCAATTGTCACCGTCGCGGACCTCTGTAAGCTGTGTGTGTGTGTGTGTGTGTGTTTCTCATGGTATATGGAGTTTTACCGTGCATCGCAGCTTATAGGATACTCATTTGGGAAAATGATACATCATAAGCAAACATCACCGTACAGAAGAATCGACTAAAAATTTCAAATTTGTAAAGCTATAAGGAGCAAATGTTAAATGTCTGCACATTTACGAAAATTAAAAAATATTTATACCTGCTTAAAAATAAACCCAAAATATTTATACATTTAAATATATAAACAGTCGGTGGGTTCAGGCCATTCAAAAGGGGGAGCAGCTTGTTGAGATCGTTCAGCAGTTGGCCGGAAAGTGACGTGCAGATTTTAGCTAATACTGCACTTCCGGACTACTTTTGCCTCTAATTTCTAATGGTTTCTGTAGATATAGTAGCATATAATATGCCTGCCTCCTACTAATAAATTAGGATTAAAACACTAAGGATCGGGGATCGGGGATTTGGGAGTTTATCGGGGATCGGGGATCAGGGGTCTTATAGGGGATCGGGTATCGGGTATTGGGGATTGGGGATCGGGGATGGAGGATCGGGGATCGGGGCGGGTATGGGGATTGCATCCCCGCGGGGATCGGGTCGGGGATTCCCCGTTAAGAAATAAACGGGGATCGGGCCGGGTTCGGGGATATTTTTTCTTATCGGGTTCGGGGATGGGGATGGGGTCCCCATCCCCGACCCGCTCCGTTGCCATCCCTACTAATTGTTGTGATCTGAATGGGGTGATTTTCTAGTATGTTTCGAGTTATAAGGCGAGGTTCACTCTTCACGGATTAGAAGTAGCATCCATCATGTTTTGAGGTGAAGGCTGAAGTAACCAGGCTTGGATGCCATGAAAGAATAGAGTTTTTACTGATCGACACTCTCTCATCTTATTTATTCAATAATCAGTGCACATATATATTGACTTGTAGATGCTGACTCTGCCTTTCTTTTAGGAAAAGAAAAAGATACTAACTAATTCCTAATAATCTGGATTTAATATTCCTGCTAATATAATTGACTCATTCCATAGACACCAACACCAAGTCAATTGGTATCTTCCTATAATATATTAACCAATTGGACTACACTGGCAGCCACTGGTAGTCAATGGTCAATCCTTCAACAGAAATAAATATGCATTATGTTATATACTATAGAACCCACAAGTACTCAATGATGTAAAACCTAATCGTTGATACTATGTCTGTTATAGTCCCAAACTATCCCTAGTTGAGAAGTGTAAGTGCTGCTAACCACATGAGAAAACCCCAATAGCTATCAGGGCTGAATCCAAAACAAATATCCGTCAAATATCAATAACTCAATATACGACAACATTTGGTATTCGTACAACCAACATCCCTAGCTCAAACCCCAAAACTCTAACAAGTATCAATATAGATTTTTGAAAACTTTAGTAAATGCAAATTATGTTGAAATGGTAAAGGGGGTGGTGAGCAAAACCACAACTCAACAAACATCGTACTCATCAACCAAAACAGAGATCAAGCTACTAAACTAACAAACATATGAAATGATTTAGCAAAACTTATCGTTTCAAGAAATCTTAGTTAAACCATAAGAGCATTGAAAAAATATCAAATTTCTTAAAATAACAGTCAATGATTACTTATGAAAAAAAAAACATTATCACCTCCAGATGTGAATAGGCTTCAATAGAAAGCCTTAGAAGTTGAATAAATACAATTAACCAATCATACAATGAAATGAATATAGGAAAGTGTAGGGCCAAGCAAATGATTTTATAATCACATTGACACAAAACAATCGAATTTCACTCTCTCTCCTTATGGCTAGGGCACACTAATGACAACCAATCGACAACCCCCCTGCTGTTACCAAAGGTCACTAGGACATCCTTGTGTGGTGTATTGGTAGTATCAATTAGCAATCCCATATTACTACATGTGTCGCTAATACTTTTCCCTCTCTTTCGGCGCACAGTTACAGCACACTTAAAAAATGTCCTATTAACACAAATGATATAACAATTATCAAATATAGAACGATCTCATCAAATATTAGTAAATACCATGTTTGACCTCATTTTCATTTTGGAATACAGAGTACAAAAGCGTAGACATTTCATGACTTAAATTAGGCATATTTTGTAAAAAAATGTCATTTTAATAAAAATTGATAATGAGAAACAGTCACTAAACAATATGCATTTAGGTGCTAAAAGATCAATGGGCAAGTTAGTTGGAAATGCAGTCCAAAACTATACTGGCTCACTAGAGAGATGATCCTATAAACGACAACTAATATACTATTAGTATTTTGTAAGATATGCCAATTCCATATAATATATCCCTTACGTAACCAATATAAATTCAAATACTCACTAATACTTTAACTTGTCAACTTTATATTTTAATTCAAATTACCATTTGTAGCCCTAGTCAAACTATATTAGGCCTAAGCTGACACGTAGTAACTCACCAACATGAATACTAAAATTATTTCGCTTACAACTTAATTGTATATAAATATATTAGCAACCTGATTATTGAAATAATATACAAGGCTAACAATCAAAATTACGTCCAATTGATAAATCCCGACTAGTCATTAATGAACTTCATGTAACTGTACTCTACTACTGCAATAAAATGCTAAGTGGTGTTTCCTCCTCCTTACAGTTGATAACAAAGCCAACTTATTTTTTGGCCGAATGTCAGTATTAATAGTAGAAACAAAACCATGACAGTGGTGACCCACTAAACCAATTGGATCAAATAAGCTAAAACAGTTAGAGGACAAGAACAACTAGCTAATATCCTAGCTCAACACACTAATACTTAATTCTGCTGTCTCTAATTCATTGCTAAAGGATTCTTTCCCCGGCAGCTCAATGATAGGTTGACAATTGCCAGAATCAAATTTTGCAAACAGAGTTTCGATTACTAAACAAAAATTAGTGATTTAGGAATATCCAGGATCAATATATGCCAATAACCCTTACGATAAACTTGAATTGTGATGATTATTATCTACTTTACTACCAGGAAAACATTTAAAGCAAATCTAGGTATAAAGATTGAGGCACAAACTGTATTTAGGGTTTAAGAAGGAGGACAGATGTATTAACGTGTATTCCCGTGGGGAGCAAAGGGGATCTGGTAAAAAAATTTCTGGGAAGTTGGATATTTCAAGAAAGTAATTCATCAACAGATATCTAAGATTGGGCACTAGCGATCCCTACTCCTCAACAACTTTTACTGGTTTATTTCCTCTGTTTCTTTGCACCTGGGGTGACTTTTAAAGAAAAGGGATAACAACTCTAGGTTAAAACTAAAATAGTTATGGAAAAATAATACAAGTCTCTAATATAACATCCCAGAAGTTATCATTTAGCTCCCATGCCTCAATAGCTAATCATTTAATTAGTATAAGTAGTTACCAATTTAAGCCCTTATCACTTACAAATCCTTTTACTTTGGATAATTATCTTACCCATCAAATTTATTACCTCAACACTTACACAATTAATCACACATCTCTCTTTTAAAACAAAAAAAATATACCCCATTCATTTCACAATAGTGGATCTATAGGTTTTTAACATGCATATTAAAAAGTATTAAAGTTTAGAACAAATGATACACAAATTGACTAAAATGCCCGTATTAGAACTTGAACAATTTTAATTGTTATGAGATGGGTAAATTAGAAAATATGATATTTTTGTTGGAACTTGAAATAGGATTTATATCATGAAATAAAAATGAAAAAATTATAGGTGTTCTATTGTGAAACAGTTGGAATATATATTTTCTTCTTATTTTTTTGCAGCCCCAAAATACGGGTTATCACAAGAGTTTTGGCTCTCGCTCCAATTGCTCAGGATCAAAACAGTTGGACTTATCAAATGGTGTTCCCAGAATTTTCGATATGCCATTGAACTACATCTTAACGGCAACATTCTTAATCCTGCCTATTATAAAGAAGAAGTGGAAGAACTATAATATTAGTGCACTCTCTGTTTAAATGAACGAATTTTATTAGGCCTATTCTATTATGAGAAAATGAATTTATCTTGAGGTATATACATTTTCCTACAATTCCATATTCTAAGGCCTATAAAAATCCCAATCAGTTCAACCAAACTCTGCAATTTGCTATATGTAAATAGAGGTTAACTTCTGTTGTAGTTATTATTATGGTGGAAGTTGAGATAATTGCCAAACTTACTTAGGTTTAACAATTTTTTATTAGTTATTATTGGTCACATCCCTAGGGAGATGCGTTGAACTTTTAAAAAGGGTTTTATGAGCATTTTTTTTTGTATTTTGAGTATTATTCTACTCAATCCTTAATTATCCTGTGATGATTTGATTATTTATTCATATTGATATATTAAACAATTTCATTTTGGCTTGTTTAGCATTTTTTTTGTTGATTAAGTTGATTCTTGGTTTCTTGGATCCAGTTAAATTGTTTTTGCTATTTGATTTCTTGTGTCTAGTTTGATTTAATTGTTCCCATGTATTTGTAAATACCAGTGATGAATGTTGACTCTTGATACAAGAAGTTGAAATCTCAGATCTCATGAAATTGAATTGAACTGTAATGTTATCTTGATTTTCAGGGAGGCAATTCTGGATTTGACCCACCGCCAAGGCGGTGAATGAAGTTAGGGGCCTTGGGCTTCACTTTGAGATCCTGAAATTCATTCCACCTATGCCCCTTCGGTTCATCAGCAAACATGATGCTGCCCAATCCAGATACTCATCATTTCTCAACAACCCACTCAGATACCATATTCTTCAACAAATTCGACAAATGACCAAAAGCAAGAGAGTCCAAGATCGAAGCAAGAAAAAGCGGGTTCACGACCTTGAAGTGACAACAGAAAAATGGAAAATTTTCTCGAAGATTCATTTCCTAATGGAACTCCTAAAATCCGAGCCAGAACATGTAATGCCCATCCGATCACTAGAGCGGTATCGCTGCCAGATTAATTTGCCTAGGCCCCATAAGCTGTCAGACTTCCTCCGAAAATCTCCCAAATTATTTGAGTTGTGTCAAGATAGGGGAGGGACTTTGTGGGTTGGGATGACTGATCGAGCTGAGGAGTTAATTGAAGAGGAGGAAAGGCAAATTGAAGCACACTCTGATAAGGCAGCAGAGCATGTGACCAGGTTTCTGATGATGTCTGTTGATAAGCGGTTACGGGTGGATAAAATTGCTCATTTCAGAAGAGATTTGGGACTGCCACTGGATTTTAGGGCTAAGTGGGTGCATCAGTATCCAGATTTATTTAGATTGGTCAAGTCTCAGTACGATGAGATGGAGTATCTGGAACTTGTTGACTGGAAAAAAGAATGGGCTATTACTGAACTGGAGAAAAAAGCTGAAGATTTTAGTGGATACGAGCTGCATTGCCCTGGATTGCTCTCTCTTCCTTTTCCAATGAAATTTCCTCGGGATTACAAGCAGGTGTGTAGATATAGAGGAAAGATTGACCATTTTCAAAAGAGGCAGTACCTGTCTCCATATGCAGATGCTCGAGGACTTCAGGCTGGATCACAAGAGTTTGATAAACGGGGCGTGGCTGTGATGCATGAGCTACTTAGTTTCACACTTGATAAGAGAATTGTGACTGATCACCTTACTCATTTTCGACGGGAGTTTATGATGCCTCAGAAGTTGATGAGGCTGCTCCTGAAGCATTTTGGTATATTTTATGTCTCAGAGAGGGGGAAAAGGTTTCATGTGTTCCTAAATGAGGCCTATGAAGGCTCGGAATTAATTGAGAAAACCCCATTGGTTCTTTGGAAGGAGAAGGTTAGTAGTCTTATTGGTTATAGAGGGAGGAAGAAAAGGATCGAGACTTTTGAGGAATTATCTGACGTGGAGGACAAGGACTTGTTTGAGAATGACGTGGAGGATGAGAAATACAAAATGGAGCTTGAACAAGGGGAAAAAGTAGCCGGTTTTGATGGTGCTCTGCTCACTGATGATGCAGAAATGGATTTAGGAGAGATACGTGATCTATACACAGATAGTTGAATGTGGCGAGGTCATATTCTTTTCGTTTGATTATATCTTTACGGTGAATGCTACTGTAGCAAAAGGATATTGTTTTTTCCCATTGCTTTAACGGCAGCAGTTGGATATTGATTCAGCCTGGTACACCTTGTTTTCATGTATGGTTTGAAGAGCATGAACTAGCTCTTTCCTTCGAAGTGTATGTAGGCCGGTGGTTCAATTCAATTCCAAAGAGGAAGAAGAAAATTCACCTTGGTGTTATTTAATACTGCGAACATGAAATCGTTCCAATCCATCAGCAGTTATCTTTTTGAAGGCATTTCTTGATCTAAGACCACTGTAGGCTGCCCCTGTCACCGAAAGTCTTCTTGTGGATGGGAATAGTCTCGCTTTTGTTTAACTGCTTTTCAAGTGGAAGTACAAAAGACCCCTGTATTAAATTATGTACAAGCAAAGACATCTTGTACAAGAGCAAATGGAAAGGAAGCAACCAAATCCTCTGAGACAAATCCGCTAGACAAATATTGGTTGCTTTATGTTCCATATTTACAATGTACATGGTGGCTTGGATTATTACTTCAATCAAGGAAGGGACACGATGTAGATGTAGATGTAGATGTAGTTCTGATTATCTCAAATGCTCAAACTTTGTTATTCAACTGGTTTGCTTGGGGTGAGCTGCCAGTCTCCAAGAGCATCCATCCCATCATCAAGGATGTACGGGGACAGGGACGGGGACGGGAACGAAAGAAAACACCAATATATATATAATGACATTAACTATTTCTACTTCTTTATCTTGAAGCTTTGTTTCGACGAAAACTACAACCTTTAATTTGGGTTTATCATAAAAAAGAGAAACAATATTAAGCAATTCAATATACTCAAAAGAGCTGAAGTCATTGCATATGAAAAAGAAAAAAGAAATAGTTTTGTCGTTTAATAGTTTTCATGACTTATGATATAATATGAGATTAGTAAAGAATGAAAAAAATATTATCATAGATGTCTTACATCATTGATTTTTGTTGCTTATATTCTGGAAATCTTATTATTAGGAGATGATTATTATTATGAACAAATATCAAATCTTCAACACATTTAGGAAATAATCCATTCCTCTTCATAGAATGAATAAAATCATATGCACTCCAATTTTATTCATTGCACGAAGAAGAAGATAATTGACCAAGCAATTTGAGGGAAATATATTAAAGTAATGGTGTACTTGAGCCATAAATTTCCCACCAAACCTTTGGATCAAGAATGTCTCTATCATAAAGAGAATTGAATTCTACAAATGGACCATGTTTAAGTGCCAAATTCGCAAACTCCATATTAACTTTTAAGCGAGCGTCATGATTAGGGAAAAGTCTTTTAAAATACTTATTTATTTTTATGCAAGCTTCTTCACTTTTAGAAGGAGCAACTTTAGGTGACTTAGCATCTAACCAAACATTACTAAAATACCTTTACTTAAAAGAAGAAATCAATAAAATTATAGATACTATTATTACTTGTTAAATTACATAAATAAAAAAATAACACTTTAATAAATAAAAATAAAGTTAACTTGGGTTCAATAAGTATGCCAAACAATGAGGAGGTGTATTACTTTTCGTCCAACGAACTATGAGTATGACATATACCACTTGAAAGATAGAAAACACTTCTCCAACCTTTTTACATTCATGCTTATAAATGGAAGTTCTCACTTCATCAATCATTTTATCCCACATTTTATAAATAAGGTAAAAGGTTGGTTTATCGACATCACACTCTCTAATCATATGGTAAATAGGTCGTGTAAACTCAAGAATATTATTGGTTTTGTAATAAAACTAATCTTCACTAATCATTATAGCTTGAAGAATATATTTTGCAAACTTTATTCTCTTCAATGTAACAACAACTTAAGCAAAACGAGTATCAGGTAAATTGTGGAATGTATAATTATAAAATTCTTGATTTGAATAGCATCCCCATGAATATCAATTATCCAATGACACTCCTCATATGTCTCAACATTATTGTCTACATTTCTTACAGCACAAATATTTTTCAAAGCAAGTTTAAGAGTATGAACAACAAATGGAGTCCAATAAATATTAGAATAAATTTGTTCAATGATCTCACTAGCCGCTTTATAATTTGAGGCATTATCAATGATAAATTGTACAATATTCTAATAACCCACCTCATCAATGACTTCTTTCAACAGTTTAAAAATTGTACAGTTTGAAGCATCAATTGCCTTTAAAAACATAGGACCCGCATCACAAATTACAATAAAATTTATTAATGGTCTTCTTTGTGCATCACTCCAACCATTAGATACAATACTAACCTCCTTTTCCCTCCATGTCTTCTTGATTAGTTCCAATAATCTCTCTATATTCGATTTTTCTTATTGAATTAATATTGTTCTCAAACGATTATAACCTGATAGACCATAACTAGGTAAATTATGGTTAGCAGCAAAAGCAAAAGCTTCCATAAAAAAGGATTTATTGCCAGACTAAATGGAACACCGCCAGTGTAAAATATTCTAGCAATCAATGCATCTAATTGAGAGTGCACTTGATTGCTAACAGCTTTCTCTGTAGGATTTATCTCACTCACTAGTCTCTTCTTCAATAAAGACATATCTATTCTCGAATTAGACATGCTTGAATTAGGTAAAGGCATATTTTTTGGTAGCATCTCTTCAACTCTTTTCAAAGCTTCTTTTTCTAAATTTACCATCTCAATCTTGTCTTACACTCTCAATTTCTTATAAGTTGCAATATCTTTACCAAGAATATTCAAAAAATGAGCTCTCACCTTTGTATAATTTCCTTACTTTGATTACAAAAATTACAAGTTCAAAAATATAGTTCCTCCTCCACTAGTTTTTTTCTACTTTAGTAATATAATTCCAAAGAGGATTATTATTTACGCCTGTAGAAGATACACTAGCACTTGTAGATACCATATTACTATTACTACCATTAGAAGCTATAATACAATCACAATACAATCTAAGTAGCCAACGACTCAAAATACAACAACCCCAACAATCTGCCTTAAATCAGCACTCACAACACAAACCACACAAATCGAACGAGCTTTAATCAGCCAAAACAAGAACCAAACAGAGCTTCATTTAACCAATACATAAACCGCACAAACTGAATAGAGATTCAATCAACCACAACACAAACCACACAAACTGCACAAATCGAGCTGCCTGCCACAACAAAAATCGCATAAACCGACCAAGATTCAATTAGGCACAACAAGAACCGAACATATGTAACACCCTAAAATTCACTACTTTTTTTAAAACGGAAGAAATTACAATAGAAATATTTAAATTAAAACCCGTGAATTCTAGGGATGTTACCGCCACACTTAGTACCAGATTGGTTCTCTCCAACTGTTCCAGTACCAAGTATTGAGGCTAAAGAAAAGATTGACATAAATTTAAACCAAGAGTTCATAAAAGAACTAGAAAGAATCATACATAAAAAATTAGAGTACGCGTAAAGATTTATAATTCATATAAAAAAAATTTACAACCGATAAAAGGTTCATTTAAAACACTCAATACAAGGTAATAAATCATAAAATAATAATTGCGATGCAAAAGAAATAATATAGTGAAATAAAGTCACATGACGAGAAAATACGGCCACGACACACTCGAACTTGGAGCCAGAACACAAGCTCAACACTCAGCTCCGATTGATGTCTCGCCCACCTACACAAAGTCAGAAGGGCATACTACTCGTGGGAATGAGCAACACCCATGAAAAGGGTGATCAGTACGCTACGTACTGAGTAAGGTAACCGAGCACTAAGGCTAACACATAAACACATAAAATAATGTAAAAGAAATAAAAAGAGCATAATCCATCATAATAACATAATAACGAATAATCATTTGGGTACATACATAAAGGCCCAATTATAATCCGGATTAATTATTTAATTAATCTCTTATAAGAACTCATTTCACACCATGCATTTTATCAAATCTACTCGAGTACGGGAACCCCACTATTATAGCAGATGGACCGGAAACACACAGGGCCTATAGCTCCTGACCACTATTATAGCCGGTGGATCGGTCTCCAGGATACCGTAGTACCTGGCCACTATTATTCGCCGGTGGACCGGTCTCGCCCCTACTCACATAGTGTTCCACTATAAGTATTTAGTGTCTTTCCCATGTCTTGGCACAAATATGTTCGGTTTTGTTGAGTATGGAATCCCCCACTATTATAGCCGGTTGACCGGAAATGCACAGGTACAAAGCCTGACCACTATTATAGCTGGTGGACTGGAAACACATATGACATCATGCCTTAACCACTATTATTCGTCTATGGATGGGTCTAGGCCTGACTCAACAATCTTTCACTTTAAGTGATTAATGTCTTAAGTATCTTATTCGGAAAATTTTAACCCTAGACATGCATGAATCACTCCCTTTACATTTATCCTCCAAGTCCACTCCACATCTCACTCTAGGGTTTTATCTCGAAACCTTAATTTTAACTTTTGTGGTTCATCCCACTCCATTTCACATGACCCAAATCATTTTAACATTCCACACATCACAACTCATAAATTCCACTCTCATAATTATACTTTAATCACTAAATACACATGATACCACAAAACCCCTAAGAAGCCACACCAAACCCTAATTCTTCACAAAAACCCTAGTTTGGTCTCTTACGTACCCTTATATTATTCCACGTACTATTTTTCATCTAAAGTGCTCAAACGCCCAAACAACACTTACCTTGCTTACCTCATACCCCAAATCAACCTTTCTTAGGTAAACTTCATGCCCATACAAACGTTACATATCCCATGCAACCATTTGAATCTTTCATACGAAACCCAAGAAATCCCACATGAAACCCTAGATTCAACCATGCAAACCCTAGATCCATCCATACAAACCCCTAAATTCTTTCATGTAAAACCAAAGATTCATTCGTACAAAACCCTAAATTCAATCCATACAAAACCAAATATTCATCCATACCAAACCCTAGATTCAACCCGTATAAAACCAAGGTTCATCCATACCAAACCCTAAATTTAATCCATACAAAACCAAAGATTCATTCTTACCAAACCCTAAATTCAAACCATATAAAACTAAAGATTCATCCAGATAACAACATATACTAGATTCTCCCATATGAAACCATAAATTAGATTCTCCCATATAACACCATAGATTAGATTCTCCCATACAGAACCATAGATTAGATTCTCCCATATAAAACTATAAATAAGATTCTCCCATATAAAACTATAAATGAGATTCTCCCATGCAAACCATAAATTAGATTCTCTCACTCCAAACCCTAAATTTTTCATTTTAGTCTTCCACTCATGAATCATTAAAATACTTAGGTCAACTCACATTCCTTGATCAAATTATTCCCCCCATTCTCCTTTTTCAACCACATTAACATCCTCACATGCATGTCTAAAGGGTCACAAACCATTCATCACATATACATAATACACATGCCATGTAAATACACGAAAACATACTTCAACTTCATATCATACCATATACGAAATAATTAATAATGATAAACATATGATGCATAGCATGCGAAGCACATAATGCATGTAAACATACAAAAGGCCTTAGTAACACCCTTATATAAAACGAAACCGGTCTTGGAGCACGCTCCTACGCCTCCTTAGGGCTTTGACTGGTCTCACTTATTATGAGGAAAAAACTAGAATTAGATTCCCTCCTACCAAAAATACTATTAATTACTAACTTATTCTAAGACTAGGTTTTTGATAAAATATTAAAATAATAATAGCAAAAATACCAAAATTAATATCAATATTAATATTAACAAGAATAATAAATAGTAACAATAATAATAAAAAGAGCATTACTCAAAAACATAGTGAAATAAGGGCTTTGGCCCCTTTACCAAAATAATACTAATAATAATATTAGTAAAATAAATAACCAAATTTAGTAATAATAATAATGATGAAATAATAATAATAATAATACAAAAATGATAATAATCGTTATGGTAATAATAGTAAGGATAATACTTGAAGATAAAATGAAGTAGGGTTTCTACCCTAATTGAAATATAATAAACTTATTAAATAATAATAATAATAATAAAATAATAAGAATAATAAATGCTATTGATAAAAATAATGATAATATTAATAATAATATGACTTGATATTTATAATACCACTACTACAATTCAAAATAGGTACAATAGGGTTTCAGCCCTATATAAAATAATAATACTAACACTTGAAAATAATAATAATAATAATAATAATAATAATAATAATAATAATAATAATAATAATAATAATAATAATAATAATAATAATAATAATAGCAACACTAATGGTAAAATAGTTGTAACAATAATAATGAAATAATAATAATAATAATAATAATAATAATTTAAAAATAGCAATAATAATAATTATTATTATTATAATAATAACATATTAATTTTAATAATAGTAATAATAGAAATAATAAGAAGAATAATAATAAAATCAAAATAAAAATACAATAGGGCTTCGGCCCTCAATAGAAATGATAATAAAAATATTAATACTAATAAGAATAATAATACATATTGATAATAGAACTAATAATAATAATAATATTTATATTCAAATAAATGAAATAAAATAAATTAAGGCTTATAAAAATAGGGAGAAGGGTTGAGAGGGTCTAGGGTTCAACCTTAGGTTGGAGGTGATGGGCGGCACCGGCGGTGGTGCATGGAGGTGGCGACGGTGGCCGGAAAAAGAGGAGAAAGGGGGAAAAGTTGAAGGTTGGGAAAAAAATAGGAAGAATGAGGGTGGAAATAAGGGTGATTATGGTTGTCCAGAAGGAGAGGAACATAATAAGGGTAGTGGTGCAACCAAAAGCGGCGGCGCACAGCGGCGACGGCAGTAGCGGTGGCCGAAAGAGGAAGAAGAAGAGAAAGAGAGGAGGAGAGGGAGGAAGAGGAAAAGAAAGGTAGGGGAGATAGAGGGTGGTCTGCAGAATAATTTGGGAGGTGAAAGGAGTGGCAGAAGCGGCGGAAAAGGTGGCTAAGGGTGGTTCGAAGGGCGGCGGAGACAGAAAATAGGGCTGCTCGAGGAGATAACTTTGCACGGCCAAGGTGGATCGTGCAGGAAGAATCAAGGGATGAAGGAGGTTTAGGTAGTTAGAGGGCGGTGCAAGGAGTATTCGGGTGGCCATAATGGGTGGCGGTGTTGGACGGAGGCGGCGAAAATGGCGTCTAAAGGGGAGGCAGTGGCAAGGTCGGAAAATTCTGAGTAAGAAACAAAAGCTCGATACAAGGCAGTGTAAGGGGGTATTTATAGATAAAAGAAGAGGGTAGGATTCTGTGGGTCGGTTACGGGGTAAGGCAGGTAAGGTTAGGGTCATCGGCGGCGGCAAAGCCGGCAAAAATTCGAATGTGGTGGAGATAGTTGCGTAGGGAGAGAGAAGAGATCGCGGGCGAGAAAAGGGGAGGTAGATTGGTTCAAAATGGTCGGTGAGTCAGGGGGAAGAGAAAGGAAGGAGAACGGTCGGTCAAAGGGGCGAGATTGGCGGCGAAAAACCAGGGCGGGGCGGAAGTTGCAGGTGCTCGACGTCGGGGAAGGGAGGAAGAAGAAAAGGGGGGAACCGGCGGTTCGGGAAAAAAAAAAGAAAAAAGAAGGAACTGGGTCGGTCGGGCGCAACGGTAAAAGATAATAATCAAAACGCAGCATTCTAGGGGAAAAAGAAGCAAAACTCGGCACGGCGAGGGAGAAGGAAGGAGGCGGTTGCACGGGCTAGGCTGGTCGAAGGAAAGGAGAAAAGGAAGGATTGGGTCGCGGGAAGGCAGGCTCAATCGGGGGGTAAAGGAAATGAAAAAGAAAAAGGAAGAAAGAAAGAAAAGGGAAAAGGGAAAAAGAAAAATAGGAGGGTTGGGTTAAATAAATTAATTATTGAGCTATTTAAAATAATAATATTTTAATAAAATAATATTTAAATTCTTTTTTAGGTTAAATTAGGATTTTTAAAAGGTTTTCCATAACATTTTAATTTGCAATTCACTCTAATTTTCTTCAATTAAATTATTTATAAAATTACTATTAATTTGAAACTATTTTTTCCTTCTTATTTTAAATAAAATAATTTATTTAATTACCTTTCAAAATAAAATCCTTAATTAGCTAAAATACCCAAATTTCTCCTAATTAAGATACTTATAAATTTCTTCTTGATTTTCCCTAATTAATTCCTTTTTATTTTAATAAAAATAATTTATTGAATTAATTTTTCTAATAAAACCTTATTTAACTATAATTTTTTTAAATTAGAAATTTCGGGACATTTCAACAGAGCTTCAATCAACCAATACACAAACCGCTCAAGCCAAATACAGATTCAATCAACCACAACACAAACCATAGAAAACTACACAAATCGAGTTGCCTGCCATAACACATATTGCACAAACCAAATGACATTCAATCAAGTACAACACAAACTGAATAGAGTTTCAATCAGCAATAACAACACAAATTTTTATTGCAATTAATCAAAACAAAATAAAAAAAAATAATAAAAAATAGATCCAACAACCGGTGTTGGGGAAGAAATTTTCTTATCAATCTTTAGCCCCAACAACCGTCGACCGTTAGGCTTCACATCGCCAATCTTTAGCACTAAAACAAAGTAGAAATGCAACGTCTAGTAGAAGTGGCAGACCGTAATCAATTTTGTTCAACCTCGCCCTTCAACCTTGCCCTTCAACACAGAATCAATGTCGTTGGTCTCCAACACAAACTGACGAGAAGAAAATGCTAGAATCATAGACACCGATGGATGGAGATGAGGGAGGATGGAATCTCGAGGTCAGCGACAGACTAAGCTGGGCTAGGAGGGAGATGGTTGGGATGGGACATCTTTGAGTTGAGATGCAAAGAAGAGTAGAAGAGAAGTCTGAGTAGTGAAGAAGAGGCATGGAGTCAGGGCGGAACTAGACCAGGCACAGGTGCAAACATTTTATTTTTTACTAATTCAACACTCCAAAACAACGTCGTTTTGGAGTTTTTTTTTTTTTTATAAAAAAGTATGTGCTGTATCCAGTTTCATCCCCAGAAACGTTCCGGGGACAGAAATGACACATTTTCAATGTCTCCATACTTCACTGCCCACCATATGTGCAACGTTTGAAGTTACAATTTCACTGTTTTCATGGTAGAAAGAGGTAACCATATCATTGAATTTGGGTTCCAATGTCTAGGAATTGAGATGTATCCAGTTTTGCTTTTGCTAACTTTTGTACTTTTCAAAGACCCACTATGAATAATGTAGGAAAGGAGTTTGATCCTAGGAAATTTAGGCACCTAGTCTCTTAATCGTTATTTGTTTTCATTGTAATCGTCTAATTGAGATGATTTCACTGCTGATAGAAACCTAAAGTGCATTATGACTAAATTCTAAGGACGGCAGCTTTTGATGTTCTTAGTATTTATCACTCCCTACTTCCAGTCCCAATTTTTTTTTTTAGGTTTGAACATGCCGGTATATGACTCCAAGACGTCCATTCACAGTTCCAAATGTTTCTTCTAGGTTTGTCAACCATGCCAATAGCTACTTTTGAGTTGTTCGGAAGCATTAAACAATTCAGAAGTAATCAAAGTCCCTTAGTTCAATTGCAATAATTTGATAGGTGTTGCTTGCATTTGTAGCTGATTCCCTCGGCTAGATCTTGGGCTTTGATTTCCTGCATGCTGAGCGCTCACTTATTAGTTTCCCCTCTATGCTTGATGTATCTCCCAAGTGGGGGTTACTGTAAGTATTAAAACACCCCCTTTTTTTATTTTCGTAACAAGTTTATGAATTGTTTAACATCTACCTTCTCGTCATTCTTGCTACACTATCTGTTTCTACTTAGGATAACAATGGAAAGAAGCAAGTAACTTTGAAGATTTAAGTTTTATAAGTATTGAGTGAAGCTTGCTTGGCTGATTGTCACGGCCCGCTTTGAGCACTTTTATTTTTGCGGAATATTCTAGAACATTCTAGAATATTGTGGATATGTGTAGACAATTGTAGAAGATGTAGGAGGCTTCTACCATTGTATACTACTCTAGAAGTACACACTTGTATGGAAGCCTCTAGAGTTCTTGAAGTTGATTTAGTGCTTGCTTGGCTCATCATGATGCTCTGAAGTACCGTGGACATCAAGCCAAGCGTATGCTCATCATATCCATTGTGGTTGTGGTGCAGTGATGGCGTCCAGCTTTAGATCGGGATGCTGGCTAGCAGATTCACTAGTAGTCATGCCCATTGCTCAGGCTTTTTACTACGTTGCTGGGTGACCTATAGTTCCTTTTGCAGCTTGGATCAGCAAATAACTAGAGCATTTGTTGAGATGTGACTCGAAATAAAATGTCCATCGACTTCGTTTAACTGTTCTGCCTTTCGTGTTGCGATCACCAGACTTGGTGTAGGGAGGTCCTTCTGGACTCCAATCTCTACTGGTTATGCCATTCATTCATTTTACAACTCGCCAATGATGCTGAATGTAGCAGATCCCATACCTCATGTTTGTTTTGTTGAAACTTTAAACTTTCCTGGTTGCCCAAAATGGGCATGTGTTCGCTGCCGTGCAGGCATGCCTTCAAAATTGGTGCTTTCGTCTTGGTTACACTACCCAGATCTGGTGAAATTCACTCGTTATTTGCATCGAGACTAGATTAATTACCCCATCCCAAATGTCATCCTTGTTACGACGGAAATTAGCAAGAAAAATCAAGATGGGGTTGTTTAAATTAAATATATGATTCATACAAAACCGATATATAGTTCCTTCATTGAACCTTCTATTTGCAGTGATGGATGGGCTGAAATTTTGAGCCTTCTCGGTATTGGCAGGACGAATAACAAATAGAACTGATGTCTAAAATAGAAAGCCAGGCATGCCAGGGTTCACAAGCATGTTTCAACCACCATGAGTCTCACAAGTTGTACTGAACAAAACATGATACATAAGGCGCTCTCTTCCTACTATATGTTGCCATGGGGTCAACTTGCTGCAAAGCAGCAAGCTCCCTACGATTATGAAGGCTGTGATATACCATTTGTAGCTCATATATTACAGTCACCTTTCTTCATCTGTGGATGTACATTCACATACCATGTATGTACAACAATGCTAGCCGGCCATGAATACCTTCTAATATGGAACATAAAGTGCTTCCAGTAGGCCCCAACTTTAAATACTTTTTTAAATAGTTATTGAATCCTATGATTATAGTCTAGGAAGCTCGGTCGCAGTTGCTTATCAACAGTCTGTTCACCTGTGGATGATGCAGGCCTTTGATACTGTTGCTGCTGTTGATAGAGTTGTGGCTGCAAATGCTGCGCTTGCTGAGCTCCATAGCAAGGCACGCCCTGAGGATGTGAGAAATGGGATGATGAACCTCCATTTGTGTGAGTGGCAGCAGAGACCTGGCCAGTTGCTACTCTTAGCCGCTGAACTTCTTCCCTCAAAGTTTCATTCAGAGCTGCAGACAACAAGAACGCTATCAGTGTCACAGCAATCTATGGCCTTGCACTCATCACTCTAGCTTCTGTTTTTAATTGGATAATGAACACCAAAAAGCATGAGATGAAATCCACTCTTAAAAATTGAAAAGATAAGTTAACTTGCAAGTTGCAACTCCCTCTTTCCTGTGAATGAGCCATAAGAACCATGGCCATGCGGCTTTTTTCTACCTCATGTTTATTATTGTTCTTCCATTTTCTCTTGGCTACCAGAGGAGGCAAGGGTGATGAATTCCACAAATATCACATTGAAACAATAAATGCATACCATCTCTCAGTTGTGCTTGTTGCTCCATGGCCTGCAGCCGTAGTTTAAGTTCCCTGTTTTCAGCATTCATCCCTGCAGTATCTCTCTGCACCATGAAAATAACTGAGGTTAGATTTCTTGCTTTCATCTGTCTTCCTCTTTCCTCCCCCCTTTTTGCACAGCCTACTGGGACTGAGCCCATTTTTTCACTCGCAGGAGCTACAACTGCAATGTTGACTTTCTCATCTTTGTTTTACTTCAATGCACCACAATGACAGATGGGTGGGACTTGGGATCAAGCAAGTAGAAATAGACTGAGATGATTTCAAAATGGCAGCACACGAACCATAATCTAGACATTGGCAAGCAAAAGCAAACCAAACCAACAGAAGCAGCCAATAGACTACACGTTAGCATTTGGCAACAGCATACAGTTACAACTTCCAGAGAATCAAAATTATACACGAAAAGTGAGCAGAGTGCACTAAAGATTTAGAATAACTGATAAATGATGCAAAATATGTCCACAAGTATCTATTGTGTAGACTGCCAATAGAGCTCCAGCTGCAGGAGATCTTACAGAAAGGAAACATAACAGTAATAGCTTAGGCCTCGGTCAGTATCATTTTCAATTTTCAGTTTTTTATCAGAAAGAATTATTGTACAGGCTTTGCCAATGTTGAGAGGAGACAGGTACATAGGAAAATTCACCTAAATGTCCCACGGTCAAAGTTTAGGGGCCGAAGATTTAAAGGAGTTACTTTGTATAAAACTGGAAGGGCATCAGCCTCAATGAAGGATTAAGATGAAACATCTGACATCCATTAAACTAAACTAATAATCCTCTCATTTAACCAATTGAGGTTCAAGGAGAATATCATACTTTGGTTCTGAGTGTCAGATAGATACAAGTACAGGATTAGGTTGCTTTTTAACTTAATAAGATATCCCCCATTTTAACAGCACTTGTCACACGTCCTCAAAATAACATACAAAAATACTGGTTCCAAAAGCTAAATAATACATAAAAATATAAACATTCTTCCAATGTTGCCCTTCCTTTAGAAACTGCTAGCAAGAAGTGGATGGGTCCTTACAAGAGTCTTCTAGTCAACCAATCCTTTCCCTAAAAGGGTAGATATGATGTGTTGATCAATTTCTAAATGTGTGTTATGTCCAGCAGTCATACTGCAATGATTATTGGTCAGAGTGAGTAGTTTTATTCACCAATCATACTGCATATATATGGCTAAATTTAGTTCTTTACTCCAGCAATCATTTTATGATGGATAATAGGCAACACAATTTGCATCATTAAGTAATTCTGGAAATCTGATCTTATCAGACAGATATTGCTGCTCAAAGTTGTACTCTTTTCTAAGCAAACTTAAAATTTCCCAAAATAACAGTGTTTCAGAAGAAAAAGGCCATGGGGAGACCAAAGGGCCAAAACTATGTTCATTTGGGCATTCGAATAAACTGTAAAAATAACTTGATTTATTTGCGCAATCAATGGTGAAGCAAAACCAGCATAAACCAGCCACGACTTGGATCTGGTAGATATTTATTTTCAGATCAGATCAATGGAAAAATCTCAAATAATGACAAAAACAGATTAAAATTTTTCAGATCTAATCTGAATCAGCCAATATCAGAAGGAAAAAAAAAAAGACATAAATTCCAGTTCCATTCAACTTGAGTTTTAACTTGTAAGGAAACAAATATTTAACACAAAATATACATGAGCAAGGATCCAAAATTTCCAGTAACTGCAGAACTTAGGACGACAAATGTGAATAGATCTGTCAATCAAGTTCATTAAATTTCTAAGATGCAGTGTTGAGTAAAACCCACACTTTGATGCAGTAATATTTTCACCACAAGCTTCTACATCTACAAGCAATGATGGTTGCAGAATCCACAACAGAATGATCAAATATTGCACAAACATTCCTCAAGCAAAATAACAATAAAATTAGGGAATATAATTCAAATGGCTGGAGAGGGATTCTTAAAAATGAACCAAGACCGGCAACACAAAAGAAAGTAAAAAGTGAATTTTCTTTTTAGCTAATAACAGTGGTAACCATCTCTAGTATTGATTCTGGAACTGCCATTCATAAGAATATTAAGGCGAACCTTTACTTCTGTTAGTCTTTGAGTTTCAGGCTTTGAGAAGGCTCATATTTGCTATGGTCTTTACCTGTAGCATGGTTACTTGTGCAGAGAGTGTAGTGGCTTCAGTCTGAAGTGTCTGGACTTTCCTCTCTAACTCACTAGTGTAGCGAATTTTCCGCTCCTTTGAACGGGCAGCAGATTGCCTATTTGCAAGAATCCTGCAGCCATTAAAGGTAATGCAAGGTTATGCTGTGTTCAACAATTCCTTTTCAGACAAAAACAACCATTTCATTACTTATTGACATTGAACAGAAAATGGCTGTTGGGTAAGATATTCATGATTCATCCTACAGAGATATTTGGGGGGGGGGGGGGGCAAAACTACTGCACAGCTTATCAACAACTAAACGATCATGGATAAAAATCACAAATCCACCATGAGGCCCTCTTTAAGCACTGAATTCAACGTACAACCCAAACTAGATATGCAGTATATTTAGAACAAGGGACTCAGCATTTCTCTGCTGCTTTGCTGGTCAGTGCCTTGATATGTTAATCAAATGATCTTAAGGTTTCAGACTTTCAGGTTAGTGGCTGCATCTTTTCTTTCATCTTTTTTTTTTCTCTGAATTTTCATCACAATCCAACCCCTTTGCCTCCTAGTCACCTTCTGTATTTTGTATCTTCATTGTTCTGCTCTTCTACAATTCTTTGTGCTGTTAAATCATATCCTAGCTAAGAATAGATCATTAAAGTACAGTTTCAATCTTTTTTTCATCTTATCTTTTGAGTCTTCTTCAGCCTCTTTGTCCTGCTTTTAGTTTCTTTTCTGTTTCATCGTTCTCTAACAATAGCAAAAAGTTTTCCTAGAGCACCGGCATAACTTTATTTCCATCATTTAATTTTTTTTTAAAAAGAAAAAAGAGAGAGTTAAGTTAAGAATCAATAAGCAGCCTTTATAGAGCACCTACAACTTCACTTCCATCATAAAAAAGCCACCTATCATCCATTGATAACCTCTGTGAGAGACCAAAATACCCTCTGAAAATTAAAATTTATCCATCTTAATCCACTATTTTTCCTTGGTTTAGAGGTTATCTTGCTCCTTTCTTTTTGTAATGCAAAAGGATGTCCGCTCAACAAAAGTAAAAAGAGCTTCCTGGCAACATTATAAACTTCCAAAATTTATGGGCCATTTTCTCAATTTTACCGTCCCCAAAAAAAATGAATTAAAGACAAATATGGTTAGTCTTAGAACTACGCCCCTCTTTGATTCTTACAAAAAACTTTCATCCAAACCTCGATTTCATGGATGTTTCTTTCAACTCAAAAGATCTCAAATTACCCTAACAGAAAATCAAGCAAACAAAGCTAGAATCCCAGGACGCTTCATGACAATTAACAAGAAAATTGTGTTTGTCACCTTTACCAGAGACCCCATACATGCCCAAAATAAGTTTCTCGGTATTCGTCTCACACGCAAACCATTGACTGACAATAAACTTCTCTGGTTTTCTAAGTTGTCACTCCTCTCATTTCTCAAGGCTAGAAAATTAAAATCCTAAAAGTGTATCTTGACTGCAAGAAATTCTTAATAGTTAACCTACCAAATGCTATCCAAAATTATTGCGGAAAATGCATCTGATTTTTTTTTTTAAAACTAGGACGAGGCATAGCCAATGTGAATTTCTGGATTAATGTCATTTGGAGAAGACCCCTGAGATCCAAAGGCCAAATGTAAGAAGATGCATTAATGAACAAGAAGGCATTAGAATAAAGACGTTTTTCAGCCAATCCAATATACGCCCAGCAGGCCAGGAAGACCCCCGGCTTCATTACCCTCGTTTGTAAGATGTGGTGTCTATATTGAGCCATGTATTCTGGCTAGAGTTTGAATCACTAGCTGACCGAACTGCATGGTTTAGGTCATCAGCGTGGAACCCAACTGACATTACTACAGTTGAGCACCCACAACCAAAACAACAAAATGGTAAGCCCTCGATCAATGGACCACAAGCCCACACCAGCTTCAGTGTTTCTTTAGCCCCCCTTATTAATAACATGAAGTCCCCACCAGTTTCTAGTTTTCCCTATTTCAGATATAAAAAGTTATCAACAGTACAAGGGTATTACATCCATTTTTCCGAGGAGCTAAGACCATGATCGGTTGAGTCATACTATTGTATTGGATAAACGCCAATCAGCACCATATCAAATACCAGAAAGTCGGACAAGCATTTCTTCAAGTCAGGATTAATCGATTCTCGTTTGATAAGAAGAACCGAGTAAAAACAGAAGGTACAGAAGAATAAAGTCAGCTGAAACGAAAATGGAGAAAAGAGGGGAACCTTTTGGCCCTCTTCGGATCAATCAAAGCAAGCTCAGCAAGCTTCTCAGGAGCCATAGCCTTCTTTACACCATCAAGCACCGAATCCCCATCAAACCCATCCATCGAACTACTATGCCTATGCCTTCCAACCCTCTTATCTCCGACCACCGCCGCCGGCTTTCCTTCATCACTGCCATCACCTCCGTTCGTAGCAGCCCCAAAAGACAACCCTTCAAAAAAGTCAGCATCGACCGACAGGCTCCTAAGATGGTTGTGCCTCGGCGGTGGAGGTCTAGTCGCCGTACTCTTAACATCGCTGCTCGATTCATCAGACTTTGACGAATCCAGAGTCATCGGAACATGGTTGCATTCAGTCGGAGGGGGACTATTAATGTGGTTGGTAGTCAGGAGGTCAAGAGAGGAGAGATCAACATCGGATACATCAAAGAGCAGGTCGTCTGGGAAGCGGAAGGAAGTGTCGGAATGAGCCCGACGGTGGTGGGCCGCACGCTGTGGGGTTTCGGGAATCTGATCTATAACCACTGACCTAGAAAATGGGCCGCTCCCGGACTTGGAGTAGTAATTTGGGTTCATGACGGTGGTAGGTCTCACGGTGGTGGTGATTATGGCGGGGACTGCTGCCGGTTGTAACGCGGAAGCGAGTGCAAGTTGCAATTATTAAAGCCGAGAAACAGACTCCGAGTGGTGTGGTTGTTAGTTCAACGACAACGGATGGGCAGCAGAAACAGAAGGACTTTGGGAAGGACGGCAATTATAGGGTATGGGAAAGAAAAAGAACATACGAGAATTAGGAGAGGGATTTCTACCGTTGATGTTATATTGTGGTGGGTGATGGCATAAAGAGAGTTTCGTTAGCGGATTTGATGTTAATAGGAATATGAAGCTGAACACAGTAGATAGGTGCTGCTTGTATACTTTTACATTATTTAGTGATCTCTCTTGCCTTTTAATTGAGATAGCTGTCGGGATAGTGGATGCGCTGTCACTTATAGCGGGCCCCGCGACTTGGAAGGTCGCTCGAGCAGCCATGTGGCGGTTGATTTCTCACGTTAATGACGAGACCGTGCCAAAGTTATTTGCCTCGTAAAAAAAAAAAAAAAAACATATCTACTATTTGAAAAACTTAGAATTACTATATAGAAATTATTTTTTTTTCCCATATTCCTTTCACCTCTTTTTACTCTCGCATTTACTCTCTCTTTCATTCGACTCTGTCTCTTTCTCTTCTTTTTTTTTTCGCTCTTACCGTTACTCTCTCCGATCAAGGTAAGTGGATCTCGGACATTTTTCTGTCAATCTCAAGCTAGCAACAGCAAACAGACGGTGTCTAAGTGGATGAAGGAGCGAGAGGAACGGCGTAGGTGCCGTCGTGGGAAGGGATCGACAATCTTAGTCATTGGAAGAGGTAAATGATTGACAATTTTTTGCCGGCGAGGGAGAGAGGGTGGATGGAGGAGATCGGTGTAATATTCTTAATTTTTTTAAAAAATTTATTTTTAAGATAATACAGAATCATTTGAAAAATAAAATTAAAAAATGTTACCGTTACGATAATCACAAAAGATATTTGATCATTATTTAATTTTTTGACTTATTTTTTACCCTTTTAATCTTAATTTTTGATATTTTATTTAAGTAATATATGTAAATAATTATTATAAATTTTATTATTTGAGTTAAAATATTATAAATTAAATAAATTTTAAGTATAAGATTACTTATTAATTTTTTTTTAATTTTTTTTATAGGTAAAAAAATAAAATTTGGCAATCTAAAGAAGCAAACGGGGATCGGCCGTAAAACAAAAAGACACACGAAAACAAAAAACAACATAAAAGTTACACGAAAACAAAAGAAAATGGGGGTCGGCCGTAGAACAAAAAGCATAGAAAAAGTGAGATGAGAGAGAGAGTAGCGCAGGGAGGTAGGGCTGTTCATATTATCGATATCTGCTTATCCGATCCGATATCCGAAGCGATTCGATTCGAAAAAACAAATATTCGATCCGATTTTTTTTTTCAATTTAAATATCCGATTCGGTCAACGAAAAGTCAAACAAATCAAATATCCGATCCGACAAATACAAATAATATCCGATCCGAAGAAAAAATATTTATATATTTTTATAATTTTTTATTTTATATATAATTGTATATAAATAAATATATAAATTTTACTTAATTTATTAGTTGGACCAAAATTTAATTTACTCTAAATTATATTTTTAATATAATTATTTTTTTAAATATTTGTAAAAAAAAACTAGTCGGGATTGTAATCTGTAGCAATGTAGCACCACTACTTACTCACTACTCACTACTCAGTATCAAACTAGCAGGTAGCACCGTAGCAGCAATATGTGTAGGTGCACGCACGCGGTACTGTATTTAAAAAAATAAAAATAAAAAACAAAACAACAACAACTAGTCGGGAGGGACCCCGACTCTCCCTTCTCTAATTTTTTTCCCCCGACTCCCTGCTCCAGTGCTCCCGTCCTGCAAGTCGGCAACCCTAACCGCCGCCCTCTCCCCAGCTCCTCGCCGGCCTCCAACCAGTCACCACCGTAGCCACTAGCCAGCCACAACTAGCAGCAGCAGCCAGCAGCAGCAACTGAAGCTGCAGTAGCAGCAGCGGCAGCACAGCAGCAGCAAAGCGCGGGTCGTGCCGCCGCCGCCGGTCACCGTAGAGGCCTGCTGACCACCGGCGAGCCATCCTCAACCTCCGGCACATCTTTCCCGGCCTTCACCTGCCTTGATTTGTTAGTTTCGTTTGGTATAATTTCTGAAAAACCCTAACCCTTGTTTTGATTAATTGGATATGAATTAGCTTATAAAAAGCTAAATTGATTATTTGATTATGTATATATATGCTGTAAGATTAATTTGGATAGGTCAATTGTATGGTTATATTGAAATTTTGGAAAAATTGAATTTTTGGATAGGCTGGGAAAAATTATTTGACTATTCAGATAATATCGGTTTTATTTGATATCCGATCCGAAATTTCGGATATCCGAAATTTCGGATCGGATATCAAATATCATTTTCAGATATCCGAAATTTCGGATATCCGGTAATCGGATATTTGATCCGTGAACAGCCCTACAGGGAGGCATGCCATTAGAGTCAAAAGTAGCAAAAAAAGTGAGATGAAAGAGAGAGTGGGTAGGAGGAGTCAGCCGCCAAGGAGCAAAGCATAGAAAGAGGAGAAAAAATAAACGGAAAAAAAGAGGAGAGAGCCGGTGAATAGGAGAAAAGAAAAAGGAGTTCGGTCGTAGCAGGAGAAATCTAGACCAGAGAGGAGAATTAGGAGGGCAATGTTGGAAAAAAAGAACTGGTTGATAGCGGAAGACCTTTTCTTTTTGTGTGATAAAAATGGATAAAACAAAAATAGCAAAAATAGAAGACGCTAAATTTTTACGTCGAAAACCTTTAAAGTTGGAGGAAAAAACCGCGAACCTTCTACTATGATGATAGTAGGATTACAAGTAATTCTTCTCTAGTATGAACTAGATGCTCACTTAATTTCTTTGCCAAAAAGATGATGGATTACAAAGGATAGACTCTCTCACCAATTAAGTGGTGGATCACTCAAACTTCGCTTGAGAAAATATGAGAACTTTTCTCAAGCACTTCACTTTTGTAGTGGCTCTCACTTTCTCTCTTTATGTAGATGATTGCTTGTGATGAACTAAGTCTTCCCAAAGATCCCTATTTATAGGAGTAGAAGGGGGTAACCCATAAGCCATAGGATGAACTCTAGAATGCTCTTCCATTAATTTGATGCAATAAACCTTGTTTACTTGCACATGGTGAAATGCACTTATCATCTTCAAATTTCCAAGAAGTCAAAAGTATTAACTATTTTTAGAATGCTATTATGTATGCATCATCCCCATTATTATTATTATTAAATTTTTTTTATTGCTTTGGGAATCCCCTAATTAAGGAGGGACCCCAACAGGCAACAAGATCAATAAAAGGTTGCGCAAAAGAAGAAGAAGAAGAAGAGAGACAAAAAGGGAGATGTGTGCCGGGGAGAACAATGTAGAGCTCAGAGAAAATAAGAGAAAGGAGGAAAGAGAGAGAGAAGTCAGGTCGAGTGTGTTGCCAAAGAAAAAAAAAGGGAAAAAGGACGGCACCAAAAGAGAGGGATGAAATTAATCAATTTTTCATCTGAATAAATTTTGAACTTTCATCTATAATTAATTTTGATTATTTATTTCTCTATTTTTTATTTATAATTTTAATATATATTTTTATATAATTAATTCGATCATTATGACTAATAATTTATTGTTGGGGAATAGACTAAAACCTTAGATTATGGTTTGAGATATTATTATTATTATTGTTATTTTATTTCATGAGATTATTTTTTAAATCTATTTTAATTGTTGTCGTTTATACATATGATTCCGTCAAGTATAATTTATATGGTGCATGCCTTGTTCTGATTTCCCTATAGTGACAATGTGTAAGATTATTTACCTGCTAGGCGACCACATAAATATGCTAGAATTTATATGTATAAAATGTATCTAGGTTAGATAATAATTCATCTAATAGTTTTGTGATTTTAACCGGAGTAGTGAAACAATCAACCTTTGTTTTTGTGCGACTTTTATGCTGCTGCTTCTTTAAACCTTTGGGCCTTCGGTCCTTGGGTTTTCAGTCCAAAGGCCAAACTCTATTTTTTTTTCCAACAAAATAAAATTAGAAAAATCAATAAGTAATCTTATACTTAAATTTTATTTAATTTATAACAATTTAGTTCAAATAATAAAATTTATAAGATTATTATTACTTAATCATAAAATCATTATTATTCACATAAAACCGGAGTAGGGCTAAGATCCCTACAGCCCTACCAGTCGATGGGTTGGGTCGACCAATCAATTATTCTAGGAACCAGTCGATCGGTTTACCCCTCAAACAACACAAAATAGGCCTTTTTCATGCAAATCATACTTATAATTCTTTATCTTACCAAACCAAAGCATGGGATAACATCACATAGCATATTTCTAGCTTACAATAGTTTCGTATTTCACCATTAATCAGCATAACCTAATTTTTCCTCAAAAAGTTTATTTTCTCTCAAGTTGCATAGTCTAACCATTGAGTACCAATTTTGAAAAGCTATATACTACTACCAACATATAACATCAAACTTTAAGGGTTACAAAATATGCAAGCTTAATCACAACACATTTTAGAAGAATGACTTACTGCTACAAGCAAAATTTTCCTCAAATAAAAAAACTCAACATGTGAAAATCCTCAACTTTCAAAACCTTAAAAACAACAAGTTTAACTTAGAAATCATTGAATAACTTTTCCAAATCCAAACTTGAAATAAAAAGGGAAAAATGGACATACTACACCCAATAGAAAAATAGAGGAAGATTATATCGAACAACTTAATTTTTTACCAAATCTAAATCTTTCTTTATTAGCAATTAAAACAAGAGGAATCTAGAGAAAGGATAATAAGAAAACAAATAATTCAAAGGCAAGGCTCGAAGTGGAGAGGGAGAAGATGAATGTTAGAGAGTTAAAGTATTTTCGATGGTTGAATGAAAGGTTAATAAAAGCGACAATTAGGAATATTTAGAGCCAATAAATTGATACAAATTACCAGTGCGGTTAAGAGCAGATCGAAAACCCTAATTTTTACCGTTCAAGTTTGAGTTGAATGGATAGATTTTGTTCAATATATGTTGGCTTATCTTCTAGAGCTCAAATGGTGATTCTAGAGAAGTGAAGGTCAATTAGTCTAGAAATACAAAACATAATAGGGGAAATGGAAGGTTGGCGTGGAAGGAATCTCCTAGCTAAGCAGAATTGAGTCTGAAATTGAAGCAATGATCATAGAAGTGTATAGAGGAGTGAGGTGGAAGAAAATAAAGCTAAGGTCATCTTCCCCCTCAATTGCCCAAATAAACTCCTCAGATCGATTTGAGGTAATATTTCGAACCAAATGCATCAGAAGAAAAGTTAAAAATATTTTAGGAATAATTTAAAATGGGTTTATCATGGTTCCATTTTAGTATAAGATATTTTCCCCCAAAACTTGAGTTTTGAAAATGAACTCAACTCGACAAACTAGTTGATTGGTTTTGCCTACTAGTAGATTATTCTACAAACCAGTTGATCGATTCCTCAACCAATCATTCGGTTTATTCGAGTAAAAACCATTTAGCTGAAACGACAAACCAATTTACTAGTTCATGAAGCCAGTCGGTCGGCCCGCCTAAAAACTTTCTCAATTTAATTTTCTAACCTCATTTCAAATCCAAATTTACCTCAAACCCAATAATAGTTTCAAATCAAAATCAAACCTCAATAAATGATATTATTTCTTATTTAACATATTTAAAAAAAGATGGGACATTACAGTACTATATATATGATAATTATAAAATTACCTATAATAGAGTGACATATCCCGATAGCTGATCAGCATCAGCTCTCGAAACCACACCAAGTTGTCTATATAGAAAAATAATTGTGGTCGTACCCCATGCATAACCTTCAACATAGATAATATCTTGTACAAAGATGAGAGAATATGGACTTACTTTATCAACTGACTTATTGACAAATAACGATAGGCTGATCAACCATAGTAGTACCTAATCACGTTTACCTTATCTCCTAACTAGTATGATTAACATACTTCTTAAAGACATTTAAATGGAAGCCCTCCCTTTTAAGTCACTTCATTCACTTCTCCTCTTCCTTCCCAAATAAGGCACCTATCACACCAATCATATGGGCACATGCATTGGTTGTCATCTCTAAATGTAATTGATGACCATCAACTCATAGCCCTAGTATACAATGTACATCTAAAAAGGAAATTATCATCTCACCCCATCACATGTGAAAGCTATTGGTTTCTGGTTGTCATATCTCTATAAAGGATGATATAAGTGGTACATTGGTGTGCTAAAATGGGTAGGGTAGAAGATGTGACAATCTAATTTCATGTATGAGAGTGATCATTTATTGATTAACGCTTTCAAGAAAATTTTTTAGCACCTCATTCCTAGTGTGGATTTTTGGACAACCACAATCCTACATAACAAAATAAACAAATGTAATGAATACATGATAGTTTACATATGAAATAAGAAATAATAAACATGTTAAAATTATCTTCTTAAACCATAAATCTAACGTGGCATGACCACCAAAGCTTGGAATCAAATTAGGGTTCATTGAACCTCCAGGACGTGGACTAAGTAAGTATCATTCATCCTTCAATTGTATACCATGTTCATCTTTACTAGCATCACCATCATTCCTATCGTCATAATCTTTATCATATTGACATAAATATGTCAATGAGGATGGCTTATCAATTATATGGGTTAATGATGGTGGCAAATTCAATGATGATCTACAACCACCCACAACAGATGTGTGGGCTAAGGAAGATGATACTCCCATTTGAATTGGTATCGGTGATGTAAGAAAATCTACAAATTTTGTAGATAATAAAAAACCTTCATATCCCAAACCTCTGTACCCCAAAATGCCTATATCGGCCATAAATGATGGATGACCTACATCGTCTGCAAATATTGTAATGATATGAGCCTGATGACTAGACCTTGGTTGTTTGGTAGCTTCTTCATATTCTTGTTGTTCTATAGGTTCTTTTGGTTCTTGTTGACCAGCTTTTTTAACTCGTAATATTCCTCTGTTAAGAGATTTTTCAAGACTTTTTAGACGAGACATTAGAGTAGGTTGTTATGTAGCATATTTGTTACATCATAAAAAAGTAGTAATAGGACGACCCTTTATCCTATCTAGTATTTTGTATTGAATGTGACTCATCTAAATTTCAATAACAAAACTACTTTAATTAAAATTAAACACATGAATGGTAGGTAAATAGTCATGACATAAACATAAAGTAAACACATAGGTAAAAGTAATGTAATCTTTAGATATTATATTATCAACCAATATTATGATAGCCAAATATATATATATATATATATATATATATATATATATATATATATATATACAAACACAACTTTATAACTAAAAAAGTTATTGATCTATCGCATTTTATATAAATTTTACCACAATGTTCAATTTATTCTACAAGCATCATAAAAAATGTTCAAATATTTAAGAAAAATTATATAATCTTATAAACAATTCCTCTAAATATATTTATTAAAATTAAAAACTATCAAAGTTATACACAATAAACTATCAAAATGTGTATAATATAACAAACTCAACAAAATCATAAGTACCCAACATTAATAATCCTACACAAATCTTAATAAACCTAATAAACTAAAAAAATCTATATAACATCTAATTAAATATGTATCTCTCCTAATAGCCTTAAAGTTATAGAATATCTTAAACTAATCATCTATTTATATTAATTAAAATAGCAACTAAGCATTTATAAAGTCAAAATATATCAATAGTAATTTTATTAATAACTACTAGTAGTTTGGTATAATATAAAGAACTAAATACACTTAATTATCCAACTACTTGAGGTATCTTCCAAAGTCCTAACTCCTTCCATCGGTGGTCTTTACCAAATCCCTTGTCTATCCATTGTTACTCTTTCCTGAAGCCTTAACCCCCACAAAGTCAAAGCCTCTACCCTTGTACTGGCACAAACTCCCAAAACCATGACCCTCCACCAGTAAAATTTACCAAAGATCATCCAAAAAAATTAGCAAACCCAACAAATCTAATAAAAATATAAACATATCTAATATATTCACAAATATAAATGTAAACATATAAATAGAAATATTTCATGAAAATACACACACAACCAGCTTTTTATGTCGATTCCACCCATCCCCCATGGGCATTTTTTACCAATCCCACCCCCACCCAACATATTCTGCTAATCAACCCTAGTACTTGTGTTGTTCCCTCCACCTCCCCATAGGCATTTTCTATCGATCCCACTCCACTAGCATTTTGTGTCGATCTCCCCCTCCGCCCATCAGCACTTTGTATCATTCCCTCCACCTCCCCACCTACAACGAGTTGAAATTAATAGATTGAAAATTTTTATGGATAAAACTCAAGTTGAATTATGTGAGATTGCAAAAATAGTGACTACAAATTAGTGGATGAAGAAATTAATAGATTAATTAGAAGTAGAGACTCAACTGGAAGATAAAAATAAGGTGTTTGAATTAAGAAAGAGAGCTGCAAAATATTTCATTACCAATAAATAATTGTATAGATGCTCTCATACTATACCAATATTAAAGTGTGTGCCTCAAATGATACAGAAGGAAGTACTGAATGGAGTTCATGTGGGAATATGTGGTTTAGATCAAGTTGCAAAGTCTCTCTCGACAAAAGCTTTGCACCAAGGTTGCTATTGAAAAACCATGTATTAGGATGCTAAAGTAATCATATGCTAATGCTAAGGATGTCAAAATTTTACCTCGACAAAATTTGCCTACTTCAAAACTACAACCAATTGTAAATCCATAGTTGTTTGTTGTATGAGGGCTGATATTTTTGGACCACTTAGTTCCGTTAATGACAATACTTTAAATATATGTTACTAATCATTTTAATATTTGTATATGATGTCTTTCAAACTAACCAATTAAGTGCAAGTTTTGGCTAAAAATATTTTTCATAGATTTTATTAATTATTTTACAAAGTGGGTAGTGGTAGAGACCCTAACATAGATTCCTAAAAAACAAAAAACATAGTTTTATGATCAAGTACAAAATGAAAAGGTGAACTTTGATGGGATAGGGGATTATAAATGGTTATCTTATGAAATGTGAAAGAACCACATAGGAGGTGAATAGGGTTTTTAATAATGGAAATAAAAAAATTAAAAATTTGACACACAATGTATAGTAGTTCGAAAATAAAATTTCTCTACATCCACTCCCAAAAGGGTTTGCCTTATGGATTTTGATTCCCACTCCCAAAAGGGTTTACCTTCTGGATTTTGATTTTCTGGTGTATTTATTAATGATCAACCATCTCTTAGTTTATGAGTGTATTATATTAATGACCTTCTAGGAGATGATTTATAAGTTAACCTAGTTATTTTCTCTAGGTCTATGGATCTAGTAATCTAATGACCTTCATCAGAAATGCTAGGAAACACATAATCTCAACATAATAAGTTTTGAATAGAGCTAGCTGAGTAGAGTGAGCACAAACATTTTTGAAAATATCTCAACTTGAGACGAATATGAAAGTGAGTAGTTGGAAATTAATTTCAAGTAGGAGTAAATAATTAATTTGTACAATTAATGAGAGATCAAAAGGTTGTTTGTATGCTAGATTAAAAATGTTATTTATACTTGTTCTCAAATATATAGTCATTAGCATAAAATAGTATATCTTTATTACGTGAGCAACAAGTAGATATTTGGCATTTAATGATAGTCAATCAGTTGGGCACACAATTCTATCAGTTGGTCAAACCAGTCAACTGAAAATGTTCAAACCTAAAACAAAAAGGTTACTATTGCATAAACCAGTTGACCGGTTTTGTGTCATATATATTTGGTACTATGAACATATATGGATAGTAGAATGGTTTAGTAAACAAGTTAATGTATTATTCAGACCATTCAATCGGTTTACTCAACCTAGTAAATCGGTTTAATCCCTAGACAAAAACCATTTTGAACTTTGTCTCAATATTTAGCCTAGTTGGTCAAACCAATCAATCAGTTTGTAAACTAGTTAATTAGTTCAATGAAACTAGTTGAAATAATCAAAAAGAACCAATATGGGTTTTTGTAAGAGTAAAACCCATGGACTGTTTAGTAAAACCAAGCCATCAGTTTCAAAACCATTCAATCGGTTTTATCAACTAGTAGAAGTGTTCAAATAGAGTCTGTGTGGGTTTCTATAGGAGCAAAACTCATGGACTGGTTAGTTAAACTAGTTAATAAATTTTTAAACCAGTAGATCAGTTCCTAAACCAGTCAATCTATTTGATTTTTTACACATTAAAACCCTGGGTTTGAATCAAACTAGTCAATTGGTCTTGAGACCAGTCAACTAGTTTCAGCTGGAACCAATATGTTTGAAAACACTTTTCAAAGTATTTTAGATTTAAAATCAACAAGGAATTTATACCAAATGAATTTTAAGGATGATTTCTAAAGAGATTAAAATCAAAAGTATTATGCCCAAACTACTTTACAAGACAACCTAAGACACAAAGTATACACCTTGAGGTCTTGAGTAGGTAGTCTTAATATAATCTTCTCTTGTACTTGGAAACTTGATTACTCTTTTAAAAGTTACACTTGATAAAAGATTTGAATGAGTGTATTTGACACCCTTATTAATAATATTGCTCATGCACACTTAAACAACCATGCTAACTCATTTAAACTAGTTTTTTATCATCAAAACAAGGTGTAAAACATTGATTGGTCTAGGAGGTTAACAAATGGAACTAAAAAAAATTTGCGGTTTTGGAGCTCCTCAAGCTATCATAAATGATAATGGACAATGATTTGACAACAATAAATATAGATAATTTTGTGAAAATTATAGAATTGACTGTCAATTTACTTCTATATCACATCCACAAATAAATTACATTAAATAATATTATGTATAGGATATTTTGTATCATGAGAATGGGTTTTTCATTAGTATCAACACAGTGTAACGGTCAAGCTAAACATAAAAGTAAAATAAAAAAAATACTTGGAATGCTGAGAAACCGATTTAATGGGGTTGAGCAAAGATGGGTGAATGAACTTATAAGAATATTATATGTTATCTGGACAACTATAAAGAACCTAATTAGTGAAACACCTTTTAGTTTAGAATTTGGGGATGAGGTAGTTGTGCAAGCAAAAATAGAAACAAATCCATATAGAACCATTCGGTATAACCATAACGACAATGAAGAGTCCTTGAAAGTTAAGAAGGAGTTGTTGGAAGAATAAAGAAATGTATTTCAAATGCGTATTGCTAAATACTACCGCAAAATAGTCAAACCTATGGAAGTAAGAGTAGGAGAATATGAGCAAAGGAAGGTTAAGTTCCAAATTAATGGTGGTCATGAAAAATTAGCAACAAAATGGGAAGGTTTGTATCAATTTATAATGCAGATTAGGATAGCCACATTCATGATAATTGATAAAGAAAGAAGATACTTAGCTAATTCTTGGAACAAAAAACATTTGAGAAAATATTATTTGTAATGCTGATTGATATGGACTTGACAATGATCTTTGTTATATTTGAATGAAGATATTTTTGTTACCTATCAGTGTTGTTGAAAGAATAAAGTTTTTTTTTTAATATTTTGTTTACCTATTGATGTGCCTATAGAATATCTTTTGTAGTAGATATCCTTGACAAGGACACAAAGACAAAGCTCTATATGTAAGCCCTTAGGCAATGAGGTCGTCAAGCTTCATACATAAGCCCTAAAAAAATAAGGTTGTTGGGCACAGAAAGCTAAAGCTCTATATGTTTGTACTCAGACACCAAGGTTTTCAAGCTCCATACATAAGCCCTCAGACAACAAGGTTATCAAACATAGAGCTCCATATGTAAGCCTTTAAAAAACAAGTCCATATAGTATAGATCTCTATATGTAAACCCTCAAACAACGAGGTCGGTGTGCATAGATCTCCATACGTAATCCCTTGAAGAATGAGTTCATTAAGCATAGAAGATTAATAGAAGACGGTCGCACTTGGCAATATAAAAGACCGATGCACTTTCACTCACTAAGACCGGGCTCCTATGGTGTGTCCTTGATCAATGTACCAAAGCCACTAAGCTCAATCAGACACACTTGGTGGCTTTTTAGCTTCTAAGCCTGGACTCCCATGGTGCGATCCTTAGCCAATGTGTTAGGGCCACTAAGCTAATATTGAAGGGTTTGTTTGGCCCATTTAGTCTAATTAATAAATGGTGTCTAGATCAAACCCTAATTTAGTTCGCCACCACCAAAATATAAAAAAGATTTGAAGTGTGTGCATTATGAATATTACAAAAATGTTTCAACCTTAGCATAAATAGATTATCAATATTAGATATACAAAGCAAGACAAGCAACTACTTCAAAATATTCTATATCTCAAGGGTATGAACAAGTTACAATAAAGAACGTAAATAAGAAAATAAAAATAAACAAGACAATATATTCAAGAGTCATAGTCATCACTATCATCCCCTTCATACTCTTCAGGAACAAGTATGCTTTCCAAATCTTACCCACAATATGACATTCTCTACTAATGTTTTGAATTGAGCATAAACTACCAAGGCACTATAGGCATACCATTAAGACTAAAGTTGTCCTTCATAATGTGAAAACTCTTTGATTTTCAAGTAGTTTTCTATAGCTTCATGAGAGTGTCTCAGTTTGACATCAACAATAGCCTTTTCAATACGCTCTTCTAAAAATATACCTTTTTTAGAAGAATCAACTACCTGCTTGGGCCCGACCAATCGCTCTTAAAGATGCCTTATTTCAACATCACTAGTATTCTCCTTTTTAACATCTTCCAAGTATAGTCATTTAGTCTCAGCTAGTTGTTTTTCCAAATCTTTTCGCATCTCCGTGTACTTGGCCTCATACCCAATTATCTTGTTATTTGCACCTTCATTCAAATTATTAAGGGTAATGATTTCTCTTAGTAAAGACCTATTAACCTCGTAATATTGTCAAATCTTCCCAACATGGTCAATCCATTTGTTTTTCTTAAAGGATAACTGATTGGTCCATTTTTTCTCTCTTTGAAGGCTATCTTCTAGACTGGTACCTTAGCCTTCAACAACTACATCTCGGCCCTAGCTGATTGTTTTTATATTTGAAGATAATCTTTTAAGCTAGAAACTTAGGCCTTCAAAAAATTTACATTGGTTGAGGTAGATTTTAATGTGCTTTTCTTAGTTTCCAACTCAACCACTTTAGCCTCAAAGGATTCCTTTTCAATTTTCAAAGTTGAATGGTCACCTTGAAGTTTTTTGTACTCATCCTCTATCCATCAAAAGTGAACTTGAAGTTTTTCGTATTTGATACCTATCCATTAGAAGAATTCATAACTTTGTTCAAATTGATCAAAGATTTTATTTTGTATAAACAAATGTTGAAGATGGCATTAAAATAGTTATTGAAGTATTCACATTGAATTTGGCTTATATATCAAATATTAAAGTATGATATACCTAGAAGGAGAGGTTTAAATCAACCTTCAGTAGAGTTGATGTCTTAATACCATCATCTATTTCCTTATATCATCCCAATGATGCTTGCTAATCCACAAGCACATGGCTTTGTTGTAGCATGTCAAGGTCGTATCCCCAAGGAATTCATGATTCATTACTAATTTTTATTATTTTAGCTATCTAAATCATTATGGAGTGAGAATATGGCAGTAAATAATGAACAAAAATGCAACGATTAACAAATTATAGATTCTAAAACAATAGATATAAAGTCTAAGATTGAACTTCGGTCTCGTTTTTGGTATTCAATAACGAAATAATAATATATCGTAGTATAGTTTAAAATTGTTGTGAATAATCGATCTAATATGATTCACTGGCCTCTTTCAAGTTCTAAAAACATACCTAATCTAATTCATTGACTACTTTCGTAACTAACAAATTAGATTAAATATATTTAATACCATAAATTCAATAGTCCCTAATAATCAAACGTCTACTTTAATGATTATTTGAATTCCTATTCATATATTAATTTCTAACATCGATTTCAACCTTTCAATTATAGTCAACGTCTATATCAATTAGATTTTATCAAAACCAACTCATAATAATAATTCCTAACATACGAAAAAACATATATAAATCATATATACAACATATATTTTAACTCATCATATTCAACCCAAATAGAGCCTAGTTCAATCCTAGAAAAAAGAATTACTCACTCATGGTTCGAAAGAAATGTAGAAAATAAATATAAACAATATACATGACGATGAATAACGAAAAATTGAATGGATAGATCAAACCGTAGATTGAAGATCAAATAGATTGTATGCAAAGTTGAGATACACACTTTTCTACTCTTAGTTTTTTTTTAAGAATAAAATTTTCATATGAATTTAAAATAAATTGTAAGGAGTTGTTTTGCTTAGGAATAATGGAGAAAAGATGAAGTTTGAAGCTCTTTATGCTTGTCGCCAAAGCCCCCTTGTAATTCTACATCAGTTGCCTAAGAAAAACTAAGTGGAAAGGATCGTGGAAAGAAGTCGTGCATAGTGGTAACTGTCTATTGCACAACCGTGGAAGGCTGCATAGGCTGGTCGTGCAGCTTCTCTTCTCTTGGTAATCTCATATCAGCATGGTTGTGGTGAGGGTGTGCTGAGGTTGTGCAAATTTTTATTCACGACAATAGTTGTTTGATGGTTTCACGGTATTGCAACAGGTTGTGCTACAGTCGTGCAACATTCTCCTTCTCGTGTACTGATGGATTAAAAGTTGCATGGCTATGCAACTGGTTATGTTGCGGTTGTGCAACACCCTTTTCTTGATCCTCTTGATTTCTTTACTCCTCTTTTTAGTTCATTGACTTTCTTAACTTATCTAAAATCATGCAAGGTCGGCAATCTTCCTTTAATGCCTTTCATATTTGATTTTTTTTTCTCGATTCCATGAACCGTTTCCTTGAATTTGTGCATTTATGTGTAATTTTCTAATTATCAAGAGAGAATTAACACAAATAAGAGGATTGAACTATGATAAGTCTCTTAATTTATGCCAAAAAAAATTACAAAAATGAAGGCAAAATAGGGTAAAAGTATGGAAATTATTCGGTTTATCACCTAACATTACAACCTTGGCCAACTTGAGACTAACACTATCGTCTAGGTGATAGTCAAAGAAGGAGTAATCATCAGGCATGGTTAAGGCAATTCCTTCATATTTAATGAATACTTTAGAGCCCCTTATATATGTATATAAAGGAAAAGCTTCTAGATCAATTACCTCAGTATCAGGGCCTTCTAGCACAGCAACTACTTGATTGGAGCCACCAACACTTGTGTCAGACTGAGAAGTAGTAAAAAATGTATCAATTATAAATATTATTTTGTCGTCTATATACAAAGTTAAAAATGACACATATATTTAAAGAAATAAGTGTAAATAAGAAATAAACATTTAAGTTTCCATCCATTTAGAGAAGAAATATTTTTGAATTTCTAATAAAAACATAAATGTTTTTATCTTTTTACAATCAAGGAATTTAGCAATCAAAATAATATATTGTTTTAAAAATATGGTATTTTACACATTATGTACAAGCATGTAAATGAAACTATAATGCATGTATGCATGTATGTATGTATTAGATTATGTTACTTATGTGATGTACGGATGTATTTATATGTAGCTATATTTACCATTTTGGTAATTTAAGTATTTGCTCAAAAAATTGATATTTATGTATTGTTTGCTTGAAGATCACCTATGTTCACCCCTATTTAAGAACAATTTTTTAAAATTTCACTTGGGTTAATTGAGTTAAATATTCCTCTCCATCACCTCCATTAACCTCATTTTTATTCACCTCATTTTAGAGGAAGTAGTAGTGGAGGTGAAAATGATAGATTAAATGAAATTTATATTTGGTTGGATGAAGCTACCCTTCTATTTTTCCAACCTCATTTAGTCACCTCAAGGATAAGCATCATTTGATTTTTTTTAACTTTCATTCACTTCATTTAAAATAATATTTACCTAGATTATGTAAATATTATTTAAATAAAATTTAAAAACATTTACTCTAACTTACCTATATTCCCTTCACCTAGATGAATTTTTAATGTTTACCTTCACCCTGGCTCACTTCGATCCAAACAAACACTTAGCAATATGTTAATAAGAAGAAAGAAAATTTAGACAATTTAAAACAAAATAAAGATAGAGTAACCATGTAATATATGATTAGATCTTTTCAAACAATTTATGAGATAAGATATTCTTTGTTAAATTGATTTTATTAACATGGTTGTCTCATATAAAATTCTCAAACGTGACTCCAAAAATAATGAACCATGACTAAATACTGTGTTTTTTGTAATTTAATTTTATACTTGAAAAATACACATTTATATATGAGACATGTACTATTATAGTTAACTAAAAAATAATTAACTAAAAGAATTCAATTTTTAGAAGTGATCAATATTTTTTTTTGGTTTAAAAATGAGCTCAAATATAAGATTATTTTTAAAATATATTTATTCTAGAAATTTTCATTACTAAAAATATCAATTTAATTGAATTAAAATATCTTTTATATATTATAAAATACAATCTAAATTTTTCAATGATTAAGAATTTTAATTAAATAATTCCAAAATTGATGAATTTGGAAAAAAAATTATGGAAAATAATCATAATATTTATAAAAAAAATAATTACTTATTTAAGGAGTGACCATTTACTTGATTTTTACTTAAAGAAAAATACTAACACTAATATGTTGATTTATATATTTATATTATACAAAATTTTTGTATAAAATATAAAAAAGAAAATGAAATATTATACAAATTACTATATTTTTTCAAAAATATGATGTTTACAATTTATTTATATATTAAATAGATTTTTTTACTCAAAAATCAAATTTTAAAATCAATAATAAAAATATTCATAGAATTATCAAAACTCCATAATAGTTATTTAATTATATTATTTTTATTATTATTAATGATATTATCATAAACATTATTATCATTATTATTAGTATTGGTGTTATTGTGAATATTATAATTAATGTTGTTACAATCATAGTATTAAAAACCGATATGATCAGCGATGTGGAAGCATCCTCATTTGATGATCACAATCTCATCATTAATTTTTTTAAGTTTGAGAGCCACAAAATTCTCCTTACTTGGACAAATTAATCATCCAATAAAACATAGCCATAAAAGCCTTGCCAACCCCCTCCCCCTTTGTACCATCCACAAAACACCCCAAAAAAGGCTACCATTAGCCACATTTTTCCTCTAGTTTTTCCCACCTTTTTAACACATTTTCACTTAATATTTAGTCCTAAAATTTCCAAAAACAAATGCAGCCCATTATCATGCACCTTTGAGAGCCACACAAAACAGCCACAAGTCCCTCTCAAGTTGAATTTCAAGTCATTTTCAGCACTTGGGAAGAACAATACAGATTTTAGGAAAAAACAAGGAATGCGATATTCCTTACTTCTTTTTGTTACATACAAGATTAAAAGGGTCTTTTTCTCTTTCCTTTTGAGTAATGTGGCTACTATATAAGTTATAACATGTGATAAGTAGGAATACATGTTTGAAAATATGCTCAACTATTCCTACCCATGATCGAAACTCATGGTTGGAATATTAGGTAGATTTTCTCTTTTGTTTTAGCTCAAATCACATATATTAGTTGGATAATTTGTAACCTTTAATCTTGCACTTATTCTGTAAGTGTTAAGGATAGAATGAAATAGAAGAAGCATAACTTATTAGTTGTACATTTCCTCTCAAGAAAATCAAGAATCTTTCCTTCAAAACTCAAGTGTAAGAGTTTGAAGTTTTACAAAAATATTTCAAGATTTATTCTAAGAGTTTAAACCTTAGGTGGTTCTTGTAAGTATTTATTCAATGGGTTACCCATAATCAATTTTATTCTCTTAAATCCCCCCATTCCTCTATTTTTTTCGGTCGTCCAAAGTAGTCTTGGAACACCACCTCGTAGCAAGACCCAAGTTGGATCTCATATACATCAACTTGGTATCAAAGCTTAAGTTGTAGCAATTTGGGTATTATTTTGTCTTCCCACCTTCCTTGTCTAAACTAAACACACACACACACACACACACACACAAAATATGAACCATACACCCTCCCCTTTTTGTTTTGAACGTAAGTCCATTTTTCTACCCTTAACTGAAATCCTTTTCTCTTCTTAAATTTCTTAATCTTCAATGGGAGACCTTCCTTTACCAAGGGGGTTGAGGGAAAAAATAATTTAAGAAGGGATAGATTCACTAAATCTCTTCAAAATGATATGATAAGAGTACTTGATATCTTAGAGACCATAATCCCTAATACGGCATGAGACCAACAAAAAACAACACCCCCATTTCATGACCCACATAGGGATGTCAAGCATATTGGTAGTGATAATGGGGAAGATTCATCCTCAATTGAGTCTTCTATGGATCCAAGTAGGAGGAACAAAAAAAAGGAGAGAGTTTTCATGATTTTAGGGGCGAGATCTCGGAGTTTGAAGGCAATTATAATCTCGTAGAATTTTTAGAGTAGGAGTTGAGGTGTAGTAGATTATTTGAGGCCAAGGGTTATTCTTGCACCAAAGCCTTTAAGGTGGCAGTTCTTAGTCTCAAAGGCTATGCCTCCTTACGGTGGGAGAATTTAGTTCATAAGAGGAGAAAAAATGAAAATTTGAAAGTTAAGTCTTGGATGAAAAGGAAGAAGTTGATGAAGGAGAGATTCCTTCCTCCTTATTTCACTCAAAACTTGTACAACAAAATTTTATCTTTGAAATAAGGGTCATTGAGTGCAAAGGATTACATTAGAGAGTTTGAAAATCTCTCTATAAGGCTCGGTTTGGATGAGTTAGAGGAGTACACTATGTCTCAGTTTCTTGGTAGTCATAGGCATGACTTAGCTAGGAAGGTGGAGATACATAGGTATTATACCTTGGATGAACTCTATCATCTAGCCATCAAGGTTGAAAAACATAAAAAAGAGAAGAGGTTTGTGATTAAAGAGGTCCAAACAAGGGAGCTAGCACCTCAAGGGAGGTTCCTCCATCATTCAAAACCCCTTCCACACCTTTGACAAAAGATGTGAGGAGTAAAGGAGTGGTGGTTGAGAATCGAACCAAAAGTGTTAGGTGTTTTAAATGTTAAGGATTGGGACACTATCAAAATGAGTGTCCTAACAAGAGGGTAACGACCATGGTAGATTTGGAGGAAGCTAACCGAGACTAGAAGAGTGAGGACGAGGAGGAAGATTCGGCCATTAATGGAGAGGAGGAGTTTACACCATCGGATGTAGGAGAATCTTTGATGATTAAGAGGGTGTTGCACACTAAAGAGGTACAATATGATGAGTCCCAAAGAGAAAATATTTTTCAAACCAAGTGCACCATACTTGGGAAAATATGTTCTCTTATAGTGGATGGAGGAAATTGTGCCAATGTTGCTTCTTGCATATTAGTAGAGAATTTTGGCCTCACTACTACAAAACGTGATAAAACATATAAGCTACAATGACTTAATAATGGTAACATGGTGGAGGTGATAAAGCAAGTGTATCATTCTATGGGAAATACCTATCAAGATGAGGTGGTGTGTGATGTAGTTCCAATAGATGCTTGTCATTTGATTTTGGGGAGACCATGGCAATTTGATAGAAGTATATTGCATGATGGAAGGAAGAACGCCTATTGCTTGAATTTTTTCAAGAAAAATATTTTACTCACCTCATTAGTTTCTAGGACTAGTCATAATAATATGAGTTGTAAAAAGTCCTTATTCATAGGTGAAAATTGTCTAGATAAGGCCATAGTGAAAGGGAAGGTAACTTACTTGTTGTTGTTATTACAAGATAGTGAAGGGAGGATTTATAATGAGTCACGGGTTAGGGAATTGTTAGAGTATTTTGATAATGTGTTCCCTAATGATCTACACCATTAGAGTCATAAAGCACCAAATTAACTGTGTGCTCGATGTTATACTCCCTAATAAGGCAGCCTATAGGTGTAACCCTAAGGAAGCTTTGGATTTGCAAATGCAAGAAGATGAATTATTGTCTAAGGGCTTAATAAGGGAGTCCCTTAGCCGTTGTATCGTGCCTACCTTGCTTATTCCAAAGAAAGATGGCACCATGAGGATGTGTATTTATAGTAGAGCTATCAATAGCAATACTGAAATGCCCCAAAATCCTAATTTCTATTATCTATTATTAAATAAGATTTTTATGTGGGATTTTAACCAAAATAATTGATTTTTATAAAAATAAGATGAAGTTAATTAGGTTAAACCAAAAAGAAATTTAAAAGAGTTTTAAATAGGAGGAATTGTGGTATTTTAAGCTAATTAAGGATTCTATTTTAGAAATTAATTAAATAAATTACTTTATTTAAATTAAGAAGAATAAAATAGTTTCAAATTAATATAAACTTAATAAATAATTTAATTGGAAGAAAATTTGAGTATTTTTCCTAATTAGTATGGAGGTTAAGGAAATTTATCTAAAATATTTCAAACTAAGCAAAAAGGAATTTATTTAATATCTTATAAATATTAATATTCTAAATAGCCCAAAAATATTCTAAATAATTTATGCAAAATCCCAAAACCCTAAATAAAGCCTTCCTTTTTCCTTTTTCTTTTCCTTCTTTTTCCTTTTTCCTACCCTCCCCGCCGAAGTTGGGCCTCGACCGGCCCAACGCCCCCCTTCCCTTCCTTCTTCTCGCCGCGGCCCAGCGAGCCCAGCCGCCCGTGAGTCAAAACGCCGTGTTTCGATGCTAAAGTCGCTGAAACACCGCGTAGCGATAAGGGAAAAGATAGCCGTTGCCAGACTGACGCGGACGCCGCGTTTTGCCCAAAAACTCACCCAAAACGCAGCGTTTCATTTAAAAAGGGAAATAACCGCCGCCGCCCGGCCGGTTCCCCCTTTCCTTTTCCTTTTTCCCTGGACCGCCGGTCCAGCCCCTTCTTCTTCTTCTCCTTCTTCTTCCTCGCACAGTCGCCTATCACCGCCTGCAACACGGAATTCCGCCGGAGCAAGAAAAGCCTGCAACGCCAGCCATTGCTCCCGTCTTTTCGTCCCTCTCCACCTCGTTGACTTCCCTGTGGACATGACAAATCAATCGTAGCCCTTCTCCCACACGAAATCACTCTCTCTCTCTCCCCGACGAGTCTCGGTCTGCAACTGCAGACCTGCTCCGGTAAGCCTCGCCGGACACGCATCCACCTAACCTCTGACCTCCCTCGCACCCTTGTCGTTTTCCCATCCCAATTTCCCTATAAATAGCCCTAACCACCGCCTGAATCGGGTTCGAAATTTGGAACCCAGAAAACCAGAGCCGCACACCGCCCCACCTTTAGCTGCCCTTTCCTCCGCCTTCGGCCACCGTTGCCGCTTGCCTGCACCACCAACATCCTCCCTGCACCTCCCTCTACACAACCAGACTACTAGCTCCCCTTGCCTTGCTTCGCACGGGTCGCCTTGGCCGCGCGAAATTGCCACCCCGAAATGATCCTTCCAGCCCCTACGCCACCTTCGCGCCGCCACCGCCGGCCATACCGCCGCTTGCAGCGCCGTCACCACCCCCCAAAATGACCAGGGGATCCTGCTCTACCACCCAATACCTCCCATTTCCTCTAGTTTCTCCTTCCCTAGCCTCCACACCCATTTTTCCCTTTTCTCCCTTCCTCCACCGCCGCGCCGCCGCCGTTGTCGCCGCCGCCACCACCTCTCAGCCAGGTTGCCCAACACCCTGAACCCTAAATCTTAAAAATAAATAAATAAATAAATAAATAAAAATGATTAATGATTTAATATTATTAACTACTATTATTAGTATTATTATGATTAATATTAACATTATCATTATTATTACTATATTACTATTATTATTACTAATACTACCACCCTTATTATTATTACTAAAACCCAATCCTCCCCTAAGAACTTCTAATTAATGGTATTAAGCAATACAAGACCCTATTAAGTTATTATTATTGTTAATATTGCTAGTATTACTATTATTATCCTTATTATTGCTAGCACTACTATTATCGTTACTATTATGATTACTATTATTATTATTATTATCGTTATTATTATTACTCTTATTATTATTATTGTTATTATAATTATTATTGTCATTTATTACTATTAATATTTTTATTAATATTATCATTATTATTATTATTATTATTACCATTATCACATGTGTTACTTTAACTATGACTAATATCCTTAGTACCTTTAATATTACTATTATTATTATTATTATTATTATCACTATTATTACTATTATTATTATTCTTATTATTATTATTACTATTCATACTGGTGTTATTGTTATTATTAATATTATTATTATGAGCATTATTGTCATTATTACTACTATTGTCATTATTATTATTATTATTATTATAATTATTATTATTATTATTATTATTATTATTATTCCCATGTTTATCACTCTAACTATGACTGATGTTATTATTATCTTTGCTATTATTATTATGGTAGTATTCTTACTATTATTAGTATGATTAACATTATTATTATTATTATTATTATTATTATTATTATTGTTATCATTATTATTATTATCTTTATTATTTTTATTATCAACATTACTATTATGGTTATTACTATTATTATTATTATTGTTGTTATTATTATTATTATTATTATTATTATTATTATTATCTTTGTTATTATTTTGTTGTTGTTGTTGTTGTATTTAATGCATTTAATATTTTATCGATTATTACCATCGCTATTATCCTTAACATTATAATTTAATATTATTACCTTAGTATTTTTGTTATGCTTAGTATTGCCACAACTATTATATTATTATTATTATTGTGATTATTATTATTGTTATTTTTATTATTGTTATTATTGTTACTATCATTATTGCTATCATTACTATTATTATTATTCTCATGGTTAATACTAGTGTCATTAGGTTTATCTTTCTAACTATTATTATCATTTCAATTATTTCTATTATTATTATTTTCAGTATTCATACTATTATTTGTACTATTATCATTATTATTTTCATCACTATTGCTACTTCTACTATTATTATTATTATTATTATCATTATTATTAATATTATCGCCAGGATGATTATGGTTGTGCTATTATTTTATTATTATCGGTAATATTACTATCACTAATGCTACTACGATTTCAATTATTATTATTATCATTATAGCCATTATTATTCTCATTACGAGTATTATTACTATTAGTAGTATTCTTATTATTGTTATTAGTAATTATTATTATTAATATTGAAACCCTCACCTTAATACTCTGGATTTTGCTAAAACCTACTTTAATTAGTGATAATCCGTTTAAACTATTGTGAGAATAGTAATAACCCTACCCTTTATTTATAAACCCCTATTATTAATATTAGCCTTAGTATTAGGCCATGATAGGGGTAAGATAGGAATTATGATAATTCGGGTAGAGGGAGATTGACCCTTAGTATTTCTTCTTTATAGGTGAACTGGGTCAAACCCTAGGAGGTGTAGGAGCGTGCTCCAAACCCGGCGCCGATTTAGGTAAGGACGTAACTAAGGCCACCTGTGTGTATTGCATGTTTTACCTGTCTTGTATGCTTTGTGCGGTTGTATGCTATAACCTGTATATTATCTGTGTATTTGTGTAGCGCAGCATGGAACCGAGGTACATTCTCGTGCTCTCGTATGTGTGTACTAATATGTTGTGGTACAAGTATGATGTGATGTGATGTGACCCCTACGACATGCATGCTAGGTTATGTGAGGAAGTCTTGTGAGGTGGGGACTTGAAAAAGAAAAATAAGCAATTAAGATAACCAAAGGGAAGTACGTCGGTTAACATAGGCATGGACGACCTAAGGAATTCATAATTTTTGAGATGATGAGGAAAAGGGGGAATCAAATAAATAGAAGAGTGGGAATAAAATAAGGTTGCATGGGGGAAACTAGGGTTTGCATGGAAATGATAGAGTTGGCATGGTGGAAATGATAGGGTTTGCATGGGAAGGTTAAGGTCCGTATGGGGGTAAACCTTACGTATGAAAAGTTACCGTGGGACGTGAGGAAGATAGTGGAAGGTCTGTTTGGGAGTTTGGAGACTCGAGGTGGAATATAGTACGTAGGGTCATATAAGAGACCCGATTAGGGTTTTGGGAAGAATTAGTAATCTGAAGAAAAAAAAAGGCGAAAGAAAAATGATTAAGGGTGAGTGAGGTGCGGGTTGAGAGTGAGAGTTTATGTTATAAGGAATGATTATGGGAGTTTTGAGGAAGAAGGAATATTGGGTGAAAAGGAGAGGTTACTTGTGGGAAAAGAAAGGTACTAGAGTTGAAGTGGCCAACTAGAGTTTTGGGGTCACAGGTAGAATCGATGGGTAAAGCAATATGATTTGGGGACTGGACCTGAATGAGATGAGGTGTTGAGGATAGATGAATTAATGGTATAGGAGGTTGGACCACATAGGTCCAATTAGGGTTTCAAGGGAAACCCTAGAGACTAATGGCGGGTGGAGTCGATGTCACGAGGTGTTGTGCCTTAATTCATACTCTAGGAGTTGGTTTTTATTATGTGTATGTGTAGCGGGGAATTGGATATCGAGGTGTGATAAGGGGTGCACGAGTTCCAAGATATGGGACGGGCCCTCCTGGGAGGATAAGTGCGGATATAGTTATTCATGCATGTCAAGGGTAAAACACTTTCAATAAGATACGTTAAGATACTAATCACTTAAAGAGAAAGATGCGGAGCCGGGCCCAGACTGGTCCACCGGCGAATAATAGTGGCCAGGAGCCGGGGTGCCCTGGAGACCGTGCCACCGGCGAACAATAGTGGTCAGGAGTGTTTTGCCCTGTATGATTTCCGGTCTACCAGCTATAATAGTGGGGGTTTCCATGCTCAGCAAACCAAATGTAAAATCTATAAGACATGGGAAAATACTAAATACTTACAGTGGAACACCATGTGAGTCGGGGTCAGACCGGTCCACCAGCAAATAATAGTGGCCAGGAGCGTTCTGCCCTGGAGATCGGTCCACCGGCAAATAATAGTGGTCAGGAGCGTTTTGCCCTGAGTTTATATATTCCGGTCCACCGGCTATAATAGTGGGGTTCCCGCACTCACATGGATTAATAAAGATTGTGTGTGAAATGGACATATTATTAACGAGGATAAAGAATAAGTCACCGAAAAGTACTCAGGCCTTATCTTGTGTGTTATTGCATGTTACTTATATGATTGTGTTATGTAGGCTACTTGGTGAGACTGTATGCTTGGCCTTAGCACACCTGCGCCCTTACTCAGTACTGGACCCATACTGATACTACACTGGTTGAATGGGTCCTGTGATGATCCACCGATGGTGGGGAGCAGACCTTGATGCAGGTTTTGATCGGTTACTATGATTTGGGGTGGAAGGCTTGACTTGAGTGAGTAAGTGGTCCGGATATTTACCCTTCGGAAATTGTTTTGTTTAATCGTATTCGTCTTTGGAAGTTACAAGTGTTATATTTAAATTTTCAAGGGTTTTATCGTACCCTATCCTTCCGTTATTTTAATTCCTCTGAAATTTGGAATTTTAAATTGTACTTCCGAACATAACTCTTAACTTTCGTACTCTGATTTCCTTATCACTTATGCCTTACTAATGATTTGTTTTGGTTCTATTGTTTTAGCCTTAGTACTTAGTATCGGGTTGATAGTTGTGAATCGATCTGGTACTAGGTGTGGCAGTAATACCCCCGAATTTATAGTTTTATTTGCTTGCTTCCGCTAAACTTCTTTAAAATATAACGAAATTTTTCAGTAGTAAATTTGGGGGTGTTACAAATACTATCAAGTATAGGTATTTTATACCTAGAATTAATGATATGCTTGATTTTTTTAATGGTGCATGCTTGTTTTCCAAGATTGACCTAAGGAGTGGCTACTACCAAATAGGAATGAAATATGGTGATGAATGGAAAATGCATTCAAAACTAAGGGAGAGTTGTATGAGTGGATAGTTATGCCCTTTGGTCATTCATTAGAAAGTTTGTATTAGTTCACTTTGATGGCATTCTTGTGTATATCTCTAGTGAGGAAGAATATGTAAAGCATCTCAAGCTTGTATTTCTAGCACTTAGAGGTTACAAGTTGTATGCTAAGCTAGATAAGAGTGATTTCTTTATACATAGGGTTAAATTTCTAGGTTTTGTGGTGTTCAAGGATCGCATAGCCATGGATGAATCTAAAGTGTAAGCAATCAAGACATGGCTCACACCTATAAGCCTTACGTAAGTGAGATCTTTTCATGGCCTGGCTTTGTTTTATAAGAGGTTTATTAGAGATTTTAACACCCTACTAGCCCCTATAACCTAATGTATGAAGAGGGTGAATTCTAATGGACCAAGGTATCCCAAGACACCATTGAGGCGATCAAGGGAAAGCTAAGCGAAGCACCCATCCTAACTTTACCTAACTTCAACTAATTGTTAGAGGTTGAGTGTGATGCTAGTAAAGTGGGCATTAGAGTTTTTATACTATAAGAAGGGAATTAAATTATCTTCTTTAGTGAAAAGCTCAATGGTTCTAGGGTGAATTATAGCACATATGACAAGGAGTTTTATGCTTTAGTAAGAGCTCTTTATCATTGGTCACACTACTTGAGGCCCAAACAATTTATGCTACACAAAAATAATGAGTCATTAAGTAAATAAATGGCATGCTTAATATGAGGCATGCAAGATGGGTAGATTTTTTATCATATTTTTTATTTGTAGCGATGCATAAAAGTGGCAAAATGAATGTAGTATCAAATGCACTTTCTAGGAGATATTGTATGCTCTCTTTGTTAGAGGCGAGAGTGTTGGGGTTTAGGTGCATTAGAGAGCTCTACAAGAAAGACAAAGACTATGACTACTACTTCAAGGATAAAGACAAAAATAAGGGATCGTTTGTCATCTAAAACGGGTTCCTCTTCAAGAAAAACAGACTCTGCATTCCCAAATGTTCCATCAAATAATTACTTGTAAGGGAAGTGCATGGAGGAGGACTAGCTAGACACTTCGGCATTAACAAGACTATGGGTGTGTTTAATGAGAATTTTTACTCTTATTATTGTGGGAGATGTACAAAGTGTAATAGCTAGGTGTGTCACTTTTCAAAAGTCCAAGAGTCACTTCTGCCAGAGGATCTACACTCCTTTTCCTATCCTACATCAACCATGGGATCATGTGAGTATGGTTTCATTGTATCATTGCCTAAGACACAAAGGAAAAATTATGTTATAATGGTGGTGGTGGATCGGTTCTCTAAGATGGTTTATTTCGTTGTCTGTCATAAATCAGATGACACCTCTTATATGGCTGATCTATTCTTCAAGGAGATAGTTAGGTAATATGGTATTCCTAAGTCCATTGTCTCAAATATGGATACCAAGTTCCTTAGCTACTTCTAAAATAGCTTGTAGAGGCTAGTTGGTACCAAACTTCTATTCAGCACCGCCTACCATCCACAAATCGATGGGCAAACTGAGATCACCAATAGGGCCCTCACAATGCTCCTCAAAAGTTTGGTTCACAAATCCTTGAAGGATTAGGATTCCAAACTATCACATACCAAGTTTGCCTACAATCGATCACCAACCTATGCTACAGAACACTCACCCTTTGAATTAGAATATAGGGTCAACCCTACTACTCCCATCAATCTCTTACCTCTTCCCATCAAAGCCCACACTAACTTTAAATTACAAGAAAAGGCTAGGGAAATAAGGATACTTCATGACTAAGTGAGGTCAAAAATCAAGAGGGTAAATGAAATGAACAAGAGTAAAGCTAACAAACACCAAAGATGATGCTTGTATAAAATAGAAGATCTAGTTTGGCTTCACCTTAGGAAGGAATGATTTCCTTCTAAAAGGAAGAATAAATTCATGCCTAGAATTGATGGTATGTACAAAGTTATTGAAAATATTGGTGATAGTGTGTATAAATTGGAACTACCAAATTAAATGGGAGATATATAAAACACATTTAATTACCACATTTAATCTACTTCCTTACATTCATGATGAGTCATTTAAAGACAAGGAGGTTGCTTTTTAAGAGGGAAAGGATGATGCGAGAACATCCTCATTTGATTACCACAATCTCATCATTAATTGTCCTAAGTTTGAGAGCCACAAATCTCTCCTTACTTGGAAAAATTAATCATCTAATAAAACCTAGTCATGCAAGCCTTGTCGACCCCCCTTTTGTACCATCCACAAAACACCCCCAAAAATGCCACCATTAGCCACGTTTTTCCCTCTAGTTTTTCCAACCTTTTTAACTCATTTTCCCTTAATATTTTAGCCCTAAAATTTCCACACAATGCATCCCATTATGCACCCTTGAGATCCACACAAAACAGTCACAATTCCCTTTTAAGTTGAATGTCAAGTCCTTTTCAACACTTGAGAAGAGTAATGCAAATTTTAGGAAAAAACAAGGAAGGCTAGAAGACATTTCTTAATTCTTTTTGTTACTTACAAGATTAAAAGGGTATTTACCTCTTTCCTTTTGAGTAACATGGCTGCTATATGAGTTAGAACATGTGCTAAGTAGGAATACATGTTTGAAAATATGCTCAATCGTTCCTACCCACGACCAAAACTCGTGGCTGAATATTAGGTAGATGTTCTCATTAGTTTTAGCTCAAATAACATGTACTATTTGGCTAAGTTGTAAAATGTAATCCTGCACTTCTATAAGTTTCAAGGATAGAATAAAATAGAAGAAACACAACTTATTGGTTGTACATTTCCTCTCAAGAAAACCAAGAGTCTTTTCTTCAAAACTCAAGTGTAAGAGTTTGAAGTTTTTCAAAAATCTTCCAAGATTTATCCTAAGAGTTTAAACCTTAGGTGGTTCATGAAAGTATTAATTCAAGGGATTACTAAAAATCAATTTTATTATCTCAAATATCCCCCGCCCAATTTCTCTCTTTGTTACGATTGTCATAAGTAGTCTTGGAACACCACCTCCTAGTAAGACCCAAGTTGGATCTTATATGCATCAATCAGCAAACCAGTGAAGTCACCAATATAGTTCTATGTAATGGATCTTTAGATCTTAGAATGAAAAAAAATTGATCCAACCAGCATAAATTGGTGAGTTTCCTAAAAATATGGTTTGATTCGTATATAGTTTAATTTTTACATATTTCATATTTTTTGATCTAATATGCATCAATAATCAAACTAATATAAATTATCGATCTAACTACTAAATTAGTAATAATATCTATTTGATAACTAGTTCAATTTTTTATAACTATGGCTACAATATTATTATTATTATTATTATTATTATTATTATTATTATTATTATTATTATTATATATAATATATAATAATAATAATAATAACTCTTTATGTATAAAAAAAATCATTCCAACACCAAAATTTTGTATTAAAATAAAGAAATTCACTTTGAAAAATTCAAAACTTATATTTTAATTTTACCCTCATATTTTTATTTTTATTATTTATAAATCAAATTTTTTGTTATTTTTTAGTAAATGGTCTAAGTGAATATTTAAAATTATATTTTTGAGTTCATAAAAAACGTTGAAATTATTAAAATGAATTTTTATTTATATGAATGGAATATTATTTTTAGTCACTTCAAATTTAGTTCTTATCATATAATTATATGAGCACAAATCAGATCAACTCAAAAAATCAAACGATGTAAATAGGATAAAAATTATTATACTTAAATTATCAATCATCTAATTTAAGATTGCCTTTTAGATTTAACTACAAACCTTAACTATCAACAATAGAGGTTCTTCAAAATTTATAACCTCGATTGTTTCTGCAAGTACAATGGACATTATAAATGCTATCTTTTTCTCAACTATAATGTCTACATGTTCTTAGACGCGATAAGTAATTTTGGGCATTACATCACTACGTAGCTAATCAAAATAAGTCAAATGCTTTATAGTAATTCCTCTGCCATTTTCACCTTTGTCGACTCATATAAGGTGTGGCAAACGAGTCATACATAGTGTTATGTTGGATTAATTTAGATAGGATTAAAATCGGGTTGCTATGTAATCAGTTTAGGTTTGGGTTTGAGTGTATTTTGAATTCAGGTCTAATTTGGATAATGGTGATTCGAATCAAGTAGGTATTGGGTCATTTCAATAGAATATCAGGTCAGATTCGAGTATAACTCCATCAGGTTTCTTCATATTTAAGTTTGATTATGGTCTATAGACTCTAAATTGGATGGGGTGGATTTAAATCTATAAACTCCAAGCCATATCGTGTTTAGGCTAAGTTAATTCAATTTAAAATTTGTATTAATATTAATTGTTAGCAATTTAATATGATTAATAAATTAAATTTTGTGATTTATTTTTATTGTTATGATTGTTATAGTAATTTTTATCATAATATATGTAATGATATAATAAATTATTATCATAAAATATGTAATAATAATAATAATAATACATTATTATCACTATTAGTATTATTGTAATAATAATTTTTGTTATAAATACAATTATAAATATTATTATATAATAATGATTGTTATAATAATTATAAGTATCATGGTAATTAATAATTATTGTTATTATTATAATTAACTATTGTTGATGTTGTTGTTGTTGTTGTCATCTTTAGAAATATAATAATTATTAGTAGTAGTAGAAATATAAATATAATTTTTTTGTTGTTATTATAATAATATATATTATTATAACTATATTTACGATTATAATTTTTTATGTTTATAGTAATTAATACTTGACAATAATAATAATAATAATATATGAGAATAAGGGTCTACACACATGTCTATTTATTTAATTATACAAGTAATCGATTGCATCTATTTTTAAAAAAAATAAGTAGTTATCTAATAATTTACATTGTTAATGTAATTTAACAATAAATAAAGCCTTAACCATTTGAAATTATATTGAATAACCAATTACCTCTGATAAATAAGTAGTTTCTAGAAATTATCATTTATTAAGCTCATTCTATCGTAATCCTATCACTACTAGCTATTCTAAAAAGCCTGCTAAATTTGTATAATTAATATAGCAACAGCATATCCCAAGAAAAATAAAAATATAAGAGATAACACCATACTTGGATGAAGGAGGAGGGCATATGGTGTTAAAACTATAATATCACACGATATTCTTAGGTATTTAACCGATACTTTAAAACTTATATTCTTATATCATTTTATCCTTTTTTATTATTTTAACATGGATTTATTGTATAGAAACGTATGATGTTATCCCTTATCAGTGAATTAGTTTTGTAGTTAGCCAGACACCTTTTGTAAATACAATTAATAATAGCTTTATAATGTTTATGGAAATTAAAAAAGGTCGGGGAAATCATATGGTGATATGCACCATGCCTTTCTTTTTTGTATTTCTTAAGTAGTGTCTACAACTTTAATTCATAATCTTAAGTTGTCAAGTCAAAATTTCTGCTCATCTAACTATGACCTATGTCATTAGTTAGAGTAGCAAATAGTAAAAGCCTTATATAAAGACAAATACATGAGTTTATAAATAAATAAATGAAAGAGTGATAATTACACTAATGATGTCGTATAGTGGTAGGCAATTATGAAGATGAAGTATCAGCCTTTGGACTTAAGTTTGAGAATTTTAATTTGATTAATTTATTTAATAACAGCCTCTAATGATACTACCATATCGATTTTAGTTTTTTAAGAGCATTTATGACTAAGAAACAAGTATTAGTGTTAGATTAGTTTTTTTTTTGTCGAGTTTAAATTTATAAGTTTTATTTGGAGCTAAATAAGTGGATAAATGATCATTTAGCACTTTATTTATTAGAGTAATTTCATGCCCCCTTAATTATTCTGGAATTAAAGGCTTATATATAAAGATTAGGTCAAGAGCCACATGGTTTTGGATGTATTATATGATTATTTTAAATAAGACACTAAAATTTAAAAAGAAAAATGAGAATGGTTTAAAGTACTCTAGGGTTGCATCGGGGATCGGCAATAATGTTTTCTTTGATTGTAGTGACGTGTAGTAACTTGATTTATTTACGTGGTAAAGAGTCAGTAATGTTCTATGTATGCTCTATTAGGATCTTTAGACCTTTTAGAAGATGCACACATTTAAGGACCAGATAACTAAGGTTAGATTTTTCCCTTTGATACTAAAACTATTGAGATTACCTAGGAGGTAGATCTCCAGTGGTTGGTTTTTATTATAATTGGATATCTTCCGCCTTATTTGCTAAGTGACTTTTTGGTTGGATTTTGCCCACTCACTAAATAAAATTGAATTTTGTGTTTATGAAGTTACTAATTTAAAAGACTTTTATAAATAGTGAACTAATATTTGCATTATCATGTGACTCATATGTATGTGGTTGTGTTTAATGTAGTATAGTGATTCTATAAAGTATGATATTTTTCTTCTAAATAATGGATTACTTAGTTGTTTCCCTAACTAACTTATTTTTTTAAATAGGATTGTGATGATTCATCATGTACATGGTGAACAAATAGTATTGCGCAAGTAGATTGTGAGCATAGTTGATGATGGATATATATTTGCATGACAAATTGAGAGAATAGTTGTTATTTGACTTTATTATAATATTCTATTATATTAATAATGTTGTAGAATTTTGTTATGATTTCAATTTTAAGTTTTAGTCTTAACATCTAGTGTAAGCGAAATAATGACGTCTACTTATATTATATGTGGCGATAATACCCTTATTTATATTTAACTTCTGCATTATTTTATAAATATTTTTTTAAATTAGGGTATTACAATAATAATAATAATACAAATTTCTATAATCTAATCTAATTTATAATAATATGATATTAAAATTAAGTAATGAGAACATCATCTTTCTAATTTTGCTTCATTTGTTACATGAATTACATATTTTTATTTACATAAAAAGTTATTAATAACATAGTTTATTAGTATTTATATATCAATTTATATGATATAAAATATTATATTTATGAATCAAATCAATTTTAATTTAGAAGAAGATTAAAATTATATCTGGATATAAATTATAATCAAGTTTGGTCAATTTAGATTGGATAAATTAAGTCTGATTATTATCAAATTTTTATTAAGATATAAGTCAGGTTCGGATCGAATATCTTTAAGGTTCGTTCAAGCAAAAGGCACATGCGTAATCGTTGCCTATGTAACAAATTCTGTTCACGGAACATATACACTCCAAAACAAAGTAGATACTTTAGACCAATCAATGATACAGCGCTAAAGAACGGCTCACATCACACCCCCCCCCCCAAAATAAAAATTCCGATAGTAACACATTCTAACTTGTTATTCAGATGATTCACAGCCTTTTTATCCTCGCGCATCTGCATTACAGTAGATCATATACAATTGCCTGATGAAGACGTACCAATCAGTTGAACTGCCGGCAGAAATCCAATGTGACTAGGACAAGGCGCATAATGTGAAATCCCATATGCCGAGAGGTTGAAGATTAAACAAGGATGTGTGCACAGCCGAATCAGATACACGAGACTCGTAAAGGACATCAACCCAATCTTGATTCCCTCTTCAGTACCTGCGGCAAGATAAATAGTAAAACCCGGTGAACCACAGGCGTGTGGAGATAATAGGACATAGGAACCAAGAAAGAAATAAAAAACAAGATAGTCCAAAGACGCTGCCAATCTCACATGCAGGCTAAGCCAAACACCCTTATATTTGCTCCATTATTAACAGAAAAGTCACCGGTCGGGTCTTCATTCAGGCATACATGCATGACACAATTTGAACGGCAACATGGATAGAAAAGCCACCTTCTAGACATTAAAAAGAACTACCAAAAACTTTAAGCCCCACAAAAAGTCCCCGTCATTAGCATTACTGAGTTACATGATGCAGCTGACAACCTGTAGTATGAAAGTAGCAATATTTCAACACCATACCACAGATTTAATAGGCAATTTATGAAGTAATCATTGATGTAGTAGCACTAGTACGTGTTGCAAAGTATCTCAGATGTTTGCACAGTTTCAGAAGAGTACCCATCATAATAGGTGGTAGTCGGTAGGCCATATTGGTTTTAGATTGATTTATTTTGGTTTTGATGATTTGCTATTCCAGAACATTTCGTTGCTAGAATCAGGTTGAGTTTAAATCAGTATTCTTACAGTGTTCAAGTTTTCTCTGGAGCAAAGATTGTCCTTGGTTTAGTTGGGGTGAATCATGTTTGGGTTACACTGATATGACCCCATTTCTGTATGAAGGATAGTGACCACTTTCAAGCAGTGGTGAAGCTCCAGAATGAGAAATAAGGACGGAGACATAGACAAAGGTGGGGAAACTTTTCATGCATTCATTCCTTTCCTCATAGATAGCCAAAGCCTAGGAAGTAATGGCAAAATAATTCTGTTAGGCTAGACTACTAACAGAACTTAACAGATAAAATAGAATATTCTGGATGCTTTAACTAAGCTACAATCCAGTGTTATTCGGCTAATGGTATAGAATAATCACCCAATACTAGGATTGTAAATTAACAGAACCGGCTTGTGAGTTTTCTGGAATCGACTCATTAAAGACTTAGTTTGACTCATTTATTAAGCTAAATTAACAGAGCTTGAGCAAGAAGAATTTGGGCTCAAGCTTGTTTATAGTACAAAAGCCTGCGAGCTCAACTCGTTTACCACAAAAGCTTGTGCGCTGGCTCAGCATGGCTCGTTTAGCCTTATTTTTCAGCCCCTTAGCTTGCCTCATTTACAGCCCCACCCAATATACTCTATAGGATGCTTGTCCTTCCCCATTTGGCATAGTCAGGCCCATGTGATGATTTCCAGGAGCTGGGTTTGTATCAGTTACTTTTTTGTTTCAGATAACGGATGATGGGTCATCTCAAATCAAGATAAATCATGGCAAAATTGTTGCCAGAATATGGGAACTCTTGCATCAGTGCCTGGCATGTCGAACCAAACCAAATTCTCCCTTGTATCACTGGTAATATTGGGTCAGGTCTTACCAGATTTGGGTTTTGTCAAGTTCAATTGAAGACAGGTTTCAAGTGAACAGTTCTGGTTTGGCATGATTCTGGTTTATCCTAGTTTTTCAGGTTTGAAATGGATTGTCCAGATGAATTTTGGACGATTCCAATAAAGTTTTATGTCAGAACAGCTTTGCCAAATAGAGAGCTGTAATGATTTACTGTTATTTTTTCCTTCCAATTCTGAGGAGGTCTGCTCTTTCATTCACATTAGCTTTCTGATAAATTTCTTTCTAAGACCAAGTTTCTCTTCCCCCCAATAAACCCCTTCTCTCTTCTTCCTGTCATTCTGCCCTTTATACTCCCCTGTCGTAGCATTTTATAATAAAACGCATTCTTTGCAAGCATCCATTTTCAAACCAATAAATTTAGTTTCTACATACTAGGCAAACCAACAGCAAGAGTAAACAAACTCTTGTACGGAGAAAAATGCAACAAGTCATCTGTAGAATAAAACCATGGTAATTACCTCCTCGGAAAATTTTATTAGGATGGTAGTCCTTGGCCGCAGCTGACCTTCTACAGGAACAAAATGAGCAGTTACAACAGCTGGAAAACCAGCACTGTCCAAGACACCCTTCAGGAGGATAAGAAAATAAATTAGAACATTCATCCACAAACAATATAAGTTCAAGCAGAACTACAGAAACACAATACATACCCTTACTATTCCAGCAACAAATGCCCCACAATTAAATGTTCCCATGTCCTTTGGTATCGATATGAATCTAACAATGGAAAAATGTTCAAGGTCATGAAAACATACATAAAAGCATAAGGACATTAGAAAGACACAAGTTTGATAGTGAATCTTCAGATGAAAATTACTTATTGACAAGCAATTCTTTCTCGCTGATCATGTATTCATCCTCATGCTCAGTGCCTTTCTCAAGTGAATCCGCAACCTGCAATTGATCAAAAAGGATTTAATCCTTCCACAAATATGATTTTCATACAATGAGAATGGTATGCATTGTGGAAAAGGTGGGTATGGATCTAATAGAAGACTATGAAATAAAGCAATATTATATGACAATGCCTAAAGGAAACTTTGATGCGTTTGGCAGGGACATCCAAAAGGAAATAGATAGAACTCGAAGGAAGATGTTGTCATCCAAAAACTGCCAATTCATTGAGAGCAACGGTATCCGTGGATTCATCTATTCTAGACAACTCAACACGTGGAGTAAGACTTGATTGGTTTGGGGAAGTCAGAGGTGATACAAATTAAGGTGCCCATGATGTCATACAAATAATGCCTAATAGCAATTTATACAGAGCGACGGCACCCATGAATTCATCTAGACAATTCAACAAGTAGAGTAAGACTTGCTTTGCTTGGAGAGGTCAGAAATCGTAGAAATTAAGGTGCGTCCACCAAAATCAGCCTGCAAAAGTGCTACTGAATGCTAGATTACTGTAGAAATTCATTGTTACCGCAAAGGCAAAGCATTTGGCACACTCACAACTGAAATTGTACCAAACTGTAGTTGATAACAATCAAGGTTAGAATCAAGAGATTAAATGCCAAACCATGAAAGATTGTTTTTAAATATATTATGAAAACAAGGGAACAGTCTGATAATATTATTGAACTAGTCAATGTGAGAGAAAAGTTTAGAAAATGTTCTTAAGCGCACTATCATCCTTTCGTATCAGCAACAAATAGGGAAGTGTCTGGTAAGTACCATCAACATTGTCTGGAAAAAAATTCCCACACATAATTTAATGAATAATAAACAGAAAGCATAAATGGGAAAGGGTAGGTCTTTGCACCCAAGTAGCAGTCTTCTTTAATCAACAAATGCAGAAAAGCTTGTTGGGTGTCTTATTATGTTCGACAGTAAAAAAACTCCTAGATAGCTATTTGTCATGAACTAACTAGTTCTGATTGTAACAAATAAATTTGTAATGTAGAAAGACTCATTATGCATATCTTCTAATGGACAATCATCAACCAGAGGCAAATCACCTCAAATGATCTTGGAGGCATGGCTAATAAGACTTGAACATAACAATCTTCACTTTGAAAAAATGCTCACACACTTCAATGAGAGATTACAGGCAAGATCAGAAGCCGAATAGATATAATCACTAGTTTTTCTCTTTCTCAATTTTTTCCATTTTTAATTCTTTTAGCCCTGGGAACATAAAGCTTGGTTAGAGGAAAGCACTTTGCAATGAAAAGATCAACTTCAAACGTGACTTTTCAAAATTCACCATTAGGAGATCTGGAAAAAGCACTTGTTTTCTAGCGTTTGCTGACAATAACAGCAAAAAACACCAGCAACAACAAACCAAAAACAGCAACCAACTATGCCAAACAGGCCTTAATTGGTGCTTACGTTAGTCTAAGTGGAAAAAGTTATCCATGCTGAATTCAAATTTTGAACCTTCCAGCTTCGGGTAACACACTTAAAAGATAAACCACAAAACAATAATCAGTGTCTACAACACGAAACATTTATTCTGCCAACAGATATTATTGTTATACTTTTGGTCTCACCTCCCACTTTCCTTTCTAGCTTCTAAGGCTCTTTCTGTGAGAGAGGCAAGGGAAAGGGAGGATCGCGGAAGAATGATTATCATAAATCCATGGGTTTTAGCTTCTCTAAACAAGCTACAAAAATCAATGCTATCAGCCGCAAACATAATATGAAGGGCGCAATGTTAATATTTAAATTAAGAAACAGTACATTAATTCCGCACCACAATATTAAACAAAAAATAATAATAATAAACCAGGCTAGAAGAGTAACCAAGATTAAAAAGAAGCCATAAAACTAACCTTCCCAAATAACACTTTCCATACTGTGCTATGAACAAATGACAGAATACCTAACAAACGAGTCTCTCTTCTGTTTCCCTGCAACAATTGGAATAGCATTAACATTGTAACAGGTAAAATGCAATCGTATTTTGTTAAAGATCTGCACGTTTTACCAATCACATTGATAAGAAAAATTACTCACTTATCACAGATAATGAAATGAGCGATGGAAGTTACTGAGCCAAATTGATTTGGCAGAAAAAGGATGCTTCATGTAAGAAAAAGGGACAACTTTCCAGCTCGGTTGGAGGAAAGGTAGATCAAGGACCGGCGGAAATTTTGATTTTAGTTACGAGTTTGTAGCAAACTCTCAAAATCAAAGACCAAAACATAGAAAAAACTAGTAAACTGCAAAAAAAAATACACATATATATATATATATATATATCAATAGGTCGGAGGGAGCTCCGTGAAGTTTAATACCTTATCCCTATGGCAAAGAAGTTCCAGAACTCGTACTCCAACAGCATAGCCCGCATTCTCTAGCCTGCTCCAACAATTACATTAATATTTACCGTCAAATGATGAGAGACAAACAGTTTGTTATAACATAAGTTACGCGCTGCCCGCCCCCAGGGAAACCTGCGCACAGTCCAGGCGACTGACGTGGTGATCTATCATCTAACAATCTCTCACGGTCGTCCCATTCAATAAATGAATTACTAGTGTGCAGATAAACCTAATCCCAAGCTACCAAATCAGGTAGTTTTCCCTTCCGAAATGGAAAAATAAATAAATTAATAAATTAAAATAAAGGGGCATATCACCTTCGCTCTAGTTCAGTTATATTGTCAACCTGAGTTTGATTGTACTGCACAAGTTCTGAAAATAAGAATGCAAATGCACTCAAACTGACCTGCATCAAAATTCAGTAGGTAAACAATAGCCTCCCAAAATGGAATTCATACTATGTAAAAATGGAGATGAATAATGCATCAAATAATGGAATATTGGAAATACCGAAGAACAATGAAATATGAAAATTCAACTGAACTAATTGCAGGACTGATGCGTGGATCTGAATAAGAAGGAGACATAGAGGGAGAGAGATGACCTCTTGTTTGCCCTTGCTCAGGGGCCTATCAAGCACATTAGCGTACTGCTTGATCTTGCCTACTCCGATCATCCTCTCACCAAGGCTACTTATCTACTCCACTTCCTCCGGCGTGTTTTCTAAAATTAATCGGTGATCTATGATTTCAACGAGTATTTATTTTATAAGGATACGAGTATGTTTGTTTTCTGATCATCGACGGAACTCCCAATCCGTAGCAGTTCATTTCTTTCATCATGACCGGCCCTGCAATGGGCTTATGGCCCGTAAAATAATAGGCCCAACATAATCATGATATGCTACTTAACCAATCAATGGCGAGCTTTAATTTTAAGCTCGAGTTGAGTCGAAGCTCACTTAAACTGACGTCGTTAACTCAAAAATTGTCTTAATTTAATAGTCCGACTCTTTTAAAACATAAGTGTAATATTTTAAATTTTAGCGAATCTAATTAATTTCATAGTCTGATTATAATATTAAAAAATTAATATTTTTATCTTAACCCAATTTTCTAAACCTAAACCTTAACCCTAATATTTATATTGAGTTATTAATATTTTTAACTTAAATCTAACCACAGATGGTTGGTAATTAATTTATTCTAATATTCTAATATAAATTATGTTATTATAATCTCATTTTATTTTCCTTTCTTCTTTTTTTATTTTCCTTTTTCCCCTCTTCTTTAATTTCTTTTCTTTTTCTTTCCCCGACCAGCCATATTTTCTTTCTTCTACCCTTATTCTAGCGTGAAACCTTCTCCGGCCATGTCTTCTACCATAACATCACCTACACCTTACCCACATCCACAAATCGACTCCCACCTATTACGTGGAGGTGTTTTGTTGACAAACTCACCCGATCACCTCACTCCCCATCTCCCTCTCTATCTGCATGCATGTATGTGTATATATACCTCTATAATTCCACATTTAATGCCCCTAATAACCTTCTTTCTCCCTTTCTTCTTTGGCAAAAAACTAGCACCACCAACCGAAAGCTCGTCCTCCTTTTTACCATTGCCAAAACACCACAAAAACACAAGTATTGGTGCTCCTTGCATCAACAACCCTAGCCGATCCTTACCCCAACCACCACCCAATTTCACCATTCCCTCGCCCCCACCACTAGTATCCCTTGCTAAAGCACCCACCCCCTTCAGCAAAACCCAACAAAACCCCTACCCTTTAGCTATCTCCATCGTCCCTCACCCCCACCTTCTGCCCTCCTTTGTCATTGCACAACCCCTAGTAATGGCAGTAGTTGTTGCTACCCCCTTATTTTTACCACTTCAACCAATCCCCCTCCTTGTTGCACAAAGTTTTGTCAACACTCTTTCGAGCCTTGCATTCAATTTTCCTCCATTATTTTACTCTCCTTTGCCTTATCTTTTCCTTAATTATATCATTTAGCTCTAATTTTATTTTATTATTGCTTATTAGGTGATTTTTTGGAGGTTTTAGAGGAGGCGAGATAGAATATACATGTTTAGATATTAGTGTCCTTTTTGGTATATAAGTCATAATAGGGTTTCTGTGCTAAATGTTATGCATGATTGTGTGGATTATCATATTTTTATGATAATGTTTCTAAATTCATGATTTTTAACATTAAGATGCGATGATGTGATATTATAGGATGAAAATGAGTAAGTTGAAAAGCATGTAATATCATTATGATAGTTACTATATTGAAACCCTAAGAGAATCGGTATAATACATGGTTGTAATATGAACTTGAAAAATTATGATAAGTGGAAATAACAATATGGTGATGTATAAATTTAGGATTTAAAAATAATGACATCAGACATATAAGATTTTTATGAAATAAGGGTGTTTGGTTATCCTTGAGGGCATTTGGTTAAATTGTATCAAATATAAAATTTTTGGCATTTTAATATGTTTAATGGGTTAAAATATTGTAATAATATCATGTGGAATTTTTTTGGTATTTATGAATGGCCTAATTCCAAATAAAAAGAGAAAATGGCTTATTAAATTTGGAATAGTAACTCCGGGAACGAGGTTATTATCGCATGTGTGAAACGTTGGAGTTGGACCATAATTTTTGGATATGTTGTTCGTATTTCCATTTTAGGAATGGATATTAAATTTGATTACTATATGATCATTTTTGGAAAATTTATGACTGACTTGTGAAATTAGTATCGTAAATAATAACTATAGGGTCATTATCACATGTCTAAGACATTGGAGTTAAACCTTGATTTCCAAGTATGTTGATAATAATAAAATTTGAGGAATATTTAATTAATTTGGTGGATAAATGACCAATATGGAGGATTTTATGCCTATAATGTAAAATTAGGGTTTCATAGGAAGATCATAGGCATAATCCTTGAGGATGACTTGGATAACCACGTGGTTACACTTTACATGTTTCAAGTATGTGTTGTGAATATAAAATAAATTATGAATAATATATTAGTCACTTAAAGTGAAATATCACATGAGTCGGCCGAAGGTGTTTTATAGGTCCATTCCACCAAACGATAATAGTAGTTCGGGTGTGTTCTTTTCTAAGATGTGCATCAGTTTGTTCCGCCGGAAAAAGAATAGTGAATCCCTAAACTAAATGTGAATGAGAATTGATTTGAGATAAGTAACTAATAGATAAGACATTAATTATTTAAAGCGAAAGATTACGTGAGTCAAGACCGATGGGTTGTGTTTATTCCGTCGGATGATAATAGTAGCTCGAGTGTATTCTTCCTGAGATGTAATTAAAACCATTCCATCGATTTAAGAATAGTGATCAAGAGCGTGTTTTCCTAGTATATTTTGGGTCATTTCCATCGAAAGATAATAATAGATCAGGTGTGTTGTCCCCGAAAGGTTCGTCAATCCATTCCACCGGATTAAGAATAGTAGGGGTTCCTAAACTCAATGCAAATAAAATAATAGATTATGTCATATCTAATAATACAATATCAGACCAGTTTTATCTTTTATTATTTGATGTATCATGCATGTATGTTGATTTTCCTATGTGAACTCACGTAATTCTTTGTAACCTTTACTTAGCTATTTTGTTACCTTATTCGATATGTAGTTTATTGATCATAATTTTCATAGGTGGTGCTCATTTCCATAAGTAGAAAACCCAGATATTTAGGTGTAGGCTAGTGAGGACCCATTGGATTACTTTGTTATATATAATGCCTTATATGTGAATGAGTGACTTTATATTATCTGGTTATTGTTTTGGCCTGGATACCTTTTTGGACTATTATACCCAATGTATCATTTTATGTACTTTGATATTGTACTCGAAGTTAATCTCAAAACAAGTATTAAGTTTATGAAAGTTCTCTCATTTTATATTTTTTTTGTGTTCTAATTGATTTGTATCGTGATTAATGTAAAAATGGTACGATAAGACAAACTTATATCGATTACAGTAGTAATACTCAACTATTTTGGTATTACGTTTCTACTAAAAATAAAAATTTGTAATAGTAAATTTTAGGTGTTACAATAAATCATAAAATGTAAACTATGTTCTTATTAGATTTTTTTCCACCCATTGTATTAAAGCTTGATACCATACCTCGCTTGGGTTGTTCGATCTTGGGCTCCTAGTCCTAGTGCATTAGATTAAAGCAAAATACCAAAAAAAATTGTATTTTGGTTGGCTAGCTCCATTTAAACTTCGAGTTTTTCACTTTTCAAGTTGACATAGAAAAAGCCCTAACCCTTCATTCTTGTAACACCCTAAAAAATTTAATGACATTAATTTTTAACGTTTAGCCTTTTATCCAAAAACGTAATCCTTAAATATTAGCTTAATTAGTGTTGTTAACTCTTGACCTAGAAACCCCAATAAATCCTTTAACTAAATTATCCTAGTTATTTTACCTTTTTTCTTTTTTATTTAAATCCACCAAAACCAATAATTTTTACTTGGCTTATTTTTCTAATTAATCAGATACCCTAAATTCAAATAAATTAATTTTATCCAAATCTTAAATTTAACATAATTCAAATTCTAACCTTAAATTTATTTTCTTTTTCCTTTTTATTTCTTTTCTCTTTTTATTTTCCTTCTCTTTTCCCTTTTCTTCCCTACACCCATCCCACCTTGATTTTCTCTCCTCTTCTCCTGGTCTACATGTAATACCTAAAAACTTTAAAAAAAATTGATTTATCAACATTTTAACCTAATATAAATTCTAATTTTCTGGATATTTCATTTTATTTTAGACAATTTCTCTATCTTTGATTTTATTTTAGACTAAAACCTGACCTCAAAAAGTTTATAGATAATTTTTTTAGATTAACTTTTCCAAAAATTTAAAATTAAACCTAAATCTAATTTCTCCTTTTTTCCTTTTTTTCCTTTTTCTTTCTCTCATTTTTTTCTTTTTCTTTTCTTTTCTCTCTTCCTCCATGAGGCATGCCTGCAACCCAGCCCAGCTTCTCTTTTTTTTCTCTCTCTTCTTCTTCTTTTCTTTTCTTTTCTCCTCTCCTTACCTCTCAGGCTATTCTAGCCAACCTAATCTCCCTCCTTCATTTTATTTTCTTTTATTTTTTTCTTTCTCTCCCTCGCGATGTCACTCATCATTGTCCTCCTCTTCTTTTCCCCTTTCTTACTCTATCCCAAACAGATATCTACTAGCCCCCTACGCACGTCCTTCCTTGCCCTTCTCAACCATATAACTTGCTCCTCCCATCACCTTACCGCCCTGCAGCACCCCCTACCCTTTTCCTTACCTACTCTACACATCGGATCCTTCTCCAGTCTTCCTTGTTGTCTTCCCTCTAGCCATGCCCACCTATAAATACGCACATGCAAGTCCCTGATAAAGTAAAATTTTCCCATATTTTACCTCTTTTCCTTCTCTTTGGAACTTCATTTAATCTCTTTTACATATTTGGCTATGGGTTTGATATATTGTTTGCACTACCACTTTCTTGAGCTTTGTGTTGCAGGATTTCCCACAAAAACACCAATTCTAAGAAAGAATTTCTCATTTTTGGAGCAAAATACCTAGCAAGGAAAGCTTGGGAGGAGAGTACATCGACCCAACATGCTTATGGAAGTGTATTGAACCTATGAGAGCCAAAAGATGTGTCAAGATATCCCTAAGAAGACTGAAAAGGGGGATGCATAGTCAGCCGCACACCCAACTGCACTGTCGTGCAACATTCCCCTGTGATTATGGTAGAAAACAGAATAGAACGGCCAGGTGGTACATGGTTGCACGGCCGTACGAAATTTTGAGTTGAAAAGTCGAGGTTAAAAATATTATATAGCCAGGCTGTGCAATAACGGTCTTCCCTACGATTTACGTGCACGACATGGCCAGCGTGATGGGGATTTTCGTGGCACGCCTCAGGGAATTCTTAAGGAGAGAGAGAGGAGGTTTTAGAAGACTCTTAGACCCCTCATTACTAAGCTTAGCTTCATGTAATTGTTTATTCCTTTAGTTTTAATTTTTTTGGAGATCCAATTGTGTAATTCGTGTACGGTCGACTCGAAATTAACATTACACTCTTCCGGATTATGATTATTTTAATCTAATTCTTCTTCTTTATATCTTTGCATTGTTATTATGATCATCGTGCTTTTTATTTTGTTAATTTCCTTTGAAAATATGAGTGAGTAGTCTTCTTTCTAAGATTGGACTTAGGTACCGTTTTAGCAATTAATATGATGAATTATAGTATTATGTCGTATGATTGATTTGTTTATACTGTTATATATACTAGATTTAATTTTTGTAAAGTGGATTTAACGAAATCTGACCTCCTTAGATGTAATCTACAACTGAAAGGCTGAGATTATTATCGGAAATTATCACATGTATGGGAATTTAAGCAATCATGAAAGTAGATGTTTAATTCTTAGGGACTCTATAATTGGCGACGCTTAATGGGTTTAGTTTAATTTTTGAATCACCAAAGTAGTCCACAAATTAGATTAAATATGTTCTAAGACCTTAAAAGAGACTAATGAATATGATTTGATCAATTTTCCACAATTAGTGAATTAATCTACGGCATGAGCATTGTTTCATTATTGATTATGAATCCCAAGACCAAAGTTTGATCTTAGGTTTCACTCTTATTGTTTAGTATCTACAAGTTAGAGAAATTTTTGTAAATATTCTTTTTATCTGAATGCATGCCCTCGTTTTTTATAGATTTAGATAGTTAAAATAGTAAAGATATGTAATCAATTACTAAGTACTTATGGGATACGACCTTGAAATGCTATAACGAATCCATGCACTTGCGGAAATAGCATAACAGTCCCCATCTTCCTTTCCCAGCTCTCATTTCATCTTGTTTTTTCCCATTGAAAAACTAATCAAGCCTTCCCTAACCCCTCCTAGTCTATTTTTTGGCTCATCACTCCACCACCCATTGCCGCCAACTACACCATCATTACCTTCTATCATCACCCACAACCGACCTCCCTACCATCTCCCCTTCCATATCTGCACTTTGTTGATCACCCCGCCATCACCCCCTATCGTGGCATTCTTCTTCTTCTCCCTGCCTTGTGTCTACAGCCCCTGCCAACCCTACCTCATCGTCAATAAGATTGCACCACCACTACTAACCCCTCTTTCTTCCCTTCTCCTTCTACCCCTGCCCAATTGTTGATCACAGCCGAGCCAACCCACCTCCCCCTATCCTTCCTTTTTTCTCTCCCCATTGCAAATCACATCATCCTCTGCCACCGGCTACCATCACTGCCACCAACTCCCGCCTACCCTACACACTACCACCGCCTCAACCTTTGCTGCCAACCATCATCCCATCCTTAACCGTTGCCCTCACCACCACCTTAACCACCACACCGTTGTTGTGGTTGTCGCCATGACTGCCTTTCCAAGCCTCTCACTTTCAGTTATCTTTATTTTTCTTCCCTATACCTCGCCTTAGTTTCTCTTGGATTAATATTTAATTTTAAATTTCATATATTTTGATTTCTAGGTGATACCCCAATGGTAGTGGAGGAGGAGGCGTAGGTCTCGCATGCTTAGAGATTGGAGCCGCTTTAGTAAAGATATTAGTAGTAGTCTATGATTTTTATGCTAAGTATTATGTTTAACTAAGTGCATTATTATGATACATTTTATTAATTCTATGGTATGAAAATGATATTGTATGATGAGGAATGTGTTAGGGTTGAGAAGCATGTGATATCCTTGCATTAACATTTTTACGTAGGAAAACCCTAAGCGAATCGATGTGATATATGATTGTGATATTGGATTAATAGAGTATGGTAAGTGAGAAAATAACATATATATGATAGATGGTGATACATAGAGGTTTTGGAAATAACGATACCGAAATATATAAGGTTTTCCTGAAATGAGGGTTATGATATTCTAATGTGTTATACGATTTAAAATATGCCAAGTGGATGATATGAAAGGTTTAGAGTAGTCGTGAATGGCTTATGTTTAATAAAACGAGAAAATGACTTAATTTAGGAATAATAATCCTAAAATGGGGAGGTTATTATCACATGTGTGAAACATTAGAGTTAGACTACGAATTTTGGATGTGTTAATAATCTTGGTGTTTTGAGAATTTATATTGAATTTGGTAGTCATATTAGACTTATAGGAAAATTTATGACATACCTGTGAAATTAGGATTTTATAAGCTTTGTGAATAGTAAATTTTGATATAAGGTTATTATCGCATGTATAAGGCATTATATTTAGGCCTTGAAATTTGAGTATGTTAATAATAATAATAATAATAATAATAATTTATCTAGGAATACTAAATTTGGTGGATGAAAGAGTAATAGAGTAGAAGTTATGCATAAAATGAAAATTTAGGGTTTAGGGGAAAATATAAGGATTTTAACCCTGGAACACTATTTTGCTACCTATGTGATTGTGTTTTACCTACTTTAATTATGTTTTGTATATACCTCACCAATCATGAATAAGATATTAATCATTTAAAGTGAAAGATCACATGAGTTGGCCCAAGATGTTTTATGAGCTTGTTCCGCTAGATGATAATAGTTGTTCGAGAGCGTTTTACCCTAAGAATTACCTCAGTTCATTCCATTGGATTAAGAATAGTGCAGCTCTAAGCTCAACATGATTGATAATATAATTTGAGATAAGTAACTAATTCATAATATATTGATGATTTAAAATAAAAGAGTATGTTAATTAGAACTGAGGTGTTATGTTCGTTCCACCGGACGATAATAGTGGCTCAGGTGTGTTTTAGCAAAGAGGTGCTTCAGATCATTTCACTAGTTTAAGGTGTGTTGGGTTGAGTACATTTTTCCTTGAGAGTTTTTGGGTCTGTTCCACCAAACGATAATAGTGTCTCAGGTGTGTTGTCCCTAATAGGTGCTTTAGACCATTCCATATATTTAAGAATAGTGGGATCCTAAAATCAATGTAAATAAAATAATGGAATTATTTATTTCTAATAACGAGGCTTGGATTAGTAGTTACCTTGTAATATTTTATGTATCTCGCCTATGGACTTACTCCCTACTGTGAATGCATGTAATTATCGACACACCTTACTTGACTATATTGTTATCTTACTTTGTACATAGTATACTGACCACCCATTTTATGGGCGGTGCTCATTCTGACGAGAGGATCCACTGGATGATTATGCTACTTATGATTCTATGTTTGGGGTAGAGTAATATATCTCATGTATGGGGTTGGGAATTGAAGAGTTATTTTATCGGGTTCTTATTTTTGACCCAACTACCTTTTTGGGATCTTCCGTGGACATTACTTTATGTATTTAAATCATATATTCGAAGTTAGATCTAAGACTCTTACTTTTTTTATGAAAGTCTCCCATTTTGTGTTTATTATGTTTCGTCTTCTAAATCATTTTCCTTCATAATTTATGTGAGAATATGTTATGAACAAGGCTCATGTCAATTATGGCGGTAGCACCCATGTATGATTGTTTTATGCTTCCGCTTAAATGAATTTTTCTAGTTCTAAGATTTGGGGTGTTACAAGTTGATATCAGAGCCTAAATTTTGATTACCATGTTTTTTTTTTGGAATTTGGTTATCAAATGATCATCTATCTAATTTTATCGGTATATTTCATGTTTCAAAAATATCGACTCTTCAAAAACCCAAACTAATGTGTGAAGAATCAAATACGAGTAACCTAGGTGGCCTTTAAATGTGTTATGTGTGATATATGTCAATAAGCTAGGAATCTCTCATCCTAACACGCTTTTTGTCTTGCAGCTAGCTCACCACGAAAAATGAATAGTTGTAACGGATGCATAGAGGAGGCATTGGAGCTTTCATGGAGTTTGTACAGCATCAGCCGCAGTCGCCGCTGCCACCTCCACATTACCCGTAGGAGGGTATCGAAAGCTCCAGGGGGTTACTAGTCACCACCCTTCAATCTAGGACAATGATGAGGATCCGATCATTCTATAGGGATGGATTTGGGATATGGACAATACCTATAAGGTGATTGATTGTATGCCTACTCGAAAAGCGAGCATAGCAGTGTTATTTCTCCGTGGAGCCGCAGGTGTTGAAGAAGGATTGTCAATGTCATGGGAGGACTTTAAGATGATAGTCCATGTTAAGTTTTACCTGGAGAGTCTTAAGAGGGACAAATTAAAAGAGTTCATGCAAATTACTCAGGGGATCATGGTTGTGAGGTAGTATCACGCCCGGTTCACGAAGTTATTGATGTTCATGCCAGATATATTGGCTAATGAGTCAACAGTAGTATACCAATTCAAATTAGAGGCTCCATTTTAGCATCCGTAGGATGATGGGCGAGTGGCCTTCCAAGACTTGGCCATCTTACATGAGCAAGCACATGTCATTGCTACAATGGTTAAGGAGGAGTCTTCCATCCTAAGTAAGAGGAATCTAGAGATGCTGGGTTTTGGAGGCAAGTGTAACACCCCAAAAATTTACTACTGAAAATTTTTATTTTTAAAAGTTTTATGTGGAAGTAAATACAGTAAATTTTGGGATGTTACCGCTACATTAGTACGAGACCGGTTTCCTTCCACCGATCTGCTAATAAGTGCTAAGGCTAGAAAACATTCTTTAATTAAATTCTAAGAACACATTTACAAATCAAAGTTGTGCAATAGTTAGGAAGGTTAACTCTCTTTCCAATGAAAACCCCGTTAATTGTGGTTACAAGGAAACTATTAGTAGAAAAGAAATGCAAATCGTTTATGAAAGACACAGAAGTAATTCCTAGTTTGGAAACATGGGTCGCCGTCCCCGGATAGCCCTACACTCTCAATCTCGAAGATAAATCCCAAAAGGAGCATGCAGTCTAACCTTCAAATGACACTACTCATTGAATAGACAGGGGCCCAAGAAAGGAATCCCTTTAGTACTATAGTACAAAGTAACCCTTCATACAACACTACCATGTAAGGCTCACATACAACACATCAAGTGCAATACATCAAACACGTAATCATGGGAGTTTACATATATCATTTGAAATACCATAATAATTCGAATAGCTGCATGCATCCGTAAGACATATTAGTTCATTCATTGTTATTATATTCAGGCCATTAGTGTCTTAATTAGCCATTAGTTCCATCTTTACACATTTATCGAATTATATCCATGTGAGTACTGGAACCCCACCATTATGGCTAGTGGAACGAAAATAACTACTATAGGGCAGAACGCACCTGGATACTATTATAGCCCATGGAACAATCTTGAGGGCAAAACATTTCTCACCACTATTATAGCTGGTGGACCGAAAATCATCCTAATCTAGTCCTAACCCACGTGGTGTTCCACTGTAAGTAATTAGTGTCTTTTCCATGGTTTATTACCATCCAAGGTTTGGTTTATCGAGCTTGGAACTTCCACTATTATAAACGATGGAACGAAAAATACTACTCCAGAATATAATGCACCTAGCCACTATTATAGTCGATAGACTGGTCTCTAGGGCGAGAATGCTTCTGACTACTATTATAGTTGGTGGAAAGGAAATCATCCTAAGCCTGGGTCTGACTTAATAATCTTTTACTTTAAGTAATTAGTATTTTATTCATGTCTTATTCCACAAGTAACCCCCAACTAGATGTGCATGCCCCTAATGGACTTTCCCGGCTCTTTATCACTCTTCCACCACATATTCTGAATAACCTTATTTTATCCCATAATTTGGGACCTACATACTCCCCAAGGTTCTAGGACCCATATTCACCTTCCACCCTACTCAACATAAAGTTAAAACCCCAACATGTGTAGGTCAAGGCCCATTTTTTCTTTTCCCCACCTAAGCTTACCATCGCCCACTAGGGTTTTCCCTTGAAACCCTAACCCAGCTTTTATTTGGCCCTAACCTCTCCTTATCCTTCACAGCCCACACCCCCCCTTAATTCTAACACCATCATTCCACTCATCCCACTCCAAACATCACAACCCTATGCTCCAACTTCCACGTGTGATAAAGAACCCTAGTTGGTCACCGTGAAACCCTAATACAGCTATTTTCTCTTACACCTTCCCTACCCACACAAACTTCACCCTCCTTTTCACTTGGCTCACACCATTCATATGACACCCTCCTAATCATAACCCAAAATCCAACCAACCTCTTTAAACCCTCTCATAATACCCCTATACTTAGGGTTTTCCCTAAAAAACCTTAGTTAGGCTCCCATGCATACTTCCACCAATCAACATACTATCTCTTCCCCCAAACACTCTAATCACCCAAAATACTCTTTCCTCCCCATGTTTGACCCTCAAACTAACTTTTCTCACATGAGCTTTTCCTCCATACAAAGACTAAACACCCCATACAAGCCTCACACACCCCATGTGATATTCTACCCTAACCCTTAATTTTATTACTTTATTCCTTTATTTGATCACCCATATGTCACATTACATGTAGGATTTTTCCCTACTTAGTCTTACTCACTCCACCTTCCTTATCTCTTTTAGATCCCCACAACTACTCAAATCCACCTAAGGCCTCTAAGCATGCATGTCATACCATAAAAACCATCCATAAGAGCATGACATACATAACAAGTCATATCACCCATATTACACATAATAAAAATCACACATAACATACTTTAGCACATTTCAAGCCAAGCTGCACTACACACATATTTAGTTCGCATTCACACATAAGTACACATCACTTGTCATGACACCCATAAGCACATAATTCATAACAAACCCAAATCCTTAACTATATCCTTACTTCCACACATAGTCACCTTTTAACACTTATCATGTACATTTACTAGTATAATAACCCTTGCACCTCCAAAATTACCAAAATACCCCTATTCCATATATTACCACCATTTATACCCAAGTATGAAATATTAACACCACCAAAACTTATCTCCGCACATGATCACCATTTTACACTTAGCATGTACATTTATTAGTATATTCACCCTTACACCTCCAAAATCACCAAAATACCCTATTCCATATGATATCACCATTTATACCCAAGCGTGAAATATTAGCACCACCAAACCGTATATCCACATATGATCACCCTTTTATGCTTAGCATGTACATTTATTATTACCTTCACCCTTACACCTCCAAAATTACCAAAATATTCTTATTCCATATATTTCACCATTTATACCCAAACATGTATAATTAACACCTCAACACCCCCATTTCCATACATGGCACCCTTTTACCATCTATCATGCATGCTTATTAAGCTAACTTCCATTGTACATATCTGTAATATCTCGAAATTTTGCTTAGCCTAATCACACATCATTAACGCCCTAATATAATGCTAATATCAATAAACCCTATATTAGCCTTAACATATCCTTAATCCTGAAACTTTAACTGATTTTGAAAACTTAACCTTGATAAACCTAATTCGTAAACCAAAATTAAATCCGCTAAATTTTCCACTAATCCTAATTACCTTTAGCTAATCTAAAATCACCCTACACTAATTCTCCCCAACCCTTTCTATTTTCATTTTCTTTTCTCTCCTTCTTATCCTTCTCCTGCCAACCTCATGCTGCAACTCTTGCACCATCCACCTCCACCATCCACCTGCACCACCCACTTGCACTACCACCCATCACCTTTCTGCACCCTCATCCATCACTCATCACCTTTCTCCTTCTTCTTCTCCTTCTCCCACCTTTGCAGGCATGCACACTCCCATACGCACCACCCATCTCCCCTACCATTCTTCTTATTCTCATGCAACACCTCCATCAACCATCACCACCCTCACCTTGCAGCTACTACCCTACCTTAGCCATCCTCTACAACCATCACCATCATCATCAACTTACAGCTGCAAAATCACCACCTTCCCCATCGCACACCCCCCCCATGTTCTTTTTCTTCTTCCCCGCATCATACCACACAAGCACACATTCACACACACACACACACCCCTCACACACTTCATGTTTCCCTTTGGTTCTACCTCACCCTGCTAATATTTGTGCCAAATAGCCATCACCGAGCTCCCTTACCCTTCTCCTTCCCTCCTTCTCCCTTTATTCTTCTTCTTCCCCTTCCTTTCCCTATTTTAGCTTCCGCACCACCATCTCCCACCACTGTGCACCACCTTGTTCGCCACTCGCCACCCTTTGGCCGGTGGATCGACCACCAAGGTCGTCTCGACTCTCCCCCTCGTCATTGTTGGCCATCGCCGCCGACCGCCACCTCTTTCCCCTCTTTCTCCCTCACGTTTGTTGCGGTGTTGTAGTGTACACAACCTGTTGCATAGGTGTATAACGCTTAAAATCCCCTTCTGTACAGCCGTGCAACCCATACACCGTCTGACCGTGCATAATTTTCCTCTTGGCCTGATTCTACACGGTTGTGCAACTTTTGCACCACCCGGTTGTGCGTTTTATTTTCTCTTGACCCAGTGTTGCATAATCGTGCATTTTATTTTCTCTTGACCCAGTGTTGCATAATCATGCAACTTTCCATTTTAGCTGTGAACCCTATTTTCACCCCAAATCTTGTCCAAACACCACAAAAATTTAACCACAGCCCCACCACACATTCTTCTACACTTCCATACAATTCAAGTTTCCATTTTACTCTGGTAAAATTATATTTTTACCCTTCTCTAACATGATCTCCTTCTTAATTTTTAACCTCCAATCCTAATCATATTTTATCTTGTTCTAATAGGTGATTTTTTGGTGATCTCATAGGAATTCTAGGATTTGCGTGCTTAGAGCCCGATGTCCTAGTTGGTAATGATACTATTTGACGCTTAAGACTTTTAATGATGTTTGCTTGTATGGCTAAATGTGTCTTCCATGATATTGTTGTTGTATTATGCATCATATGTTGATATTGATAATTTGTGCTGATAGGAATGTTATGTTGAAAGAAAATAAGAGTTGGTAAGAGATATCATTATATTATGATTTGAGACAATAATCTCATATTTTTGAGAATGCATCTTATAGCATGGAATATGGATGAATGATGATGACATCGCACTTGTGGAAATATATCTATGGTCGAATAATGATGATATCACACTTGTGGAAGTATATCTATGGTTGAATGATGATAACATCACACTTGTGGAAATATATCCATGGTAAGGAATATGGGTTGAATGATGATAATGTCATGTTTGTGAAAATATATTTTAAGGTATGAAATATGGGTTGGATGATGAGAATGTCATATTTGTGAAATTATATCTTAAGATATGAAATATGGGTTGAATAATGACAATGTCATATTTGTGAAATTACATCTTAAGGTATGAATTGTCGGTTGAATGAGTTGTGGTAAACGGGCTTAAGGTCTCCCATGAGGTATGATGATAAATAGGGACTTGGATAAATAGTACGTATGGGAGGTATAATATTTTATAAAATAAAGGTGTTGATTGTGCTTAAAGGGTAACTTGGTCATTATGGGATATTAAGGAAATTTATTTAGGGCAAGTCCTCTTGAGATGTTAATATTATTATTCCATCTTCATGGATTAGGGAATAACTATTGGAAATTAGAGATGATGAATATTTCATATGAAGGGATATGACAATTTTATGGGATTTAGACTTGGATACTTCAGTGTTTAATATATATACATCAGGATGAGATTACTAAATCAAACTCATAGGAATTAGGTTGTGCTTTTTGGGTATGATTCTAATGATGGAATTTGGGGATGTCATAATATAATGTGAGTGGAACAACCAACATGGTATAATGAACACTAAAGGAAGTGTACTTGGATTTTGACAGGACTTAAGGGTTGGGATCTATATTACATGCATATCTGTTTGACTGTATTCTATGCCTGAGAATCAATCTTAAACAAGACATTAATCACTTAGAGTGAGAGAGCATGTGAGTAGGGCCATGGTGATTATTTTTCTTAAATCTAATATATATGTATTCCCATTCCACCAGGTAGAATAGTGGCTTGAGAGCATTCTACCCTGAGATGATATTTTTAATCTCCGTTCCATTGAAAAGAATAGTGGCTCAGGTGTGTTGTCCCTGAGATGTTTTTAACCGCTCCACCGATTGAGAATAGTGGGGCGCCTACTCATCGTTAAATAAAACATACCTTCATAACCTATAGGAAATATACTAATGATTTACAGTGGAAGAATACGTGAATCAGAAGCATGGTGATTTATTCCCGTTCCACTGGATAGAATAGTGGCTCAAGAGCGTTCTGCCCCGAGGAGATGTTTTATTCCCATTCCATCGAGTATAATAGTGGCTTGGGAGCATTCTGCCCCGAGAAGATGTTTTCACCTCCGTTCCACCGGAGAGAATAGTGGCTTAGGTATGTTGTCCCCGAGAAGTTTTAGACCATTCTACCGGTTTAAGAATAGTGGGGTTCCTGCACTCATCGTATATAAAAGAATGAAAATGGAATATACTTAACAAAATGATCTGGATCGTACTATGCCTTATGAGATGATCATTTACTTGGTTGCTTTATCATTTAATGTGAAAGCATGTGCTACTTATATTCCTATTTTGATAGTATTATTCCCTTACTCAGTACATAACGTACTAACCACCTGTTTTATGGGTGTTGCTCATTCCCACGAGTAGAAGGCCTTGGATCTTATATGTAGGTTTCAAATGATAGGTAGATGACTTAGCAGCCTATGACACCTTATGTGGGGATGAGTGACTCTATTTATGTTAGGGTCAGGTGAAGAGTATCTGTTATATGGGTTATGTATTAAACTGGATACCCCTTTTGGACTCTTGAGTCTTGATCCACGATATCCCCTTTTTTGTATTTTGGTATTGTAAAACTCGAAGTAATACTCCAAACTCAGTATTTGTACTATAAATGCACTTTTGATTCCTAATTTCGTTTTATTACCTTGAAACATTTAGCCTTGTGATTGATGTAAGGACGGTTGCATAAACCAGAATTATGTCGATCACAACGGTAACCCCCACTATTTTTACTTAGTTATTTCTGCTGCAAACAAAAATTTTCAGTAGTAAAAATTGGGTTATTACAATATCAAATTACTAAAATGCCCTTAGGCCATAAAATACTAATACTCATACCCAACCATGTACTACCAACACCACAAAATCCCTAGTATTAGTTTTAACACCAATTGTCACCTATCATGTGTATTTATTTGCGCGTACTCCACTCTACATGTGAAATTACAAAAATACCCCTAGAACCCAAAATATTAATAGTAGTGCCCCACATGCACTATCAACGCCACGAAACCCTTATTATTGTTCCTAGAACCACTTATTCCTTAACCATCACATTTATTGTAATTATATTATCCGTCATAACATAAAAATTACCAAAATGCCCCTAGACCCTAAAATATTAATATTTCTATTATCAAATACATTTATAGCCCACCAAACCCCTAACCCCACTCTTAACAACATTCATAACACATTAGCACCCCACTTAGGTTTAAATAGGAATCCAAAACACCAAATTGCCCCTAGGGCTCTTATTAGTTCTATTTCATTATAAGTGTTTGTACTCTCTTAGCCTGGCATGTATATGCACCTAACACTTATCATTAACATAAACCCCATTTTCTTAGTTACCCCTTTCACACATATTACACCACATGTAAGGCAACATAATAATCATGGAGTTGGAAAGTAAAACCACATTTTTTGCATAAATCATGTACCAAAAATTCTAATGTACTAGTATACGATAATCCCCACATTTTAGTGACTATAACGGTTACCTTATTCTCAACAAAACCAACCTTAACCAATATCTCTGGTTTAAATTGCTTAAGCTCCATTGAGTAAAAACTATACCTAAAAATAATGTCACAGGTAACATATTAACACTAGATAAATAAAAGAATGATGTTTATTAAAAATATTTATTAAATATAACATTAATAAATGATTTTATACCTTAATATGGGATAAAATATACCAAAAAGACATGGCATAACTCATGATGCCCATGTAGCATGAGCTATGCAAATGGACAAAGGGGGAACAAAGAGGGAGGGAGAGGCTCGGGTAAAGGGTTGAGGGAGGTGGTGGAGAGGTTTGGGCAATGGTTGTTGGGTGCAGAGGTGAGGGAGGAGGTGGCTGGGTGTTGGGGGTGTGGTGCAAGCAACTTAAAGGCAGTAGAGGTGGTGGCATGGGTTGCAGGAAGGGAGGTGCTGAGAAAGGAGGGGAAGGAAGAAAAGGATAAGAAAAGGAAGAGAAGGGGGCGATCGGTGTAGGGTGTGTGGGGTGGTTGCAAATGATAGTGGAGGGGGTGTGGGGTGATTGCGGGTGATGGTGCAAGGGGTGGGTGGCTGGCAGCAGAAAGCTAGGAGGAGCTGCGGTGATTGAGGAAAGGGAGGGGGAGGAAGGTAGTTGAAGGGTGGTGGATGCAGGGTAGTGCATCGAAGGGGAGAGGATGAAAAAGAGGTAGGGCTGCAAGGGAGGCTGCTTCTAGGTCGTGCAAGAAGAATATATGGAGAAGGAGTTAGCGACAACTGCGGTGGGGGAGGGGGCCACTAGCGTAGGGAGAAAGAAGGAGAGATAAGGAGGCAGAGGAAGAGCAGAAAGGAAGGAAGGATGGATAAAGGGTGGTGGCTGACAATGGAGACTGGTTTGGTGGTGGAAGCACCAGTGGTGGCCCCAAACGAAGAAATGAAGAAAAACATGGGAGAAAAGGGGAGAGAAAATAGAAGAGAGGATAGGGAGAGCGTTGAGCGTGAGGGAGAAGTGAAGAAGAGAATAAGAGGAGGATAGGGAGGATGATTGACATGCATGGTTAGGCGTTGCGCAAGGGGGTTGCAACCAGGGCAGGGCAGCGTGACAGGGGATAGAAATGGCAGGGAAGGGGGAACGAGTGGAGGGGACCAAGGTTGCATAGCTAAAAAGGGAAAGGAAATGAATGATAGGGGGAGGTGGTCTGGCTAAAATAGAGGGGTGTAGGCATGTAGGTTGAGTATATGTGCGAGAGGGAGAAGGGGTGTAAAAAGGGGCATGTTTGGTAGGGAAGGACGTAGACGAGGAGGAAGGGGGAACAAACCGTGCTAGGAAAGTAAGGAGGAGGGGAAGGGGAATAATGGGCCGACCCGTGTAGGAGAAAGAAAGGAGGAGGAGAAAGGTGGGCTGGTCCAAGGCGAGATAGGGGGAAGAAAGGAGAAATAAGGGGGAAGATGGTGGGCATGATCTAGCCCCATGGGAGAATGAAGAAAGGAGAAGGGGAGGGAGGAAAAGAAGGAAGGAAAAATATTTTTAGAATTAGGATAAAATTAGCTTTAAAAAACATTAAATTAATTTATCTCAAGTTTAGGTATTTATTTAAGATAATACTTTTGGTAAAAATTTGTGGGTTTAGGTTTTATTTAGATAAAAGAGCAAGGTAAAATGATAAAAATAATCATATTTAATTTATTAAATAATTCCATCTATTTTGTAACTCAAGAGTCCCAAAATAATTACAAAAAAGATAATAATATTAAATTATCTCAATTAGGGGTTAAATATTTAAATATTAGTTTTAAAATTTTGGGGTATTACAGCAAGATCCAGTGCTGGAGAGGTGGACCTTCGGAGTTGCAACAGAGGAGTCAGTCAGGTGGTCATATTTGTAACACCCCCAAAATTCACTACTGAAAAATTTCGTTACTAAAAAGGAAATTAGCGGAAGCAATAAATAAATCATGAACTTTGGGAGTATTACCGCCACACTTAGTACCAGACCGGTTCACTCATACCGTTCCAGTACTAAGTGCTAAGGCTAAAGGAAAATGAAATACAATGTGCAAGAAATTCAACATACTGAAATCAGAGTAGCGCATCAAATCGTTTACCAGAATAAAATCCACCAATGGTGGTTACAGTAATAACATACACATGTAAAACCAAGAATTTAAAAGAGAAGAGGAAACCCTAATAGTACCGGAAAATTCCTTACTCTCTGATCCCGTAGCCCACTTAAGTAGCACCTGAAAATACCTGCAAGGGCAATGCCCATTGAATAGGCAGGGGGCCCATAAAGGGAATCCCTTCAGTACTACGGTACTGAGTAACCCTTTAATACCACACTTAAAGACAGGCCCGCATACGACACATAATGCAAGCTACACACATAAATAATGAGAGGTGCATACATAACAATAACATGCATAATAACTTGTAGGTCACGATCGATACTTTGGGCCTTAAGCCATGTCATATTGTAAGATCAATACGTTCGGGCCTTAAGCCATTATTCCATCATCATTCAATCAATATCATATTTTATATCCATGTGAGTGCGAGAACCCCACTATTATAGCCGGTGGACCGGAAGTAAACACACAGGGCAGAACGCACCTGACCACTATTATTGCCGGTGGACCGGAAGGTAAACACACAGGGCAGAACGCACCTGACCATTATTATAACCGGTGGACCGGGATATATAAAGAATCATCACCCAGGGCACAATGCTCCTGGCCACTATTATAACCGGTGGACCGGTACTCAATATCATAATCATCTGGGCTCGGCTCATTAATATTCCACTTTCAATTATAGTATCTTTCCTTTCTTTACTCAGCACATCAACCATATTTATTTGCCTCGGACGGGAGATCAATAACCTGGGACACAAAGGTACACCGGTCGTAGCGGTGCATATAAGCTACTTAGTACCCTTCAACCACGAACCCAATGACGCAAAGGTACCCTGGTCGTACTGGTGCATAAAGCTAACTCAGTACCCTACCGACAAGGACACCTAATCCATAAGTATGCATACCCTCTAACTAGGTCCGTAGAGCTAGAAAGAGTAAGATATAGGGCCTGGCTGGGGCACAAAGGCACACCAGCAAATACCAGAATAATCGTGGACTAAACCACGTCCTTAGGGTAGCGACCCCTAAGGAGTCACCATTCCCGATCTCGAGGTCTTTTACTTTAGGTAATAGTGTCTTAATTAAGGTGATCATGAAAAGCACGATAATCCGATACTTATTCACTTTCAATCGTTCTGATATCATTAATTGTTTATTATTCAGATGATTATCCAGGATATTACAGATAAATCATTAAGGCCAGACTAATTATCAAATACTCTTACTTGACTAATCAGCATTATTTGAATCATATTATAATGTTCCACAATCTCAAAGACATGTTAGGTATAAATTACTCATTTGCCCTTTACTTATATAATTGTTAAGTATCCATTCCTTCCTCGCCAAATTACCATATTACCCTTTGGGTTACATAATTACCAAATTACCCCTTATACGGTTTAGGTCACCAAATTATCCCCTACACTTTTTAGATCACCCTTCACCCCTCATAATTACTACACTTATCACATTTCCCGTTTGGTTGGTTATATTACCAAATCACCCTTCTCCCTTGTTATAATTATAAAACTGCCATCGAGTTGGATAAATTACTAAATTACCCTCCTTCATTATCATGATTACTATTTTGCCCCTTTAGTTGGTTAAATAATTATCACTTTATCTCATAATTGGCTAAATCACAAAATTTCCCCTTTAGTTGGATAAGTTACCAAATTGCCCTTCTCCTTTATCATAATTACCATTTCACCCCTCTCAATTATTTTAATTGTCATCTTACCCTCTTTAATTATCATAAATCCCAAATATTAATTTACCCTTCTTTATAATTACAAATATTAATTTACCCTTCTTCACGATCATAATTATTAACTTACCCTTCTCCATATTTATAATTACTATATTACCCCTCTCCATTATTAAAATTACCATAATGCCCTTTAATTGGTTAATTTACCAAATTACCCTTCTCTATTATCATAGTTGTCCAATTATCCCTTTTTAATCATACTTTCATTATTAATTTATCCTTTGTCGTTATCATTATTAACAAGTTACCCCTTACTACCGGGTTTACCATAATATCCTTTTATTTACAAAATTACTCTTCTACCCCTTACTTTCAAATTACCATAATATCCTTTTATTTATAAAAATTACCACCATACCCTTTTTACTTGTAAAATTACCATAACACTCCTTTTTCTTTACAAATTGCTATTTTACCCTTTTACATCCAAAGTTACCATTTTTATCTTTCCTTCCAAAATTACCACTTTGCCCTTCTTTTCCAAATTACCATATTACCCCTTTACTTATAAATTACCACTTCACCATTCACTTATAAAATTTACCATATTACCCTTTACTTATGAAATTACGATTTTGCCCCTCTACCTTCAAAATTACCATAATGCCCTTTTACTTGAAAAATTACCATAATGCCCTCCTTCATCCAAAATTACTATTTTACCTCTACTTCCAAAATTACCATTTTACCCTTCTTTCTCACAACTTACAATTTTATCCTTTACTTATAAATTATCATTTAACCCCTTTATTTTTAAATTACCAAAATACCCTTTTACTTATAAAATTTCAATTCAACCCATTTATTCACCATTTTTATGAATTTACTAACACTACATAAAATAATGATATTAATACTTCGTTTTTATCCTCTAAGTCCACCAACTTGTCATTATTCAACATAATACTCATTAGCAACTACATACATCAATTCACACACCTCATAAGCATAATTACTAAAATACCCTTAAACAATAACATCATTCATGCATTAACAACATGATACATCGTAAACAAGCATTTAACATTTCCATCCATAATCAAACTCCTTCCTTAATTAACATACCTATATATGGCACAAAAGTTATCATGCTTTTTCTTTTTATCAAACAATATAAGAAACCATATACATATCATGCTAAACACACAAAACATGCATAAAATCATACTAAACCCTTAATGTGCTAGCATACATTTTTCCATATATTTAAGGGAGGATTAACGGTTACCTTAATCTCACAAAATATCAAATCTTACCAAGCATAATTAGCAACTCAACACCTAAAAATAATATCCATCATTATTGTGTTAGAAATAAGGAAATAAAAAGGATAAGACTTTATAAAAAAAATTATTTAATAATAAAACACTTTAATTAATTATCAATATACCTCAAAAATTTTCCAAACAAATTCCAAAATAAGGGGGAGCTCACGCTGCATGAGCAGCGTGAGTTTCATACATAAATGAGAGGTGAAAGGGTTCGAAGGGGGGTGAAGGAAGCAAGATTTATCATTTTCGGGTTAGGGTCTTTAGGCTAGAAAAGAAGGTGGTTAGGGGAGGTTCTAAGGCAGGGGAACGGTGCAGAAGTGAAGAGGGGGTGTAGGTGGAGGCTAAGGGTGGTTTCAAGGCGGCATAGGGCGGCGGAGACGGCAGCGGCAAGGCGGCGAAGTTGGCTGCCGAGAAGGGTCGAGGTGGAGGAGTTGTGAAGGAAGGAAAAGGAGAGGGAAAATGGAGGGGTGCAAGAGTTGTTTTCGGCCAACTAAGGCATGGCGGTTGTAGAGGGGGTTGCAGGGTGTCGAACGGTGGGTTGGGTGGCGGCAGAGGTGGCCGGACGGCGACGGAAATGGCGGTTGCAGGTGGCTCGGTGGTAAGGGGGAAAAATGGGGAGAAAAAGGAAGAGGAGGAGAAGGGAGGAAGTGCAGGGATCGAAGGGGCTTGGGGGGTCTCGTGGTGGTGCAAGGTGGTAGTAGGTGGTGGCAGTATGCGGCGTAGGGGTTGGGCTTGGTGGTTCAGGCGGCGGCGGGCGGCGGAAATAAAAAAAAACGGGGAATGAATGGGAGGAGGAGAAAAAAGAGAAGAGGCTCGGGAGGAAGAGGTGAGGCTCGAAAAAAATGGGGAAATGAAGGGCTTGGGAGATGGAGAAAAAGAAGAGGGAGAAGAAAGGGGGCAGCGGCTGGCCGGCGAGAGGGTGCAGGTGGCAAGTGGTGGTCGGGTGGTAGGGGAAAAGAGGGAAGAAGAAGGAAAGGGAGAGGGGCATGCGGGGCTGTGGTCTAGGGCCGATTTGGCTCGAAAAGGGAAGGAAAATGACGAGGGAAGAGAGAGAGGGAGAGGGAGGTAGGTGGTGGCCGGGTTGCAGGTGGCGATATGCTCGACCATGGCAGAAGAAATGGTCGGGCGTGGGAGAAGAAGAGAGGAGAAGAAGAAAGGGATGGCGGGCGGCTGGACCGACGCAGGAAAAGAAGGGAGTCGGCCGGTCCAGAAAAAAAATAAGGAAGACAGCTGGGCTGGAGGGACGGCGTGCGAGGAGGAGCAGGGGCTGGGGGAACGGGCCTGGCCCAAACGCGCGTAAGGAGGGCTGGCCTGGTGAGGCAGCCCGAGGACAGAAAAAAAAAAGAAAAAGAAAAGAAGAAAGAGGAAAAAAAGGGGCAAAAGGGAATGGAAAATAGGAAAAAACAAAATAAATTAATTTATAAAATCATAAAATGTAATATTCTTGATAAATTATTTAATTTAATAAATTAATTCATTATAATCTAAAATATTAATTTAAAAAGGGTAAAGTAGGTAAAATATTAGTTTGGAAAATTATTTAAATAAAACAATATGATAAATAGCAAAATATTTATTTTTAATTTATTAAATACTCTTATCCAAATTTACATACTCTAAAATTCATAAAATAATTAAAATAAATAATTTTACAAGTTAATTTTATTTCAAATAAAGTTTTTTATTAAAATATAGGTTTTTGAAATTTTTGGGGGATTACAATATTAGATATCAAAAGTCGTTGAGGTAGTTTGTTTGCCGCTTATGAGATAGATATCATCCTAATCGCAACTGTTGTGGTATAGCTATTAAGTGTCGAGCTTGCGGTCAATTAGGTCATCGGTCATTCGAGTGTTAGCATTAGAGGGTAGGGATGGCAACGAGGCAGGTACGGAACGAGTACCCCCTAACCGTACCCAAAATTGAATGGGTACCTATTACCTCACCTATATTCGTATTTGGCGGATACCTGATACTCGATGGATAATCCATCGCTTGATTAATAAACCCATTATGCAACATATTAAAGTTATCATTTTTTCTGTTATCATTACCCGTTTACCTACCTAAATTTCTAATTATATAGAATTCACCTACAATATTATTTTTTGACATTAAAATGCATATAAAAAATATAAAAAAATATCCAATAAATCATCAACTTAGTAGGTAAAGTGGACAAAACATCCTTTACCAAAGCAACCATGCCTCTATTGTACACGAACTAGTAATATTGTATAGCTATAACCAGTTACCTATTAGACTTCTACAACTTTTCTAATAAAAAGCAAATTATTCAAAATACATCCAAGTAGCATAATAGAAAAACATAGTAAAATATGTAATGACAATATCGTTTAAAACTTGTAGATAATTACCAAAAAAAATAAAAAATAAGTAGAACACAGATGATATTTATGATAGGAATAACATTTCAATCTTTAAACTTCAATCATCATGCATCTACTAGTACATCAAAACAACAAAAATAAATATTTAAAAAATGCATATATTCATATATATTATATTTACTAGTAACATTATAAAATTTATAAATACCTAAACTTTACCTTATTATCGCCACCATCGAACTCCACATCCTCAAAATAAGCACAACAAGCATCACGATAATATGATATTTTAGAATCATTGTTATTTGGAAAAGGATTGAAATAATAAAATAAATAGATAAAGTAATACATACTTCATAATTAAATAAAATTTTAACAATATAAACAAAATATCATCATTGTCACTCATCTTTTCCACCCAAAGCCAATCTTGGCCACACATAAATGGTTCTAAAGTCTTTAGATGTAACCAATTGCACTGAGGAGTGATAAACCAATTGCTCGTGCCAAAATCATATTATAAAAAAAATAATGGAAATAGAAATAGCAAGTATATCCCGAGCCATATTTTGCAGAATTAGAAACTTAGTGTTTGTCTTCCACCATGACAATACATTAAAGTCCTCCATGCTTGGCATAAAAACCTCCTCCAATTAATAGTCATACTCGTTCTTTTGTGATGAACTAGTGACGCCATGGTTAGCTAGCCACTTTTCATGTATGTCTACTCCTCTAGAATCCAAACTAGCACTACCACCATAGAAAGTATGACTAGAAATAGTTCAACCACAAAATGTACTTGTATTTCTCTTTATATGCTTCAATTTCTCATCATACTCGTGAAATAACTCGTAACATATTATGATAAATTTACGTGCCTCATTATAAGTGGATTCTAGATAAATCAAGAACTAATAACATTCCACCAACTGCATTTTAAATTGGGGATCCAAAATGGTTGCTACTGCCATAATTCCACAAATTACACTAGTATTTATCAAATTTCTCTAACATTTTTTTAGCCATATTCTTAATTTCTTTATCTTTCTCAAGTGTCCATTTATACAAAGCCAATGTAATCTGACATAGCTTAGGGAAATACAAATCAGACGTGGGATACTTATTTTTCAAAAACAACAAAGTAACCTTATAAAATAAAGACATTTTCAAACAAATAATGCAAGTCATTTCCAATCCTCAAAATTAGGACAACATTTCAAGCCATTTTCCAACCATGATAACTGCTCGAACACATCTTCATACAACAATGTAACACCAAGTATTAAGAAAGTAGAGTTATATCTTGTCTTACAATCATGCACTAGGGTCTTAGTATATGGAACTTATTTTTATTGACTAACCTCTACAAACCTTTCTATTATTTTTGGTGTTTCCTTCTAAAACACCACACTCTCACAAACATTTTTAACTGTCTTTTGGATTACATTCATCCCATATCTAACGATCAAATTAAGAATATGTGCAGCATAATGTTTGTGAAAATATTTTATAGGCAACAAAAAACACTTCGCTTTTAATCTCCTCTTCGTCTTATCAATCACAACATCATTAGTAGTACAACTATCAATGGTTAGTGTTGTGAGCTTTGTATCAATATTCTAATCCACCAAAATAGTTAACAAAACATCACAAAGAACTTCAGCTACATGGGGAGTATGAACATATACAAACCTTAACAAAAATAAAAGGAAACAAAACAACAAATAGAAATGAAAACAACACATTATCGCATAGTATTATCATCAAAACTTAGAACTTGATGTGGATAAATTATTAAAAAAACCTGAGTATCCAACTTTATAAGTTCCATTGAGAATCAATCCAATGAGCTTTTATAGCCATAAAAGCTTTCTTTTGATTTTACGTGGTCGACATATCAATAATGATTGAAATCAGATTCTTATTACAATGTAATAGTGACATTGTTTTATTTTTCTTAAATCTAAACATCTTAAGGATATCACTCTTTAATGTATTCCTTGAAATCAACTTAAAAAAAGGTTAAAGACCTTATGCAAGCTTCTTAAATCCTTTATGTTTTGCTATAGAAAGTGGATACTAATGTATCACCACCATATTACACTAGCCTTATCTTAAAACTTCTTGATCGAATGCAATGATCATTATATTTTCCTTTTTTTTCCCCTTTTGAGTGAATTGCAACTTGTTTGGGCATACTCCTCATATAACCTTAAAACCTATACACTTCTTTATATGCTCATGCAAATAAGAAGTTTTATTTTTGGGATCCCCGCTTAAACTTTTATTACAACCTCTACAAATAGTCTTCTTCTTCCTATTAGTCTCCAATGTATTAAAATGTTCCCACACAATTGAAGTTTTATTTCTTTTTTGTCCCTAGAGTAAGTTGTTGCACTTCTACATCTTCCTCTTCCTCATTTGTAGATGGCACATTAGTAATAGGGTTATTAGTTGTAGTGGATGAATATGGAGGTATTTGAATTGGTAGTACTAGTTCTAGTTGTCATCCCTAAATCTAAGTAGAAAATTATGAAAGCACACAAAACATTAAAACTTCATAATGTCAAATTCAAACGTTTTTAAATATATATAAACATTAGGTAAAAAGAGTTTCATAACAACTATTATAACTTTTATTAATCCCAATATTATGACCACATCACAATCATAATAACTTTTGTAGCCACATGGCCACCTACTAATCTATTTTGTGTATCAATATTGAGTCGTAAATAATTTATTCATGACATCTTTCTTATTTCCATTCATAATTTAAGTTTTTCTCATATGAAAAACAATGTCTTCATTTTTACCATGTTTGCAATATGATTTTCAACAAATAAGTCTTCGTTCAACTAGCAGTTTGCAAATATTAACTTTATAACTTAAGTTATACCATCTCATTCCTTCCATTCAACCAAAATGCTATTCAAAATGATTAATTTAAGACATCACTCAATAAATTGCATATTCGGAATGATTAACTTAAAATAATAGATTACATATAGCTAGTTAGCTACAACAAACAATAGGCTAGAGGGGAATTTTTCAACAACAAATATGTGATATCTTCCCATATTTTTTCAACATGTTAGATTCTACTTAATAATTTATATACATATACCAGATTTGCGTAACATTGTATGTGTGTGTGTGTGCATACGTACTATATACACATACATACATACATACATTTATATATAGGCACGCACACACATTACATAATAGATTACATATACATATATACCAAATTTGCATAATGCATATCAGATGTGTGTGTGTGTGTGTACCGTATACATATATACATTACACATTAGATTATGTATACATATATACCATATCTACATATAAATTACACAAAGTTAGAGTTTTGTATATCTAGATTTGTTTTTTTTTATCAAATTGAAAATTTGAAAGCATACTAAAATACCATATATATATATATATGTATGTATGTATGTATGTATATATCATTTTCATTGTTTATCGACTAGATTTAGGGCTGGAGATTTGAGTTTTTTACATGATAAAAACAACACCATTATCACAACGAAATCACTCCAAATGTAGGTTGGTTGATGAGACTTAGAGGTGGCAACACATCTTGACAAGAGGTAGGGGTGTGATGAAGATCTACAATCACTAGCACCAAATGACTAAGGAAGGAGAGGCTGAGAGGAAGACTAGAGTCTAGACGCTGATGGATGTTGCGATACCTTGAGGTAGGTAGGACTAGTCACTAGTCGGACACACTAGCACACCAACAGAGGGGAATGGGAAGTTAGGAATAGGGGTCTGGGAGTGGACTTGCACGATGGCACAAGTAGTCAAGCCCAAAACATATAAGGGGACTCGGGGAGGGGTGGTTACCTGCTGGTTAAGTTGTAAATTATGTATTCTTATATTATCATTTTTATTGTTTATCGACTAGATTTAGGGCTAGAGATTTGAGTTTTTTACATGATAAAAACAACACCATTATCATGATGAAATCACTCCAAATGTAGGTTGGTTGATGAGACTTAGAGGTGGCGGCACATCTTGACAAGAGGTAGGGGTGTGATGAAGATCTACAACCACTAGCACCAAATGACTAAGGAAGGAGAGGCTGAGAGGAAGATTAGAGTCTGGACGCTGATGGATGTTGCGATACCTTGAGGTAGGTAGGAGTAGTCACTAGTCGGACACACTAGCACACCAACAGAGGGGAATGGGAAGTTAGGAATAGGGGTCTGGGAGTGGACTTACACGATGGCACAAGTAGTCAAGCACAAAACATATAAGGGGACTCGGGGAGGGGTGGTTACCTGCTGGTTAAGTTGTAAATTATGTATTCTTATATTATCATTTTCATTGTTTATCAACTAGATTTAGGGCTAGAGATTTGAGTTTTTTACATGATAAAAACAACACCATTATCACGACGAAATCACTCCAAATGTAGGTTGGTTGATGAGACTTAGAGGTGGCGGCACATCTTGACAAGAGGTAGGGGTGTGATGAAGATCTACAACCACTAGCACCAAATGACTAAGGAAGGAGAGGCTGAGAGGAAGACTAGAGTCTGGACGCTGATGGATGTTGCGATACCTTGAGGTAGGTAGGAGTAGTCACTAGTCGGACACACTAGCACACCAACAGAGGGGAATGGGAAGTTAGGAATAGGGGTCTGGGAGTGGACTTGCACGATGGCACAAGTAGTTAAGCACAAAACATATAAGGGGACTCGGGGAGGGGTTGTTACCTGCTGGTTAAGTTGTAAATTATGTATTCTTGCTATTTGTTTGTGTTACATTTTTAGGGTTTTGTCTAATTTACATTTTTAACCATAGTATATGTAATGTTGTATTATTTAAAAAAAAGGGTAAAATAGTCTTTTTATTACGGATAAACGGATGTAGGTACGGATTTGGATATCCCATACCCGTAACTGTACCTAAACCCAATGGGTGTTTTAACCTTCTATATCCATATCCATATATATTTATTCAATTTTTTTTATATATCCAATAGATAAAATCCGTTGGGTTTCAGGTTAAATCCACCCGATTGCCATTCCTACTATAGTGAGTAATTTCCACCATAGGGTGGCTAATTCAAATAGAGGGGACCATTGATGGAACAACAACAAACCTATCAAGCACTACCACAATAGTTTCGGTAAAGGGCACCTGCCCTAGTTGATGCATAACCTAAGGAGGATAAAAAGGAGACCACAAGGGCCTCGTCTATTCTCTTTGATAGGAGGACATGCTCAGGGTCTTGGAGGGTACCAAGGAGGATAATTTTTTCAACCTACTTCAGGGTGTTGTAATCTTCTCGAATATTGATTTAAGGTTGGGTTATCACTAGTTGCGCATTGGAGATGCAGACATCATGAAGATGACCTTTAGGACACGGTATAGGGACTACAAGTTTACAGTGATGCATTTTGGGATCACTAATACACCTATTGTCTTTATGGACTTGATGACGAGGATTTTTCAGTCCTTCCTCCATTACTTTGTGGTTGTGTTCATCGACAATATTCAAGTGTACTAGCGAGGTAGAGAGGATCATGACTTGCATTCATGCACCATTTTTTTCACTCCTTAGAGAACACAAGGTATATGTCAAACTCTCAAAGTATGAATTATGGCTTTAAGAGGTAGCCTTTCTAGGACATGTAGTGTCAGTAGGAAGAGGAGTCATGCATCTGGCAAAGATTGTTGCAGTTACATAATGGAAGGCACCCACTAACTTTTAGTTTTATATACATAATTGATTCATTAATAAGTATGAATTACTTTAGTATGATTATTTGATGTACTTGATCTCTCTTTGAAATTTGATAAAAGACAAAGAAATAAGATAAAAGTACCATATTTTGATTAGATTAAAATTAGTGGTATTTTTTAAAAGAACAATAGTTCATCAATCAATTTATTTTCCTATTACTAGAGAATGGAAATAATTTGATAATTATTAGAAGCTCATTCAAGAATGGATGAATCCCTTTTTTTTACCTCATTTTTCTATATGTCTTAGTTTAATACTAAGTATTTAAATGTTTGGAATACTATTTAATTTATAGTTTTAATGGGTTTGATTGTTATATAACATTTTTGTATAAAAAAACAATGAATAATGTAATGATTATCGGTGATTTATCATATATATGTCAGGTTGCTGGAGTTGCTTTGAGTCTCTTGTTGTTGCTGAAGAAGTTAAGAAAACACTTGGTTAGTAGCTAGAAACACATTTTCTTCTACATTGTTTTACAAATATTTATTTTTTCAATTTCATGTTCTTAAAATGATCAATAACATTATTATGATCTTATACTTGTTCCAACGATTTGATAAGTATTATTGATACCCGTGTTCATTTTTGCATTTTAATGCCTTGGATGTTTTTTCCCTTTTCTTCTTGGGCATTTTTATCATGTTATTAATTATTATGTTATTTTATTTATACATATCAACACATCACACTCGTGACTTTTATTTTTCTTTTCATACTCACTTGTAATGTTAATCTTTGATTTTTTTTCATGTATTATTTATCTTATTATGATGTTTTAGTTTGAATAAAAAAATAAAATAAAAACTTCTTTTTTATTTTTTCTTTTAGTCCCAGGTGTTGTTTTTGTTACTAGCTACTACTGCCTTGTGTTTCTTTTTGTTGTAATTAGACCATTCTTGTAATTATATCAAAATTAGTAACTTATAATTTTTCTTATAAACAGTGATCTACATCTCTAGTATCTTTGTTACCTACTTCTTCAACAAGAACCCCAACGGCAAATAGGGATTGCAATTTTTTCGGTAGATTCGGGACATTGTCGGGGATTCTCCTTTCGGGTTCGGGGATCGAATTTGGGGATCGAATTTTGAACCATGGATTCTTAATAGGGATTTTTTCAGGAACAGATTTGGGGTCCCCATCCCCGAACTATTCCTGAATATTATATATATAATTTTTTATAGAATATAAATTAAAAGTATAATATATAAAAAAAAGCTTGAGGATCGAGAATGATATTGGGGATCAGGTATAAAGTCGGGTTTCAGGGATCGGGTCAGGCTTCAAGATTGGGGAATAAATCGGGGATGAAAAATAGATTAGAGATCGGGTCGGGTATGGGAAATTGATCCCTACGGGGCTCAGGTTCGGGGATTATTTTTCTTATCAGGTTCGGGGATGGGGATGGGGTCCCCGTCCCCAACCCGACAAAAAAAACTCTAATGTATTTGAAGTTTCTAGAGGCACTTTCATTAATGTTAGAGATAATGACGAGGAACCTAATGAAGAGGTTGATGGGTATGATAATGAGGAGCAAGAGGTGACTAATGAAGATAAAGAAGAGGACGATGAGTGTGCAATCAAGTAGAAGACTCGCAAGATAGCTTCTCATGTTTGAGAAGAATATGGAGTGGTGAATTTAAAATATGGGATGGAAAAGGCTGAATGCAAGCATTTTCATAAAAAAACTTATGATTTTTCCTGGTAGTGTGATGAGTCATTTTATTAGACATTTGGAGCGATGTCCTTGCTAACCATCAAAGAAACAAAATATATTATTTTTTTAAGCCAACTAGCATTAGTGTTGCACCTATGTTCAGGAATGATCATGAAAGGGTGATTAAAAAGTTGCTCATGTGATACTTATGCATGAGTATCCATTTAATATGATGCAACATTTAGGGTTTAATGAATTTTTTTGTACCATCTTTGATAGATATCAACGAATCGCTCTCTATACTAATAGGGATGCCTGTTTTAGTGTGTATAAATTTGAAAAGAAGAAGGTTATGAAAATTACAAATGATACTAATAAGAATAACATAGCAATAGACATTAGTAAATCTGATGCCTAAAAAATTTAGTATATGGTTATAACTGTTCATTTGATTGGTAATGACTAGAATCTCTAAAGGCATGTTATTAGTTTTTTTCACTTACCTCCTATTGGTAGTGGACTAAATATATACAATGATTTATATTGGTGTTTGGTGGACTGAGGATAAAGTGAGCATTATTACTATTAATAATTGTTCAACTAATGATGTAAGTCTCAAGTTGTTGAAAGATAACTTTAGCTTCAAACAAAAGTTATTATTTGCCGGTAAAATATCCTATTTTCAATGTTGCACTCACATTATTAATTTGTTAGTTTAATATGGATATAAAGGGATTAATAGTGTCATCACTAATGTTAATATTTGTTTGCCTCAGAAGCTCTTTTAACAAGATTTAGTGAGTTTGCTATAATTTTTTAAATTGCTTGTAAGAAGTGGATTCTTGATATTTGTTAGAATTATGTATATGTTATGTTGTTTGTTGCATGAGAGTTGAATGAGGTATTTCCTATACATGAATAGTAAGATCCATCATATAAATGGTCACCTTCCCTTGAATAATGGATACAAGCGCAATTAGCGTGTAAAATTATTGAATTTTTTAGTGAGGTGAAAAATATAGTTTTAGGAAGCGAGTATCCAACAACAAATTTATATCTTTTGGAGTTATGGAGGGTTAAAGTTGTTTATGATGAGAAAGCATGCTTGTTAGAATCGTTTATTCAAAGGATGGCATTAATCACGAAAGAAATTTTTGATAAATATTAGGGGAGGTGTAACTTACTGATGGTTATTACAGTTGTTTTGGACCTTGGATTTAAGATGTCTTTGGTTGATTATGCATGCCATAATCTTTTAAGTCGTGATGAAATTGAGAACAATATTGAGCTTGTTTGAGATACTTTGGGGGTCATATGTGATGATTATACTTAAGGGTACACATTTAACTTGGAGAATCCTATCATGGATTATGACAAAGGTGAAGGGTCAAACTCTATTGTTTGTAGGGCAAATAAATATGTCGGTTTTGGAAGGATGGGATTTGAGTAATTTATTAGACAATATGGCACACAACTACTATTTATAGTTGAATATCTACTTAGAGGAGAGTGCATTTATCTATAATGATGTTTCTGAATCTTCTTTTATTGCTTTGGAATGGTGGAGAGTAAATACTCTTGATTTTTGTATTTTATCTCAAATGGTTCAAGATATTTTATCAATACCTACTACCACTATTGAAGAGAGATCCGTAATTCTGTATGGACTCATTGTAGGTTTTATGATATTACGATGAATAGGTTTTTGTATTGAGTAATATTTCTATTTATTAAGCAAGCCAAACATGGCTTTATGTTTATTTTGACCACTAGCTGTAGTTAATTGACTTGAGTCGCGAATCGAATTATGATGAACAAGTTGATTTGGTTTGTTAATGTATTTAAAAAAAGTTTAATGAATCCAGCTTGATCGACTTGCAAACCTTGTCATAACGAGTTTGAGCTAGACTCATTTGTTTTTTTGAACTCGAACCGAGCTCGAGTTTGAAGAAAACTAAATGAGTCGAGCTCGATCTAGGGCATTCAACTCTATTCGTCTCATCTACTAGTATAAGGTAAAAGTACAAAATGTGCCTAGAATCACTCGTATTATGCCCCTTATGATATTGTTAAGAACTAGTGTCTAAACCCACTATTATCAAAATGGACTATGACCCTTTCCATAAAAAAAATAGTATAAGGTAAAAGTTTGGAATTGAGCAAATCTTAACAATAAAATTGAACGAATGTTATAACATTGGAAAACTAAAAGAGATAACTGATATATAATATAAGGAAAGAAATAACGAGATTTCTTATTATCATTGATACGTATTAGTTGTATACATCATCCGCACGCACGTGTGTTATAGTTAAGACTCTACAATGACAATGGAGGTTACAATATAATCTATAATACCTCATATATAAAATAAGGTTTTTTGTATAATTTATAAAGAAAACTTAGTTTTAAAATAAAGTATGAAAATGCGGTTCAAACCAAATAATCAGCCCATTAGTATAACAAAATCAATTTTCTAGTAAATTGTGTGTTTGTTTGTTGGTTCTGATGAACTAGTCGATTGATACGTCAAAAATCAATTGACTGGTTATATGGGAACTCATGATCTCTAATTTGGTTTTTATCTCTAATCTCTTCAAATCCCTCGTCCAACATTGGAGACATGTTATGCTTTAGTTATAAATTATTTTTTATAAAGTGTTGAACTTTCACTAGCAACCACTTTTAGATTTAAATTAGCTTGACAATATCTCACACCCAAAATCACCATTTTTCACTTTTTACTTGATTTCCTCCTTGTCACTCCTCTACATATTCTCTCTCCAAATGTGCCTTGTGCAAACCTTTCTCCAACAACAACAATGTTAGTTGTTAGCTGTCTGCTTCCCTTCTTTCCCCTATTAGTGGGATGCTTGCACTTGAGATCCCCTCAGCCACCCTAGTCTTTTTTCTGCACTATCCCGCAAGTGCCCTAACCATCACCTCACCCTTACCTCACGAGCCACGAGAATAATTTTACCCCCTCCCATTTGTGCTTAATTGATTGACTTTGCTTACATAATCTCCATTAACCTCTTTTTCCTTACATCAAAAACTCTAAGTGCCAACCATTATTTCCCTCCCTCCTCCTCGATTGAGCACTTTCGCCCTCTTCCTTCTATTTCTCTTTCTAGTTTCCAGCTTCCTAATCTTCCTTTATTTAAACCTTATGTGTTTCTTCGACATAAAAGGGTTAAGGTTAGTTGTAGTGAAGGAAACCCTTATTCGTGAGCTCTTTCCCTCCAATATATGTGATGGTTTTTCTCTACCTACTCTCTTATTTTCTATTTTTATTTATGTTTTGAACATAAAATGTATTTTGCTAAGCGTTTTCTCTTAGAATTTTTTTATATAGATGATCGAGGTTCCAAGTCCTTAGAATAACCTATGGATGGTCTTCTTTGGTTGGAGGCATTGCTTGAGATAAATTTGGCTAGACCTTGTAGGTATATAATTACGTGTTAAGTGTTATGTGATTTGACTGTTTTCGATCATGAATCCATTATTGATTTCTTTTAGAAATGTGCCTAAGTATTTGAAGCATGTAAGTAGTGATATGAGCATGATATGTTTTGGTTTCGTTCTCACAATAAGATATGATGCGTGGATGAAGCACATATCATGAGTATTTAATGGATTAAGTGTTCTAATGTGAAGTATTGATGCTATGTTTAAGGTAAGTAAAATTTCATGAATTATGAATGTGTTTTGGTTTATGTTAAAATCACGAAAAGATTTACATTATATTTTATCCATTAGAAACCAAATAATTGGTTAGGGACAAAACTAGTTAATCGGTTTATCATTAGACTAGTTTTGACTCGATAGTTAACTGATTTACTATAACTTATAGTTTTGGTGGGGTGTAGTACTAATCAACCTATTAGGATTATGACTGGTCAATTGGTTTGTTTGTTCTTTATTATTTTTTCATGGTTTGTGGTGCCAGTTGAGTGGTTTTCTTGGGACTTTTTGTAGACATTTCAAGGGTTGATGTTAAATACTCTAATTTTAATCCCCTACCAACTAGTTACTTTTGCTTCCCTTAGCTTAGTTAATTAAACTAAGTTTTAACTAAGCCTAAACTAACACACTACCCCAACCTTTGTTAACCATGCATTCTAATTGCCTTCATACCTCTTCCCCATGCCTTGTTCTCTTTCTATCACACTGATTTACTCACACTATCATCATTCGTCACGAGCCTTGCACCTTCTCTTGTTTCACACTATCAAACCTATGTAACCTCCCATTCCTCTTTCATTTTTTAGCATTCCTCAAACCTAATAGAGCCTATCTCTCCCTTTTATCTCCTTTTTCTTGGTTTGATCTAGTTTTCCCCTTCATGTATCTATGATCTTTGAGTTTTTGGCCCACCGTTCCACCACAAAAATTCCAGAGCCATATGCCACCACCTTGGAGTTTTGACCCATCTTCATACAACCATACCACCAATAGTGTGCCTTCTTCACACCACCAAGATCCTCTAGTGTGAGCTTCTTGTATTACCTCCACCCTATAAGCATGAATCCCTCGTTTTGTGTATTTTGTGCTTAGTTTTGTCAACTATTCATGTTGTCTCGTTATTCGTTGCCATAGATTCTAGTATATTTTGTTGGTTTTGTTTTAAGAAGAAGAAGGATGCTTAGTTAGAGGCTAGGGCTTAGTATTTTTAGCTTTTGTTTTGTTATTTTGATTGAAAAAGAGGTATTCCATATACTCTTGCTAATGTGTGAAAATCATGTTTTGGCATATTAGAGTTTGATTGCTATGCTTAGTTGTAATTTTACACTTTCCTTGCAGTTTCATGGAATGAATGTTTATACCATGTTTTGTAGTAATTTTCCTTATGTATGTGAGCATGGAATTTTATATAAGAGTATGCTTAATATGTATTTTAATATATGCACGATATCATGCTAGAATAGGGTTTAATGTTGTAAATTAACTATCCATGTGATAATAGGTATAATTGTGCTAAGATTATTGATGCATAAAGGGTTTAGTTAGGGATTTTTGCCTATCCACACCATTAATTGTTTGCTAAGTATACCATTATGTTCCTTGGATGTTTAGATATGTATGTAACATGATATTATTTGAGCATGATTATGTCATAAAAGGTTATCTTGCTTGTGCCATGGTCAATTGCTACCATGAGTGCCGATTCTTATGCTCTAAATTATTTTGTTTGATTAATATGAAGTAAATAATATGTTAGATATGCATGTGTTAGGGTGCATGTGCTTAATATGATAAAATAATGTGTAGGGGCAAAATAGTATTTTACCATTTTTAGAGATTTTAGAATTTATATATCCATGCCGAGTGTTTTGATTTATTATCTTTTAGCACTTTCATGAGAAATTGTTAATTAAAATAAGTTAGTGTTAAAAATGGATAACGTTGAGATAATTAGAGTTAAAGGGCATATTGGTCATTTGTGACTAAATTGTGGCTAAGTGTAAATAATTAGGCATAGGATGAACTTGGTGGATCATTAGGTTGACATTAATATTAACTTTAATTTTGGCTTGGAATGTTGACCTTGGGTTTAACTTAAATAATTGGAAATAAAAAACAATGGTTGAGTATGGATCGGTTGCCATATGTGTGTTATGTGTGTTTGGTGATCATTCAATAAAATATTAATATTTAAGGTGGAATACTTAAAAATTCGAGAATGATTTAATCTTCATAGTTAGATACCTTAGAAACGAGGTAGGAATTATCGATTAATTTGGTTGTTGTTGGATGCCTCAACAATCTAACTAAGGCCCTGATTTACTCTATTTAACTCTTTGGATTTCTTAGATGGTATGCATGCTTAAGAATTATGTATCATAGAACGGGATGATGCTGTGTTGCCTTAGCACACCAATGAGGATATTATGTTTACTTGTACTCCAATACGAGTCTGTTGGTTAAACGATTATTCATCGATTGGAACACTAAGAAAAACATAGCACGCGTTGACCAATGGGGCTAACTCGTCAACCGATGAGCCAAAAAACCCATTTCTTCCTTTTTTTTCTTTAAACTTTTCCATATCTTTTATGAATCAAACCCACACTACACTTCCAAAAATAAGATCAAACATACCCAAATCATCATCAAATACATGAATTATCACACATCAAAGGCCTAAACCTCCTAAATATTATTGTAAGTGATATGTTGTCAATGTTGGTTGATAATGATAATTTGTAGTTGATATGTTGGTGCTGGAGTGATGTATATGAGCTGAGATTTAGAGTGAGAGTCATATGACAGTGTCCTTAGGATCTTTTGTGATCCAATTATTTGGGCTCTTATGCCCCGGTGTATCCCCTTTTATTATACATTGGAAGTTATTCTACTCAACAATTATTTTATAATATAGTGTTACCTTATGCTCATTGTCTCTATTTTGTGTCATATTTTTGAAATATTTTAGCCTTTGTCCTTATCATGATAATTATGTAGTAACAAGACTTGTGCTGAGTAAGGCTGCAATACTCGTGCTTTAGTTTTTTCTTCCACAAATTTAATATTTTGAACAAAAAAAATGCTTGAAATTTTGGGGTGTTACAAAATCACTAATAAGCATAGTTAAGGAAGTTACAAATCAATACTAATGGAACATAATGAGGTGGATTAATAGACACACTTAAAGGAAAATATGAAACACCCATATTTTTAGTAGGGTATCTGCAATAAGAATACTCATATTCAACTATTAATATCCTCCCTTTAGCTACAAAGTATACACAAAGATGTAAGAGAGCCTAAAAAATACATCTCCATATGCAACGTTGTATCATTTACCAATATTTGATAGTTCCCTCTAAATAGTTGACTGGTTTTTCAATCAAAACAATATCTCCTTAAATTCTTTCAGCATAACTTAATATTTGATAGTTTCCTCTAAATAGTTGATTGGTTTTTCAATCAAAACAATATCTCCTTAAATTCTTTCATCATAACTTTAAAATAATATTGAATAATTTTAGAAACTAGTTTCTTATTAAGGCATATAATTAAGTAAAATATGGTTTGAAAATAAAGGGTATATAATAGGGTTAATTCTATCAAGATGTATTTTGATAGTTGAGTAGCCATAGGCATTGCAAATAATTTTGTGCATCATGATAAGATAAAACAAATTGAACTAAATATACACCTTATCTCTAGAAATCTTGACAAATTGTTGGTACAAATCCTATACACACCTACTAGAACTCAAAGTTCATACTTTCTTAGTAAAGTCCTTTCGAAAACTAATGCAGCAAAATTGAAGAAGCAAATCACAAGTTTTATGTGTACAACATATGTAACTCACTTTGAGGGGAGTGTAAATTCCCTTGTTGAATCAATTAAGAAAATATGGAGTTTTTATTATTCTATGCACAACATACAACGTAGTACAAATAATACGACCTCATAATTATTAGGCAATATCTTAATTGCTTGAAAAAATAGTCATTTATTAATTGATCTCCTTATATTCTACTTATTAAGGGAGATGTTAACTTCATTAGTTTAATTAGACCTAGTTTTATGCAAGCATGCAATTGTCAATCACTATAAGTGCAATTCAAATTATTTAAAAAAAATGATTAAATTTGGTTGAAAAAATAAAGCACTTAAAAAACTAATGATACAAATATTTTATAATGCTTAACAATAAGAAATAATAAATAATCATAGTTAATCATTACCAATAACTATCATTTATTCATATATTTGATTTATAAGTATTGTTTTATTTTAATATTAGTAGTTAATAAAAAGATTTATGCTATTACTGTGAATAAAAGTATAATTCATTTAATGTATTTTTTATTTAATTTATTACATTATCATTATGATTATTGTTATTATAAATTTTAACAATGATAACATTATTTTTTAAGTATTTCATCAATATTAACAATATCTATTGTTTAACTATTATTAACTTTATCTAAATGGCAAAAATACTAACTATAAGTAAACATAATAGTTATAGTTATATATATAATTTAGGTAGGATTTGTATTTTGAGCAATTCAATTTCGGTGTGAATTTTTTTGGAGCAATTTAAATTAGGTATGATTTTTTTGAGCAATTCAAATTAGGTATGATTAGACGAGCAAAAATCAGGAAGAATCTTAACCTGTTAACCAAGACACAAAACACGTAGTTTAATGATTACCGTATCCCCCCAATGCTCCGGGGTAAAAAATAAAAACAAAAACGAACGGCGTGGAAATTTCATTTCCTGTCATCATGAACCTGACATTTTAACACGTCCTATCTCTTCCACCCCCAACCCCAAGCAGAGTTAGGCATACATGACATCCGGTTCTCCTCTCTAAAACGGTTCCCGTCCCTAATCATTCTTCTGCTTTCTCCCGGCCCTTCATACAGATAGGTACATGCGTGTACAGCATAGTCAGCAATCGCATAATTCCTCTCAATTATCTTTATACCGAAGATACTGTTTATTGTTTTTAATCGCCCTTCATCGATCTGTAAAATTACAATCCCCAAAAAAGATCCACGCTTAAGGGCGCAAATCAAGCCTAATTGTACCCAAGCAAAGAATGTCAAGCGATAGCGAAGACCTCGACGAAGACGAGCTTCTTCAGATCGCACTGAAAGAACAAGCTGCGAGAGATCTCAACTATCGAAAACCTCAGACCTCTTCTCGTTCGTCAAAGCCGGTAGCTAACTACGTCCAACCGCCGGCACAGCACCGCCAGAAGCCTCCGGTTCAGAGCAAAAACCCTACATCAGGTCGTGCTACACAGATGGCTGCGGTCAAGGGTCGGACTAAGTCTCTGGACGAGGATGACGATTCGGAAGTTGAGATGCTCAGCATTTCATCCGGCGATGAAGACTCTTCTAAGGCGTCTACGTATGGCGGAAAAGGTAGAGGTGGCGGAGCTGGAGGAAGAGCAAGCAGGAAGGATGATGGAGATAAAGCGTGGGACGGTGGGGAACCTGCTTGCTGGAAGCATGTCGATGAGGCCGAGGTATGCCCTTATTATCTTGGTTGAATTTTCGACTCCTACTTTGTACCGACGTATGCTCTTGGCTGCGTCTGTTTTTTGTTCGTCACTTCGTAATAAATATATTCTCATGCATTATGATTTTCAATTAAATGGAAAGCCTGGATTAGGCGAAAAGAGTGAACAATCAAATGGTTCTGTACTTTTATGTTTACATCAGCTTTATCCCCAACGGCATTTCTCTTTGGATCAGTAATTTACTATGAAGTCTCAATTAGAGAAAGGTCGTCCGCATACAGTTATCTACTTGGGAGCGCCTTTCTGAAATGTTGTTTTCGACTGCAATTTACGCTTGGCTTGCTTGAGTTTTGGTGCAGCTGCGGGCCTGCGGCGGTCAGCTTAACACCTATCATGTACTTCTGTCATCACATTCAAAATGAGTATGTGACTGCCAGTATTGCAGTGGTAGCGAACTTCTTGTACGAGCTTATACTAGTTTATTGAATACATGAATTAAATTTTTTTTCGGCCCGCTCAATTATTATAGTTGCTAACACCATTCTGAGAACGAGTTGAAGGTTCATAGACAAAGATCACCTGACGTTGCTTCCAATTGTCAGTTTTTGGGTTCTAGGTTTCATTAGTGTTGGAAATGGTTCATAGTTTAGCTGGTTAAGGTCTGCATGTAGCTTGTAGAGGCTATATATTATGTGACGGATTTTAAATAATTATCCGAGACATGATATATTTGTTTGTCATAAATTCTAGCCAATTTTTTCCATTCATTTACCTTGAAGGAAAATGACAGATGAAACAAACGGATTTGAAATTTTCATTGTTACTATCATGAGAGAGTTATGAAGTTCATTGGACTGTCCAGTTTCTTCTGCTAATTCTTCTTCTTCTACAAGTCCTTAATAATCACTATTCGTTATTCGTTGACCTTGGGGGGGTGTTTACATTTTATAATTGCTGTGGTAGACTTGCATCTGGAAAAAACAGTTTATTTATAAGAAGTTGATTAATATTTGATGCTTCTTGTGTCCTTTTTTCCCTTTCGTTTTGTTGGTCTGTTTTATTTACTTATTTATTTTTTAGAAGAATATCTTAAACTAGAAGGGCAGGAAAGCTTCACAGATCAGTCAATAATGATGTGTCATTTTCGACATTGATGGTCTATTCAAAGAAGGCATGTAAAGCTAATCTTTTCTCTTTCAAGAGGATATCCTAGCTGTAGAGTTACAGATATGCACAACATATAGGCATGAGTTATTTCTTGGGTTAGCTTGAGGGTTTTTGTTTCTCATGTAGGTGATAAGATTGAGAACTATATCAATTCTTCTTGCATATATTTGTTTGTTCCTTTTTACTAAAATATAAATTATTGAAGTTTTTGTCTATGTTATCAGAGAGGCTTGATTGCATGTGAGCTTATTTTCTTTCCACTTGAGCTTAATATGAAAGGAAGCATGAGTGCTTTCTGGGGTTACCGAAGGTCTTTGTTTCTTGTTTTGACATATGGATCATAGTGTCATACCACCATTAGATCCAGGCACTTATTTCCAGCATATTTGCCTTTATCTGTTTGTGTTTTAGTGTACGCCGCATGCGCTTTTTAATGCTTAAAAACAAAATTAACATCCCAACAGGGGAAAAAAGGAAAAAAAAAAGTGAAAAATTAGAGTTAACAGCCACATTTAAAGAAGCAGAGAAGCAGACGCCCCCACTTACCATAGCTGATTGTTGCTACCACATCATCCACACTGTTTGAACAGAAGGAAATACAGAAGACGCCAAATTGTGCATATGAAACCACAAGTCTCTTTCCTCTTGCCCTCTTTTCTGATAAAGTTTCTCATTTCTGGTCTCTTGTCAAATTCAATCAGAAAAAGTGTATAATATTTTGATTCCACTCCTGACCATTCGTCCTTTCTTTTCGCAAAATCATACAAGTCAAGACAATTGCTTGTAAATTCTTACTCCTAAAATTATTACCTTTATCATTTTAAACTTGATTTAGTTCTTCTTTGGCATATAATTGAGTGAGTGTTTTATGCAACCACACAATTCCCTGGCGGAGTTGATTGAATTGAAATTGAGAGATCTAGATCTAGACCTAGCTATGAGCAATTGTTGCTTTATGTATCTATAAACAATTGATATCTTTTGGGTTCAATTGGCATGGGAGAATTAGTGTTTAAGCTGTGAGGTGAATGGAGGCAGTAGCATTGGCTGTGGTGTTGTTATGTGGAGGCGTTGGTGCTGTTCTGGTGATTGTGGTGGGACGGTGGCAAAGGACTTGTACAAGAGTTGGAGTTTAGGGGACGGAGGAGAGTGGGGAGAGAGATAGATAGTAGAGGAGGACGAAAAATGATTGGGTGTTGGAAGTTTTCTGGTTGTTGTGGTAGGAGGCAGCAAAGGATGTGGACAGGTGTGGAAGTGTAGAGGAAGGAGGAGAGGAGAGAGAGTAGAGGAGGAGGAGGAAGCAGAAGAAGATAGGTAATTGCATTTTGGTTCTAAAAATTATACTAGTTTGTGCATGAAATAAGATCTCATAAAAAATCTAAAGCTGTTCATATAAATTAGGCAGAAGGGCATATGGTGTATCTAGTTCATATCATAGTGGCAAGTGCAATAAATTACGAGTAAGGTATATGAGTGAATTTCATGAAAGCACGCACATAAATGTTCTTAATTATAATTACTAAATCTGTGACTTAACTGATCTTACCACAGGATAGTGGTCATTAATTTGAATTGGTCAAACCATTTATTCAACTATTAAATATGATAATAATATAAATTTGTATTTTTAATAATGTTTAAATATAAATAAAAACATAATTTATTTAATTTTATATAATGAAACACTAAGATTATGTACTATCTAAATCATCAGCCTTCTATTGAGGCTTAGTTGCCCTCGTTGAATATGCTGATCTTATCTGGTCTAACAATAAATAATCTAACATGTTTTATTATTATAATTGAAATATTATTTGAGATATGATTTGAAATGAGGCCAGCTGAATGAAATAATTGAATAAGAGAAATAACTAAAACCCTAAACTCCTATAGTGTTCTGCAGTCAAACAAATTATCCCATCCCATGTTTTCTCTCTGGCTTGTTCCTCTCCTTCACTGTCTTTCACATCCCATTTGATTACCTTCTAGACAACAGAGCAAGAACAATATACCAAAGCTAAAGAGACATGGAGAAGTCTTGTTTTCTTGGTTTTATGTGGATGTAACAATGGAGTGATTCAGTAGCAGAGCAAGGAGCAACAAAAGAAAAAAAGATGAAACCAAGTGATGTCAACCAGTGGCAGAGTTGATGTAAGATACTCCTTGTTGCTGACTTCCTGCCGCGGCTCGAAGAAGAATACCAACTCAGCAGCAAATCTAGAAAGTCAACATAGGTGAGAGAAGGTGAGGGTGTAGTGAAAATACCGTGCTACCTCTAACCTAAAAGACACTTGTTGAAGGAGAAAGGGGCAAAAAAGGTAGCACCCTTTTTTTTTTTCTCTTCATACCTGACCAACTCCACTTTTCAGACCAGTGTTTGAAAAGGCATGCCTAAGGTGCAAGGCGCGAGGGTTTGGGCTTTTTTCATCCTAGGTAAGGCAACATCGGCAGGACACATCTAAGGCGCACTAGATGCACTTACTAAAAATTAGCCACTTTTAGGTTTTAGTTTGATTCAAAAAACTCTGCAATCAATTGGGAAGGAAAGGGAGGAGAGAAAAAAGGTCATAGGAAGACCGGTAGACATAATTTTGAATGGGAAAGGAAAGAAATGCATTTAGTGTGGAAAAAAATCTGATTAGCTATTTTGGGACTTTATTTTCATAAATACATTAACTAAATCTCATGTTGGGAAGGAAAGGGAGAAAGGGAGAGGAAAAAGGGCTGTAGGAAGACCAATAAACATGATTTTGAAGAGGAAAGAGTATGTTTTTGGCAAGATCAAAAGCAATAGTAGACTGGTAACTTGCCTAGACACACGCTTTCGCCTAGCACTTAAGCTCTAGTATACCCTATTGTTTAGGCGTGCCTTAGCCATTTTGAACACTGTAACTGACCGCTTCATCCCTGGTTTGCACCAGATTTCTAGCGTATCTGCTTTAATTGGGCAACCAGACTGGCTAGGTGACCGGTTCACCACTTCTCAGATCAAACTGCCTGGTCTGGTTTGTGTTTGAAAGTATGGTGTAAAGGCATATTTTCCTACACAATTCCTCTCATACAAACTTAACATACATCTATAATTGCGGCCCTCAGATTCTCTTCTGTTTCTGAGTTCAGTTTCAGCTCCACATCTAATCCTTTCTGGTTTTCCAGTATCTTATATGCTGAGAAAAAGAGACATTTACCAAGGAAGTGAGGAACTGATCTTGAATTAATTTATCATTAAATACTTACTACTTCTATGAGTGGAGGAAAGACTTTATACATCTTGATCTCCCCTACAGCTATGGGAGTTGAATGATTCCTTGTTATTATTTTTTTTTAATATTTGTTGCTGTATTATAATACTTGCTATTTTTCCCATAAGAAACTAAGTGGTTTTGGAACCACAAAACATTGAAGGGATATGGGACAGCATTATAGTGAAACAATAAACCTATCAGTGTAAATTTTTGAGCCCATGAACATTAGTCATTGTCATTAAAGTTGAACCTTTTTTTTTTAATCATCGTATTAATTTGGCATTTTTTCCCTGAGGTGCTCAAAATCACAACTGAACGATACCTTATGTATTCAAGAAGAAACGGAATTTTCATCATTTCATGATCTACAGTTCAAATGTCTTCAGTCAAGCTTCATTGATGGTTTCTCTGCTCTAAATGATTGAAAGATGCTCATCAGCAGATGGTGAGAATAATTGAGTTTGATAATAAAAGTAAAATAGTTGATGTTTTGTATGCAGTGCGGACAATTATGGAAGTGAAAAGTGGCTATTAATTCATGTTGGAAAGCGACCTGCCATGACTTTACACATGTTACACTCCATTATGTATTCTACTTTTTTGGTTGTGTGACCATTACTATTCTGCAATGCCAATAACAATGCCAGTGATAGGGCCCTACAGATATGATCCAATGTATCTTATCTTAGTTTATGTAACACTAGATCTGATGCATTATTGTACAGTCCAAGATCCGGAACTATTGTTTGCTGGTCTATGTTTTTCCTAGCATCTTCCGGAAAAAAAAGGAAAAAAAGTTCTATCAAGGGTAGACAAAAAGTGGCTTGTCAGCTTGTGCAGATCCTTCCAGTCTGGAAGAGTGTAAAGTAAAATAATTAATTTAGTTTGAAATTATGCCATTAAAATAAAAAATTGGAAGTCATGGCTTGAAGGCCAATTTGATACTCCAAAGTTTTAATAAAAAGAAGCTTACTTACTGACCCTCGTATCATAGTAGAGATATCTGCTTAAGCAATAAAAATGCGGTCGCGGCGTTGCGGTATTGGGGTGTCGCGAATGATATTTTATATGTCACGGCGTGATTTTTTTATTTTTACTTTTTAAAACAAATATTAGCAAATATTGGTAAATATTGGCACATATTGGTACATATCGGTAAAATATCAGAAAATATCGGCCTATAATGGATATATCGTCGATAAATATGTGAAATTCTAAAACCGTCACGTATCGCCAATAAGACCAAAAATTTGATAAATATCGGTTGATGTTGCGTATTGAGACTGATATTCAATTGTATGTTAATTTGCTTCTACTGAATGCACATTGCCTGTGGTTTTGAATCCATTTAGCTCATTACCTTATTGAGATGTACGCATAATAAAATACCCTTTATGGATCTATTGATTTGCACAATATTGATAGCAATCTTTATGCTTCATTGTCACTGCTCACATCTTATTTTTGTGTGTCATCAGATCTTTTGGTCTGTCTAATCAAGATTGTATGCCTGACAGCTTGCCCGTAGGGTGCGAGAGATGCGTGAGACCAGAGCAGTACCAGTGACACAGAAATATGAGAAGAAGCCCTCAGCTTTGGCTAAAAAGGGACTGACATATCTACAGTCCTTTCCTCGAGGGATGGAATGTATTGATCCTCTGGGATTGGGGTAATTATATATCTGTCTTTTCTGACATCTCTGCATTTCATACTTGGAAAACTATACCGTCTATTCACGATAATGACTGCTTAATGTTTGATGGTCCTTTTCCTTTTCAATGAAATAGAAAGTCGATCAGAGGTATGCTGTCTTATTTAAAAGGTGTAGACCATGAGTGAGCACTTGACTTAAAGGATGCATTTCTGCTGTTTTTGCACACCCTGTTTGTGGTAAGAACAGCTGGAAAGGTGTAAACATCACAGAAAAGGCAGATGCACTATATTTGTTGTGTGAAGACTAACTTCAGTATACGTCCACATCAGCATATCTTTTAGTTTCCTTATTAACACTCTATGCTCTTCCATTATTTTCTTTATAACAGGGAGCATGAAGTGTGTCGTTTAGAAGGAAAGGTAGGCTTAGATTTGTAGTTTCCTTTATGCCAGGCTGTAACCTTCCTTTGTTAGTTAATTCACGTGTTATGCATTTCTCCCTATAAGTAGAATATAAATAGGGAATTGCGGAGAGACAGAGGGTGTGTTGATGCAGAGGCAAGAAAGGAGAACTACTGAAAATCTAAGCTGTATAGAAATAGAGAGAAGAGAGTCAAGAAACTTTGGTGAATAAAGAGTGGTTCTTGTATTGAGTGCTGGCAGATGTTGATGATTCAGAATCAATAGTTCACTACTTTCCTCTATTTTCTTGTTCGATTATATCTTGCAGATTTTACTTCAATCTAGTTCTTGGTCTTTTCTTGTTTCTTTCTTGATTTTCTTGGTTGAAATTCTACATATTGCTGGCCTGTGCATCAAGCATGGGGATGCTTGGGATAATGCTTTTTGCATTAGCATATATTTTGGAGACATAAGTGTGGGGAGATGGCACAATTCTTATTGAATACTCTCCTTGGTAATTTCACCCAAAAAAAAGAGAAAAAGAGATTTGGGAATGCGGTTCAGAAGTGTAACAAGCCGCCTTTGGTCGCCCTTTAACATTTCAAAACATAAGCTTTTCTTTATCCTTCTCTCACCTTTTATGCTTTTTCTATTGCTGTTTCTTGCTCTTCGAAGCTTAGAGTGCATCTTCTGGAGACTTCTGTTCTCCTCAGTCCTCACCTCTGTGCACTATGGTTGTGTTTGCTGCCTGATATTTGTATTTTCTCTGCTTCTCCTTTTAGATGTACTTCTCTTCCATTTTTGGCACACCATAGCTCTTTTTCATTACTTCTAGTTGCATTTTATTTGGTTTGCCGGAATCACCATTACCAGAGAAGCCTTATGCAATCTGAGCTGGCTGTGGGGTTTGGTTGGTTGTGAAGCTCTGTTATACACTGTTTGCTGATTGTGAGTTCACTGTCAATTCAAATTCTAACTTCCGATTGTCAAATCATTAGTCAGCTTAGTCCAATTGTTTTTTTAATTGGTTTTATGTTGGCTTCCTCTAATGCCATTTATTATAGTATCTGCAGTAACACAGGTGCTAATGATGATGCATTCTGTAGCCTTTTTTTAATCTGGAATTGCAAATGTAAAGGTAGTGAATTACATGCGTTGGTTCAGTAACTATTTTGTATTTTAGTGTGATTACACTTCTCGTTATGAAATAAGGGCAAATTTATTTGATCACACATGTATTTATATCAAAGTGTTGCAGTTTTCCTGTTTATCCAGCTCCATTTTCATGACCCATCATTTTAGCAGCTTATAATTTCAGGCAGACATCTTTTGTGCTGCTCTTTAGTTTGCTTCAAGCAACATGACCAAATAGAGGGGCCCCAACTTGATTGTAGTTGCCAGATGCCCTATAGTTTATTCATTGAGCTTTTTCTTGCCATATGTCGTGTTTTTTGGGCTTGGATTGTTTAATTCTTTCAACCTCACAGTCATAGAGGATTGAGTTTGCGTTCTGCGTGGTTTCATTATGATATTTTGTATCTAGTTATTTCCCTGCTCTTGATATGGGTTCCGGTGATTGTTGTCATCTTTGTAAACAATGGAGCAGAAATTTTAAGAGGATAATTGTTCTAGAAATTAGCTGCTAAGCTGATGAAGCAAGCTCTGGCATTATTGTCTGCATATTCATGCAGCCTTAGTATATTTATCTCACTAAAGTTCTCTTTGATGATAGGATTATTGACAACAAAACTTTAAGACTAATCACAGAGTCCTCAGAGAGTTCTTTACTAATGTCCGATAAGGATAAGGTTGATGATAATCTTCGTGGTATGTTTTTTTCTCCAATTTATCAAATTGATTTTACTGAGATAGTTGCTTAAGTTTTGTTTATTTATTTATTACAAATATGCGTGTTTCTGTTTCATTTGTTTGTGTCCTCAAAACGACTTTTTTATATTCGTTGTCTCCAATTAATGTAGATGTAATGCAAGTAAAGACAATTGGAAAGAATTTCAGCTGTGAGAGAACTCCTAAATGTGCATATTTAGTGACAGCTGTGTATCTTGTTACATTGTTATTATTTGATTGGATGGTAAGCAGCTAGCAATTTTTAGTTTCATGTCATAGTTTTTTATGGATATGGGCATTATCCGTGTTAGGTGGTATGCATGTTGGTCCTCACATCTTACGACGTTTACATTTTAAATGAACAAATGCTTTTGCCCATTGAAGACCAAGGAGCACCGATACAGACCTCATCTTATGATTTTTACTCGTCACGCCAAATATTCCCACATGACGATTCACACTTGTCACGCCAAGTGGGCCCCACCTAAAATCATGAGGCATACTTTCCTAGGACCAATCGATTCCTTGTTAAGCATTTCATACTCGTCACATGAAACATGAAACATGAAACATTAAACAGATCTTCTGATAATTTATACTCTTCATGTCAAGTGGGTCCCATCCGAAATCCTGAGGCATATTCGTCCAAGGGGGTAAACATATTCGACCAAGAGAGACCCTAACTCTAACTCCACTTAAAAGCTAATTTACGAGTGGATGGTTGACCCCCGTATAAACCGTTCAAGGATGATCTAGGAATAGGTCTTTTCTACATTGTGCATATTGTTTTGGGCTATGAGACTGAAATCATGTTATTAGTAAGGATGTTTTGATGATGCTTTAACCTAGGTCCTTGAATAACCTTGGATTGAGGTTGGAGGGATCAGTGTGGATCCTAGAAATTATGATTGGGATTATGGGTATGGAAGTTTTTTAGGCCTGTCTTGATATGAGATTCTTACTGGAAGAAAAGGAATTGGATAATTTTTTTGAGAAAAATAGAAGATATTGATCAGTAGTGGCTCAAGTAAGATAAACCTAAAACGCAGCACTACATTGTTGCCAAATCTATGTGATGGTTGCCACTCAAATGATCTGTCTTTGTGCAGAGCATCATTAACGAGTGCGGAGCTTTGTAACATTGGGGATCCTGCTGGTGACAAATACGGTTGATTACACACTTAACATATTGTAGTTTTAATGCAAAATCAGGCTGGAAAGAAATTTTTGGGGAAAAAGAAGTGGCTGAAGAACAACTATGTTGTCGCTTTTATTTGTAGTATAATTAGAAGCATATAGATTCTTGCATTGAAAATGTGCGTAACACAATTGGTATGCTCCTCTCCCATCATGAGTGAACACTTGCTGTACCATGTCCATTTGGAAAAAGAAGCTAATTTTAGAATATGGAAAAGCAATCTGTGTTCTTTTGTTGGTTTGAGCAAGAACTAGTGAATTTTGTGTGGGCGAAAAAAAATTCTGACATGAGTTGTCAAAAACTGGTGGCTAGAGGTTCTAATTTAGAAAAAGGTAAACATGTCATTTCTTTTGCTGATATTGTAAGTTTTGTGGACACTAGGTTTATTTTTAAGTACCAGTTCTGTAAACTTTGTAGTTTGGAACTTTGGATGCGGCAGCACCTTTCTGTTTCAATTATGCTTCATTTTGCAAAATATTACTGCAGTAAACAGTTTTACTTTCTGGCATTCTAAAAGATGCAAAAAGGTTTGCCTTTCAATTTTTTCTTTTTATGTGAATCATCCATATCCTCCTGATTTATCTTCTGTGACTGTCATTTAAAATTGTGTACAATCTTCTGCATTCTGCAGGCAATAATAACTTTCACTTTTCCACCGTAGGTAGTAGAGGCAAGTTAGCTGCAGTTATATTTTCAAACTTAAAATTGAATTGTTTAGAAAATAGGCAACCTTCTGTGGGCCATTTTTATTTGTAAATGTATGGATATGTGTTAAGATGTTATTTGCTGATGTTTGCACTTTGGGAGGCCTACCGATTAATCAAGCCTGGGAGGAATGCTGCCTTTATTTTTGTGCATATTTAATTAATAATGAAACTGGAATCCTAGCAGGCGGTGGCTAATCTGATTTCTATTAATGTGGACATTTTCAGAGAGATTGGCATATTTTTCTGAGAAATTTGATGCAAAATTGTTCTTGTCACGGATACATCAAGTCACTAGTGCAGCAGACCTGGAGGCTGGTGCACTTGCATTAAAAACAGATCTGAAGGGCCGAACTCAGCAGAGGAAAAACTTGGTGAAGGAGAATTTTGATTGCTTTGTTTCTTGCAAGACAACCATAGATGGTATGTGATTGCACATTGTACTTGGTATTTGGATGTTTTGTGCCTCAGGTCGTGATGGATTATTTTTATTCTTATTTATTAATAAAAGACAGCTGTGTTGTCATCTCATGGAGAATGATTTATTTTCATGAATAGATATTGAATCAAAACTGAGACGGATAGAAGAAGATCCTGAAGGTGCAGGAACTGCTCACCTTTGTAAATGTATTGAGGCAGTGAGTGAGAAAGCAACTCGTGCTTTTGAGCCACTCTTTGAGAGACAGGTTGGTGAGAATCAAATGTTATAAATTTTTTCATTTACAGGACTTTAATGCCTTCTTTGACCTTTGGTATGTAGACCTGGTAAAGTTGACCCGACTTGATCGACCGAAACCCCAATTTGGACTTGAAAAATTGAACTTGATCTCAATCCAAAAATCCGAATTAACACGAATAAATCCAAACCTGATCTGAATTTAGCTAATCTATTGGTGACTCGTATTCAAAATGATCCAAACCGAAATAACCCAAGCCGAAAATAACCTGACCCATACACAAGTAGAAATCCGATAATGGCTCGACCCGAACTTACCCAACCCGAAATGACCCACTCAAACCCGACCAATATCCGGATATAATTCCAAACGTGAGCCAAACTAAAACTAAATTTAATCCACAAAGGTAACATTTTATGTCATATAAATTAATATATGAACACCAATAAAATGTCTTATTAATAAAATTTTATGTAAGCAGAAATATGCAATCCATATGATAACAAATGAAACTAAACTAGTAAGATTCTGCTCTCCTTAATTTATTTTAATATTATATTACCATCAATTAGTTTAGATCTTAGAAATTTCTATTATTATCATTAAAATTATTATTGTTATAACACCACCATTTTCAAAACATAAAATACTCAAAAAACAATGTGAAAGATGAATAGTGCCAGTAGACATCATTGTTCCGCTTACACTAGATGCTAAGGTTAAAATTTAAAATTGAAACCAAAATAAAATTCTAAAACATTCTTAGTATAATAGGACGCCATAATAAATTCAAATAACAACGTCAAAAGTAGTTGATGACATATCCGTAAATTAAATAACTCTACTACATTTAAAACACATTAAAATTAAAGCACCATTAAAAGATAAAACTCTGGAAGCCTAATTACTCTCTCAACTTGTCACGCACGCATGCATCCGTCATCAAGTACCGTCACAATTTAACTATACAAAAGACTATCTGTTCACCATGTACATCATGAATCATTGTAACTTTGTTTAAAATAACAAAAAGTTAATTAAGGGAACAATTAAGTAACCCATTATTTAGAAGGAAAATATCATAATTTATGGAATTACTATAATACATCAAACACAGCCACATATGAGTCAAATGATATGACAAATATTAGTTCATTATTTATATAAGCTTCTTAAATTAGTAACCATATAAACACACAATTCAATTTTGGTTTTTGAGTGGCAAAACCCAACCAGGAGGGTCAATGGCAAATAAGTCTGAAAAGATCCAATGACAACAAAAACCAACCACAAGAGATCCTCCTGAGCAATCCCTGTGGTTCTAGCACCAAAGGACAAAATCCAATCTCGATTATCCAGTCCTTAAGTATGCACATCCTCTGAGAGGTTCTAAGATCCTACTGTGGTAGACATGGAGCCTTATTGGTTTTTGGCTAGGTAAATAAACCAAGTGACTACACCTTTCTATAATCTAAGAAAGGCTATTGCTAATCCCACCTTCAGGAGGCCAACCCTAGAGGTTCCTATTCCACTTTAAATTTTAGCGTCTTATTTAAAGTGACCATATAACACATCCAAAACACAACCATATTTATTCCTTAATCATCTATCTTATTAAATCTAGTTACTTCCGTATTTGATACTTTTTAAAAATAACAACTTCATAAATAATATTTTCTATAATTAATACATTCGTTTGATAATGTTTTCATAAATAATATTTTTATTAAATAAGGCTTTCCACAATACCACCTTTTAATTTGAACAATTTCCACAAAGAGTTGCTACTTGGGCTAGAGTCCAATCGATCATCATTGTGATTCAATGTCAATTAGGAAAGCGAAGACCATATATTCATAAACCTTTAATTTCATATGATCACCAATGATATATATAATCTATGAAAAAACACATATGATATACATAAGCACCCTATATACATTCCGAATAAAATTACATAAGCACCCTGTATATATAAAATCACATTAGCACCCTATATACATTCCTAATAAATTAGCAAAAGAAATTTATAAAAACACATATGAGAAAATTTATATTTATAAAACACAATTTGTTACATAAAATTATGAACTAGGTTGACGAAACACAAAAGTTTATAAAATAAGGGTTATCTTATGTATATAAAATTTAAACTACCGTAAATCATATATTATAAAAATAGTATCATATATGTATCAAGATATAGTTGGTAATTTACCTGACTTGTTAGAAAATCACCTAAGGCTTACTAGTCAACTAATCCTAAAGCTAGCAATCATATATTATTAATGCTAGGTGAAGTATATTTAATAATTGTATTGTAATATATTAGGTTCAACTTATCAAAATCCTTAAAAATAATAATCTTTGAGTTTATCACCTAATATTTATATATAATCCCTTAATTTTAGAATAATTAAGGGGGCACGGAATTACTCTAATAAATAAAATGATAAGTGATCATCTATCCAATTATGTACCTCCAAATAAAACTTATAAATTTGAACTCGGTAAAAAAAAAAAAGACTAATCTAATACTAATACTTGGTACTTAGTCGTAACTATTGTTTAGAAACTAAAATCGATATGATAGCATCGTTGGAGGCTATTATTACGTAAATCAATCAAATTGAAATTCTCAAAACTGAGTCCAAAGGCTGATACTTTATCTTTATAATTGCCTACTACTATACGATCGATACTTTACCCTTATAATTGCCTACTACTATACAACATCATTAGTGCTATTGTTAATTTTTTTTAAATCATCTATTTGTCTTTATATAGGACTTCTACTATTTGCTACTCTAACGAAAGGCATACGTCATAGTTGGATGAGTATAAATTATGACTTGCTGACTTAAGACTATGAATTAAAGATGTAGATACGGCTTAGGAAATACAAAAAGGAGAGGTGTTGTGCACAACACTATCTGATTTCCGCACCTTTTTTTTATTCCTATAAATATCATAAAGTTATTATTAATTGTATCTATGAAAGGTGTCTGGATAACTACAAATCTAGTTCACTTATAAGGGTTAAGGATAGTATGATATACGTAATTTTATGTTAAAATAATAAAAAAGGATAGTATGATATACGTAGACGGGCTTTAAAGTATTAATTAATTATCTATGAATATCGTGTGGTTTTACAATTCTCACATAGTACGATGTCATCTCTGATCCAAGTATGGCGGTGCCGGCTTTGTTATTATTTTTTTTTTTTTGGGATATGTGGCTGCTATGCTGATTATAGAGATTTAGTAGGCCATTTATAATAGCTAAGGGCAGTAGGATTATGGTAGAACGGGCTTAGTAGAGGATAATTTCTAGAACTTACTTATTTACCGAACATTAATTAGTTTCTAAATATTATTTGAAATAATCAAGGCTCTATTCATTGGTAAATTCCATCAAAAACATAAATTATTTGAAAGTTTTTTTATTTTTATTTTTACATGCAACTAGTTGTATAATTAAATAAATAGACATGTGTATAAACCCATATCTTAATATATTATTATTATTATTATTATTTACATGTATTAATTATCATAAACATAAAAATTGTAATTGGAAATATAAAAATTATAATATATATTATTATAATAATAATGGTAAAATTTATATTTGTATTTCTACTAATCATAATGATTATTATATTTCTAAAGATGATAATAATAGCAATTATAATTAATTGTGCTAATAACAATAATTATTATAATTAACATAATAGTTATAGTTATTATAACAATCTTTTTTTTTTGGTAAGTAATTGAAATTTTATTACTATAACCAAATAGGCATGAGAGTACAAATTAAAATAAAACAAAGGGGTACAAAGATGTACTAGTATTTTATGCTAGATTTTGAAAAGAATTTTCTAGTTGATAAACCCTTAAAACTTGTAGCCTGGTCACGAATAATGACTTTTACTAGTTGAATACTCTCTCTAAAATGATGTTGAAAAATTCTAAATTCCACTCCATCCAAAGATGATAAACGCATGCTGCAAAGAGAACTCATAAAGCTTTCGTACAAATTTTAGGACCTCTGCCTCCTTTAATCATCCACTTTATGACTTGATTTCATTCATTATGGTTTTGGGGTGTTCGAAATTTTACCACTAAGTTATGCCGAGTTTGTTGGGCATAAGGACACGCAAAAAAGAGGTATGGGTGGGTTTCATTACCTTATGCACATAAACAAGTAAGAACAATTTGATAGCCAAATTTATTCCATTTGTCTTTGGTGGCTAATCTTTCCTGGATCACAAGCCAGAGAGTGAATTGGTGACATGGGATGCTTAGCTTATTCCAAACCACACCATACCAAGGGACTTTCAGAGCTTTGTCTTAATTTTTCGAAATTTGACCACTAAGTTATGCCGAGTTTGTTGGGCATAAGGACACGCAAAAAAGAGGTGTGGGTGGGTTTCATTACCTTATGCACATAAACAGGTAAGAACAATTTGATAGCCAAATTTATTCCATTTGTCTTTGGTGGCTAATCTTTCCTGGATCACAAGCCAGAGAGTGAATTGGTGACATGGGATGCTTAGCTTATTCCAAACCACACCATACCAAGGGACTTTCGGAGCTTTGTCTTAATTTTTCATATAGTTTTGGAATGCTGAACTTGTCTTTTAGGATATGTTGATTCCTAGCATCAGGGGCTGTCAATAATAGCCTTCGCTCGACCGAAGGCTCATAATATTCCTCAAAGTGTGAGTGTAGGAATACACATGAATACGTTTAACCCAAATAATATCTTTCTCAGTTGCCGGCCACCATAACAAACGACAAATTTTTACTTATAACTAGGGCTGTTCATGTTATCCGATACCTGCTTATCAGATCCAATATCCAAAGTGACCCAATCCGAAAAAGCAAATAACCAATCCGATTTTTTTTTCGAATCAAATATTTGATCCAGTCAATGAAAAGTTAAAAAACTAGATATCCAATCTGAAGAAAAATATTTATACATTTTTTTTATAATTTTTTATTTTATATATAATTATATATAAATAAATTTAGATGTGTGCGTGTGTGTATAATTTTTACTTACTTGATTTAGTGTTTGGGCCAATTAAATCTTGTGATGTAACAACTTTAATTTTAGTTTTAACATCGGATATTTGTTGAGCAAGTTGAATATTTGCTGAGCGGATCGGATATTTGTTCAGTAGATCGGATAATATCAAATATATTTGTTATTTGGTGGTTTTTTTTTTATTTGAAATTTTATTCGGATAATATCGGTTATATTTAATATTCGATATGAAAATTCGGATATTTGATCTTTCGAATATCCGAAATTTCAAGTCAAATATCAAATATTATTTTCATATATCCAAAATTTCGGATATCCGACAATCGGATATTCTAAATATCGGATATTTGGACCGTGAACAACCCTACTTATAACAGTCATAACAATCATTATTATATAATAATATTTATAATTGTATTTATAACAATAACTATAATAATATTAATAATGATAATAGTTTATTATTATTATTAGATATTTTATGAAAGCAATTTGGTATATCATTACATACATTATGATAATGATAACAATACTAATAAATCCAAGATTTAATGTATTAATTATATTAAATTGATAATAATTAATGTCAATATAAATTTTAAATTGAATTAACTTAGCCAAAATCCGATATGACCTTATAGTCTTGAATTCTCCCAACCTAAACCCAATCTGAATAAATCCATTAGGTTAGATCTGGATCCGATCCGATTTTCTTCTTACTTGAAATGATCGGAACTAATACACACCCAACCTGAATCATAGTTATCCAAATTCAACCCGAACCCGAAAGACACTCGAACATGACCCGGTTTCACAACAACCCAAATTTAACCCGACCTGTATGATCCGTTTGCCATCTCTACTCTACTAATATGTAACTGTATATTTCAGGCCCAAGCTGAAAAGATAAGGTCTGTGCAAGGAATGCTGCAGAGGTTCCGTACACTATTCAACTTGCCTAGCACAATTCGAGGCAGTATCAGTAAGGGTGAATATGATTTTGCAGTTAGAGAATACCGAAAAGCAAAGTCAATTGTTCTACCATCTCATGTATGCTAACATGAATAAGTGGATTGTATTAAAATGTATGCTGTTTTACTTTATTCTTACCGGCTTGGCTTTGCTTCGCTTCTAGGTGGGAATATTAAAACGTGTGCTCGAGGAGGTGGAGAAGGTTATGCACGAGTTCAAAGGTACATTGTACACGTCTATGGAAGAACCAGAGATAGACTTAACAGAGGTAAACTGCTCAATATTGGCTATTTACAGTTGTGACCTGCTGTAGTTGGAAAAGAATTCTGGATGAACCATCTTATGTTTAGCTTGATAATTTCTGAATTATTTAGTTATCTGTTGGTAATCTTCTGTGTGTTGGTATATGCAGTCCTATTTGAATGGAAATGGGGATGCAGGGAAATCAAAAGACAACAATTTTCAAATAAAACTAGGGAATAGAAATGTAAGAAAATGACAGTAAAAATAATTCAATATTTATATGTGATGGGGATATTTCCAATGAGTACTGGGTTTCTCGGTGAGTATTGAGTGTGTTTGAGAAAATGTCAACTTTTTTGTCAATCTGTTCCGTTTTATTTTAAGAAACGTTTTGGAAATATGAAATGCCTACCTGCACAAATTTCCCTGGAACATATTGGGTGGCCATTTACTGTGTTTGGAAGCAAGTAAGACATCTTATTCTTGTAAGTCTTATGGCATAGGTATTATTAGTCTTGTGAGCGAACCTAGCCTCTTGTTGTCTCACATTCCCTCTGTTCCATAATATAAGAGGTATTATGTTTTAAATTTTATTTCACAATATAAGGCCTTCTACGAAAAGTATTAAAAAATATTTCCAATCTTACCTTGCTTTCTTTTGCACGATATAAATTTGTCTTGTCTATGAAAAGTACAACAGATTTAAGGGTATATTAGAAAGAGTAAAATTTATTTTTAATTAATTAATTAAGTAATTTTTATTTATATATGGAATAAATTTCAGTTCTGTACCTAGCATTTGGTCTAACTCTACCTAGGTAACGTGTTTTAAACAAATCTATTTAGATATCATGCATTTAATTTTTTTGTTTCACTTTATTAACGTTATTAGTTTTATATAACTATAATAATGAAAATTTTAATATTAAATATTTTTTGAAATTGAATTGGAAAAGCAATATTTAATGTTGCAAACCAACTTGTGTATTTTTTTATTAATTCGTGTAAGAAATTTAAGCCACTTGTGAGACAAACCGATTTAAAAAAATTACAGAAGAAATGGGTATCCTCCTAAGCTAGGGAGAAATGAAGCTCCTTCTTAAGGTCAACTACACAAAGCCTCAAGCGCTGCCACTTCCTATCATCGGCATGTCCTTGCTTAGCCCTAGTTCAACAATGTTCTTCCTTATCACTTCTCTCTGGCTCTTCTTAGGTCTACCTCTCCATCTTGTACAATTTCCCTTACAATCTCTTAAAAGTATCTTCTCACATTCTCACAAATTCTCACTGGTATCCTAATGCTGTTTCTTAATATGGCCTAACCACCAAGGTCTCGTACAATTTTCCTTCCAATATCTTAAACATATCTTCTCACATTCTCACAAATCCTCACTAATTCTTACTGTTATCTGAATGCCATTTCTGAACATGGTGTAACCACCAAGGTCTCGCCCCCCTTCCTATCCATTGCCATATCCTTGCTTTGCCTCACGTGGTCTATATAAATTCATAATATGGCAGTCCCTCTTTTTCCTCTCCCATTTCTGAATGTCTCCCAAATCTGAGTATTTGTACTGCTTATGTGTGGCTCTATGATGAGTTATGGTTCATAATTTCATTTTTCACTTGTTAATGGATGAGGGTTTTCTTTCTTTCGTTTGTTTGGAACCGAATGTCTTTTCTTCTATTCCCTTATCCCCTACTAAGTTGCTCTGCATAGGAAAATCACAATAGCTGAGAAGGTAGTAAAACCCTAAGTAGTTAGTTTACTCTTCACCATCTGATTATATATTTTTCTTTGTAGCTTGAAAACACTGTTAGACTGCTTTTGGAGCTGGAGCCTGAGTCAGACCCTGTATGGCATTACCTCAACACACAGGTGAGAAGATCATCATCTTTACCGCTGTTTTCTCCATCGGATAATGCTCTGTAGCTTTCTTAAATTCTTCCTTCGCAATTTTGGTGCATATACTCCACATGATGGATTTACCAAGTTCGTTCAAATGATTTTCTGTAACAAAGTTCTGTGTAAGCCTTTATTTGTAGAATAAAAGAATCCGTGGTCTGCTTGAGAAATGTTCAATTGATCATGAGGCAAGAATGGAGGCTCTTCGCCATGAGATTCATGAAAGAGTATTGTCAGATGCACGATGGAAGCAAATACAGCGGGGCTCGGATCAATATGTAAGTGCAAACTCCAGTTGCAGGGTTCAATGATGTGAAAGCGGAACTGTGGTCTTGTTCCTAATACATTACACCTTTGTGATCTTATCAGCCAGATGTTAATGGCGATGCTGATCCCCAGGATGTGGAATTAATTGGTGAAGAAGTTGACGCTCTTAGAGGAAAATATATCCGCCGGCTAACAGCTGTTATCATTCATCATGTTCCAGCCTTCTGGAAAGTTTCCATATCAGTTTTCAGTGGAAAGTTTGCAAAGGTATATTTCATAGGTGTTTGCTTCATGAGTTGTGACAGTGCCCTTGAATAAATGCACTTATCTTCAGTGTGTTTGGCCTGTCGCTGCAATATAATTAATTCCCTTTAAGCCATCCTTTGCTAGAAATTTGGTGATTATTTGTCCTCTTCTTGTGGTGATTTGTTTGGGGTAATGGGATCCGACAAGAGTGGTTCACTCTTCCACAAAGTGGAATTTGACTTATAAATATTTATCCTGCCCATGAGAGGCTGGGGGGCATGAAGGGCATAGCACTCCCTCTAAAGGGGGATGATGTGGTCCTTGAATTATCGTTCTTTTATACTAGGGTACTAATATGACAAATGTGATCAAACAACCAAACTAGTTTTGAGTGACCGTTTCTTACTCATCCTCTGGGAGTGTCATAAACTCTCACTTGCCACCCACAAGCTCAGATACCAAGTTACATGTTTGGGGCCATCTTTACAGTCTTGCACCTCAAAATGGAAACACAAAGGTGTTTGCAATGAATATGTGTTTGGATGAACATCCTTCTCCCTGCAACTAATCTGTACATAACCTTTGCATTTGAATGCAAATGGCAGCATTTAACTGCCCTATGTTATATTCCGGAAGTCAACTTGTATGCCTTGATAATTTCCGTCCTCACCACCACATTCATTGATTGGGCTGTCTCTTTCTCAGTAGCATATGCTAAATTGAGTGATTTTGTTTCAGTCTTCCCAAGTTGCTGCAGATTCCAACATCAATGCTTCTGCAAATAGGATTGAGGAAAGACTTGGAGATGGAAAATACTCAAGTCATTCTCTGGATGAAGTTTCTGGAATGATGCGAAGCACCATCTCTGTATATGAAGTTAAGGTATTATCTGTTTCTGGAATCATCAAATTGAGAATTTTGTTGTTCTTTTCCCATCATCTTTCTCCTAATCATCATATTTACTGCTTTCACAATTATGATGTTTCACGTGTCATCTCTCAGGATATTATTTATTTATCTATTTTTTCCCTGATTGGTCCTTTCCAGTTCAGGAATTGAGTAAGCTTTTCCTTCTTCAAATCACTTTATCTGGTCAAGACCAGCTTCTAGAAACTCAAATATGAAATTTCATAGTGATTTGCTAGAATATTAAATGGCCACCATATCAATAAGATCAGTTGCCCGCATCAATTTTTTTTCAAAGGGACATTATTGTAATGAAGTGATTGAAGCAACATATTTAACTTGTTGAACCATCTACTAGCTGGCATGGTTGTCTACTAAAGTATTTTGAGGTTGGGTCCGTAAAATGTAGAGTTTTCCTATTAACTTTGTATCAATTTGTGTTTCTGTGCATCAAGGAGACTTGAATGTCATTGGCGAGCTTGTTTTTTATTTATTTATATACCTAGCGTGCAGATATTGCGTCCTTTGAATTGGAATATCTGCATTGCTTGGAAGGTTGACATGACTTAATTAGTGAAAGACTTGAAACTATGAGGGTCATTACTCATCAATATGTTGACAGATGTCTTTTCAAAGGGTGGTTGATTGCTCAAGTTAGCATAATGATGGGAAAATGCTTATCATTTTTAAAGTGCCAATTTATTTAAATTTTTGTGAGTTGATGAAAGTGCATTCACTCTATGACCTGTATTCTATACTTGTCTTTTAGGTAAAAAATAAGTTAGATATATACATTTTTTTTCCAACCCTGCCATTCTACTTTCTGTTAGCCTTTTTGAGGTGCCTACTTCTCAATGGACTTGCTCATTGGAGTAATAGGCAACTTGCTTTGGTACCAGCACAATGTTATCATGCATAGTTGTCAATCTTTTAACCCGATATCTGTTTTCTACTTATTTTTTTCCTAATTATATTTGTTCTCTATTTTCTGTTGTAAAATGATTTACTCTGATCATTTACTTTGTTTTCATGACTTACCTCATATAAAGTTTACTGTTGATTTGTAATTAATCAAGATCCTTCAGCAGAGTGATCGATGTAAACCATTTGTTTGTGAAAGGACAAAAAAATGAGCTTTCACCAGTGAGGTCTACTGTAGAAGATTTATCCATCAGTTTTCTGTCCGCTGTAGTTCCTTAGTTTCAAATCTTATATCATCTTTTCACCTAAACCTTTTTAGCGTATTTTACCCTCCTACCCTTGACATTTGTTAAATTGTTCTATCCTCTCTAGTGTATCTTCAGGCCTCTGTTTTAGTTTGACGTACTATCTCCATTGGTTCCCAGAGCTATTGGAGATAGTTTCCCTGTCACACGGTGTTTGACTGCTGTGGATAATTTAAAACTTTGGTGTTGGCAGTCCAGTGGTTTACGAGGTTCATTCATTTTTTTTTTCTACCTCTTCACATATGGATCAGATCATAGTGAAATTTATTTTCTTCTGATGCAGGTCCTGAATACATTTCAAGAATTTGAAGAATCAAATATACTTCGATCATACATGAGTGATGCCATAAAGGAAATATCGAGAGCTTGCTTGGCTTTGGAAGTCAAAGAATCTGCGCCTCCTGTTGCTGGTATCTAAGCCTTTTTTTTTTCTTTTTGGTTCTGCAGCCATTTCATTCTTGAACTAATTCAACCCTTCGCATTTTATTGTTTACAGTTACTGCCTTGAGAGCAGTTCATGCAGAAGTTTCCAGGACGTTCATACTTAGGCTTTGTTCTTGGATGAGAATATCTACAGAGGAGATGTCAAAGGATGAAACATGGGTCCCAGTTTCTGTAATTGAGAGGAATAAATCCCCCTACACAATCTCATACTTACCTCTAGCATTTCGCTCAATCATGGTATCAGCAATGGATCAAATAAATCTGTAAGATTCTTCTTTTTCTTTCTTCTGCACAGCATGTTCATTGCTCAATCAATTTTAGTTGCTTTAATGCTTATTATTTTCTGTCACTAAAGGAGAAGATGAAGGAAGGTATAGTGATCTCGACTTGTGTGTCAGTCGTAAATTGTTGGCAGTCTTACTTGTTGATTACCATGTGTTTGGTTTCAGCTGCAATAAGGAAGATTATGTTAAGCCTTGTTGGAGAAATTTGTGGCTCAGCAAATATTTTGGAGCATATTTTGTTTTATTAGATGGAAATAAAAATGAGTAAATGGAATTCTCTTTGTTTTTTTTGGGTCAAACCAAGATTTTATAAGTTTGCATAGTCCTCCCCATTGTTTTGAATGAGATACTGAGAAAATCTCATATGTCAAAAGAACTAACGGATTTGTGATCCATAGTTACAATATTGCATTGCATATTTTTCTCCATAATAAGATAGCCGCTGGGTATACCTCTTTAGTTTGGTCGTTTTTTTATATAATAAGAATATGGTTGAGGATTCTTGATCATTTTAATAAAAAAGGCCTCCTTTTACTATGAGTAGGAAGAGTCAAAATCGGTCAGTGGTGGATGTTTTGAATTGGGGTTAGTCTCTAGAAGACATCTTTTGCTTGGTTAGATGGTGTTACGAGCCCCATTATTGTAACCTGTCATAGATCCGGATCCAGGGTTTTGAAGGATTTTGTTAATATTGGATCCCCTTGCCATTCTTTCGTTTACAACTGTGGGTGTACTAGGATGAGTGCTTGAATGTGAAATTAATGGAAGATGGGTGAATATGAGGGGAAAGATGATGTTGGTGGTGGTGGTGGTTGGTTAAGATGATGTTGACGAGGGTGAAGAGAGAGAGATAGTGAGCTGATATTTAACTCATCCTAGCATAACTTCTTGGTATGCCTTTGAACAGTTGGGGTGTTAAGATAGACAACTATACCATACACGCCATCTTGTAGATGTTCATGGTATGGGTATGTTATATATTACCCATCAATTAAAGTTGAATATCGAGAACATGCTTGTTTTCAGAAAGGTGATCGGAATTCGGAAGGAACATGTTCCTGCTCTAGCTTATGCTTCGGTCTACCATCTTTTGCTAGACAATGCTACTAAGTGAAATTTTTATACTATCAAGCATTGAATCTCTGTTGGAAGCTTTTCTTTGTTAGAGAAGTAGAATATCTTCTTACTCAGTTTTTGTAAGTGAAATGTAATACTAGTAAAAGAAAGAGGTATACCCATCTAGAAAAAACTCATGCAACATGTAGTATCTACCTAGCATGAAAATTACATTTTAATGCCCCTTTTTTTATCTTTAGATTCCAGGGTTTGTCATTGCTGTTTCTATGTATGCACAGACAAATTTCTTTTTATAGGTTTTATATTAATTACAAACCCTATCTCCGTTTTCTAGTTTTTGCTTGAGAGCTTCAGCTTCTTCTGTGTTTAAAAGTTTGCTTGATTTCCCTTAATAGAACCAATAGTATTGACCTTTTGCAGCATGGGAGGTGTTGCAACTTGCAGGACATTGTTTGTTAATTTGTGTCTTTGCTGTAAGAATTAGGAGCTATAACACATTAGTAATTTGAAATGATTTGAATAGTTTTTGGATTATGGGCTTACTACCAACAACAATTGCTCCTAAGCTGTGAGTGAGCCATGAATGCCCCAATTGTCAGTCCAGTTAATCAGTGGGCTTGTTGCATTTTTACTCTACCATTATTTACTAGGAGTTTGTGGGCTAAGCTGTTTTAGACATCTAAAAGGTAGATTTTTTGTTTACTACTCTTGGCTTTCCTTGATCTTCCAAAGTTGAGCTCTTGCAAGTGTGCTGCTATGTTGCCCATTCTCTATGTCTATCTCTGGATGGGAATGATTGGATATTTATGCTGTGGTGCTCCAGATATGGAAGAGGGTTCAGTTTTAGCATCTTGGAGTTGTCTGAATTGGAATACTTTAGGAGTGCTAAAAGTAGTCCAGTAAAGCAATTTTAAAATACTGTAAATTGGACCTTGGCATATGGTGCATGTTCCAGATTGAACTAGTATTCTTTTGTTCATTTCATAATTAAGTTAGGGCTTTCTGATTTCTTGTTCTCATAGATTATTTTATTGTAGAATGATTCAGATATTGAAGAGTGAGGCAGCAAAGGCAGAGGATACATTTGTTCAATTTCAGGAAATTCAAGAATCTGTGAGACTTGCATTCCTGAACTGTTTCCTTGACTTTGCTGGTAAGCTGTATCATGTTATTTTTGAGCTGAGTATATTACCATCTTCAGCGTGTAGAGCTTGAGTTTCTAGCTTTATATGCTAATCAGGTCATCTGGAACGTATTGGGAGTGAGTTAGCTCATAACAGATGTGGCAGTGGCAGTCCACAGTTATCTAATGGTCATTCTTTTGAGGCAACAGCAAAGTCGTTGGATCTTTCTTCCGGAAGTGTCAATAATTCTTATAAACAGTTGTTAATGGTCTTGAGTAATATCGGATATTGCAAGGATGAACTTTCATATGAATTATACAACAAATATAAGCATATCTGGTCACACTCGAGGTGAGCTACCTACATTTTTTTTCATAAAAAGAATATTGTATGGATCATGTCAAAAAGGAAAAGGAAAATGATCATATTATGCGTTTTGTGGAGTCATGGTGTTGTCTCCTTTCATTGACAAAGTCCTGATATCCTATGCTGTCACTAGCAGAATATATCTGAGTGATTGATTTCAGATTTATTACTCCACTTATTGAAAACTTGGCCAATATGCTTTTTCATTTTTTTATTTAAATCCAGCTCATTTATCCCTGTTCTTCACTGAAATGAATTCACTTTTTTTCTCCTAGTGCCGAGTCTGTACAGTATGCTGGTAAATATGGATGGTGATTTGGAGTCTTAAAGCTCATTGCTAGTCTCTTTAAGGCTCAGTTCTACTGAGCTTTGCTGATTTTATTTGAAACATGTGCTGTGCCCTCACTCAAAGTTCTAAAGCATATGTCCTGGGCTGCTTACATCAATTAAAAGAAGAAAAAAAATAACATCATTACATGCTGATACCTTCTGTTATTCCCAATTTCCTTCATTTCTATGCTCTTTAGCTCACCATTTTCTCTCTCAGTTCCTCTTGCTTCACTGATTTCAAATAAATCTAGATTTGCTGCAAGTTTGTTAATGTAATCAATCTCATTATGCAGTCATAATTGCTTCATACAATTGTGGATATGTGATATAGTGAGGTTTATGGTGTGGCAGGGGGAGAGAGGAGGATGACAGCGATAAAATTGATTTGGTGATGTCTTTCTCTGCTCTTGAAGAGAAGGTTCTTGAGCAATATACATTTGCCAAGGTACTTTTTGGCATGTTTATATACTTTTTGGTGGGTACCCCCTATTTCGTTTGCTATGATACACTTTCAGAAACTCTATAGTATCTTCACATCAAATTAGAGAAAGGAAGAACTTTTCTTTATTATGTATTTGTTAATCATCCCTGGTACAAGTGAACTGTGGGAGCTAATTTACTGTTACAGCGTGTGATGATTATATGCCGTGAAGTTGGCATGGTAAACTCAGTAAGGCTGAGAATGAGCTAGCATAATTTGTTGATGTTCCTTTTCTAGGGCTTGTCATTTTGGGCAAATCATTGATGAGGTGAAGATTTTGATCTATCTTTCAGTGGATGACTTCTGATTGACAAGAATCATTATTCCTAGACTGTTGTGAAAATTACCTTGGAAATGATAATCATGTGTATTCGAGCAATAGCAGCTTCTGAGCGAGGCAATTTTTGAGATTGTAAATTATGTCATTGTTTTGAATCTTATGTTGTCACTTGCTGTAAACTTCACATTGTTTTCAATGGAGGCATGAAATTACGTATTTACCACAGCTAATCTATTTGTACTATAACCTTTGTGCCATAACAAATCTCGAGTTTTGACGTCTACTATTTAAGTGAAATTAGAGATCGTAATAGAAATATAATTGTGGTATCTTTTCAAAACTCAAAATTTTGGCTGTGAAAGTTAGATAAGTTCTAGGTTATTAAAACTCTGGATATGTTATTCAATGCCTACCCTTGCACCGCCCTTGGCCTTTTCTTTGGCAAGTACAACGGAGAAATAACTGCATTTTTATTGTTTCTATTCCCACTTCTGTCTCCTATCCCCTGGAAATTTGTCTGCCACCAGATTCATGCATTCTTTTGGTGAACCTCTTTTTTGGCTTTTTGAACAAATATATCTTGAGCCCACTGCTGATGCTAACTCTTGATTCTGTGCATTAGTCTTCTGACCGCTTACAGACTGCCAATTGTAAACAATGTGAGTTTACAACATGTTATTGTTTTGGCCAGATTGACCTTTGAAAAGAGTCTTTTGTTTCTAAGTGTGAGTCATGGTATTTTTTTGTCCACTTCACTCCCCTAAATGGGAGTCACTGTATTCTTGTAGTCCACCCCACTCCCAATTAATTAACCCAACTGGCCTATTGAACGTTGAGCTGGTGAGCTTATCTTCTTATTCTTTGTAAGGCATATCAGAACTACCCTACACCACACACATCGATCAGATTTCTGCAACAGTGATTGCTTTCCCTATAATTTCCACCATTTCAAGAAGAATACAATGTATACATGTACATGCCCTTCGATATTACTAACTTATTTATCTGCAATTTTGTTTAGGCAAACTTAATCAGGACAGCTGCTGTGAATTATTTGTTGGACACTGGGATTCAATGGGGAGCAGCCCCTGCAGTCAAGGTAAAACACAATTGATTATTTGTATCAAATTTCGGCTCTTGTAATAAATGTTCCCTAGAAAGTATCGGAATTTATTGTAATATATAACTGCAGGGTGTGCGGGATGCAGCAGTGGAGCTACTGCATACACTTGTAGCTGTGCATGCAGAGGTACTTTTATGGTTACATTTTCTTGTGTAACATCTTAGACCTATTTTAGTCAGGTTCTCAAACTATGGGCAAAACTAAGACTGATTGCTCTGTAAGAAAACCATTATTTTGGGTCAAATTCTACTATGCTTATTGAGCTTAAGGGAAAATAAAAAATTAAAAAAGTTGCTTGATAAATTTAGGATTTGAGGGCTGTTAGTTGCCCCCTGGCATCTACCGCCTTTATGTGCTAGTGCTGAAATCTTTTTTATGTGCTAGTGCTGAAATCTTTTATGACTTACGCTCGCAGAATTCAATTTTTTGTTGCAGGTGTTTGCTGGTGCAAAACCATTGTTGGACAAGACACTTGGTATTCTTGTAGAAGGCCTGATCGATACATTGCTAAGCATTTTCCATGAGAATAAAAGCAAGGATCTCAAGTCACTGGATGCAAACGGTTATTGCCAGCTTATGCTTGAGGTGAACTAGCAGTGAACCATGCTTGTGGATTCATCTGTGGAAGTAAATGTAGTAACTAATCCAGCTTTTGGTGATCATCTGTATATGATCTCGTATAGTGTGTTTACGGGCTTTAGTGATGTGATGCATATCATGTGAGACTGTTGGCTTCAAACCATTGTAATTTGTGAATTCTGAAACACCAAAGGTTGTTTGCTTGTGGATTCTTTTGTCAATGTAAATGTAGCAGATAGTTCATCTTTTGTTGGCTGTCTGTATATGCTCTTAATGGTTATGTGCTTCATTGATTGGGCATCGGTTTCATGCGACACTTTTGTTGGCTTTAAACCTGTGTTCGTTGTAGTTTGAGAATTCTGAAACACCGAAGGTCGGTATGTTAAATATGCTTTTCCAGAGTTTGCTAGGTTTCTTATTGAGAAAACGTGGAAAAACGAGTGCAATAAACTAGAAGACAACTGTTTGTGCTACTGTTGTGATCCTTTTTTTCTTCCTTTCTTCATTCCTAGCCTAGTCATCAGTGAAATTGCAGTCTTATTTCTGGTCCACTTGGTGTAATCAATAGTGGGGTGTTATCTCTTTTTTCTTGGCTGCATACTGTCCCATTTACTCTTACCATATATTCAACATATTGATTTTTTTCTCCATTTTTGCCTAAGTATGTGGATGTTGTCCTCAGGAATCTGTCATGGGAGGTTGGATGCTTGCTATGGTTATTATCTTATGTGTGTTATTGGTTTCTATTGTGCAGCTTGAATATTTTGAGACTGTATTCAATCCATACTTCACATACGATGCAAGAGATGTATTAAAATCCTTACAGGGGGCGATTTTGGAGAAAGCAACAGAGTCTGTGTCAGAAACCGTTGAAAATCCTGGACACCATCGTCGTTCAGCTCGTGGGGGGGAGGATGCTCTTGCAGAAGACAGACAGCAAAGCATGAGTGTGTCACCAGATGATCTCATTGTAAGCAAACTTATTGGTCATCAACATATGATATTTCTACGAATTGATGTATATATAGATGTTGGTGCTAAGAAGTTGAATCCAGATGAACTACCCTGGCCTGAGCTCTGCTTGTTTGGTAAACGTGTTAGCTTCTGTTTGGCTCATTTACTAAATAAGACTGTTGACCCGAACTATCCTGGCTCGAGCTCGGTTTGTTTAGTAAATGAGCCTAAATGTCTGAGCTCCACTTGTTGAATAATTAAGCCGGCTAAACTGGTCAGATCATTAGATTGATTATTAGTTCTCGTTTATGTATTCAATATTTCTCTTAGATCTATAACTGTAATACATTGGCTCAACCTTTTAGGTAAACTCAGTATTTATAGGATGACACACTAAAAGCCGTAAATGAGTACAAATTGAGTAATCTTGTGAACAAATGCTCCTATAAGTGGCTAAAACATGGGCCGAAGTTGAACCAACTCATAAACAAGTATCTCAGCTCATTTATTAATATGATCTAATATTCGTCTTGTTTACTAAATCAACAAGCCTGTCAAGCCCTTATAGAGTTGATTGGAGCTGACTTTTGATCATTTACAACCCTAGTTGGATATTGGACTTGATTTCATGCTAGACCTGTAAGCACAACTTTTTCTCACTTTCTAATGAAATGTATGGAACCTAAGACTTGGACCTTAGTCTTATAACTAGGGCTGTCCATCTTCATCCTGGCAGTTGTGGCTTTGACTCATTGCCCTTCATGATTACCTCACTTATCTGCCAATCGCTTGGACGCTCTAAGCATTGAAAATTGAATGCTTTGCTGTTTGTTGCTATTATTTGTATATATGAATGCATTTATATGTGTATATACACTGGTCATTATTTTACCTTTTTTTCTTTATTGGGAATTGGGTGTTACTGGTATACTGGTGCTTTTGATTCGTTTCAGTTGGTAGAATGAGGCAGTATTAGCTAGTTGGACCAGTTCAACTGGAGCCCTTCTGCCAGGCTGATCTGGCCTTTGGCCTTTTATGAAACAATTAACTATGACGAGTAATGCAATCTCTCTCCACAAGCTAGTGAACCGGGAAGGCCCTATATTCTACCGGTGGGGCAGTGGAGGTCTTAGGGGCAAGGGTTTTGCCTTTTGGGAAGACCCTAGTTTTGATAAGATTTTTAGTCTCTTTGCAGCCCCAAGTCAGCATTGCAGTTGCCAGTATCAGAGAAATCAAAGTTTTGGCGGGACTTCTTAATTTTCTAGCTGAATAGAAACTTGTTGCAGCTAATGAAGATTTGAGACGTGGTTGTCTGTTGGACCTCCTATTGAGGTCAAACATTTGGTTTTGATAGCTGCTGTTTCTTGTACGGGACCTTCATGGAGTTCATATCGAGTTACCGTTGGATGACGTTGGACATTTACCGTGTCTTCACTGTGTTTTATCTTAATAGGGAGGAGAAAGGAAATCATGGAATAAATTGAAATGGGCGTTGGGCCTAGAAAAATGTTATGCCAACGCACCTCAAAACATCCAAAAAGTTTATACTTGTGACACACGTGCATGCTGGCCCAAACATTTATGCATGTCATGTGGTTAGTTGAGCATGCAAGTCTAAGTTAGAGCATCCTGCGTGGTGTCAAACTCGTTTCATTCCTTAGCTTCTTGTATGTAATTTGCAGGAGTCATGCAGCGTTTGGCTTGTCTATCACGATGCTTGTCCTTTCTATTTTACCTTTAATGTTTTAGCCTTCTAACATTATCTGCTTCCCTCCTACCCCTGCTTCAGGCACTTGCTCAGCAGTATAGTTCAGAGCTGCTGCAAGCAGAGCTTGAGAGGACACGGATAAACACAGCATGCTTTGCAGAGTCCCTCCCACTTGATTCGGTTCCAGAACCTGCGAAATCTGCGTATGCTTCTTTTAGGGGCTCTTTAGATTCACCTAGCAAGAATTATAGAAGCGGAAATGTTAGTTCTCCGTCCATCCCTCGCCAGCGTCGTAGATGAATTTAGCTTGTATTCATATGTTTGTCTATTCTCGTGTTGCTCATATTGCTTGTGTATTCTTTGTACTGTAGCGTCTTTTATCATAGATTAGAGACCACCCATTCATCTTGTAACTTGTGTTAATAAAGCACGAGGCTTATGTTCACCTTTCTTGGGAGCCCTCATTGGTTTTTGGGTGAATCAGCTTTTTGCCTAATCTTCAATTGGCGTATTTGATTTTTATTTATATCAATAGTTGCCTTTATTTTTAAATGCTTACTGAATGACAGCATTTTTCCTAAGGCGAATTTCGCATTTGAGATTTGAAATTGAATGAAATGTCTTCGATGACATTTATCCTGAAGTTGGTCATTCCTCTTGTTATTTTGGGTATCGTATTTTTGCTTAGGCTTTGCATACCTAAGGAATAGCCATAGGAATAGTTATGGCTGTCAAAAGTTATTTCGATCCGTTTGATTGCTTAGTATAAAATTTGATTAAATTTAACCCGATAAATTTATTCATTCGATTCAAGTCTGGTTCAAAATTGATTCTACTTGAAATTAACTTGATCTGAGGTTGATTTGAAGATAAATGACTCGATCTAATCTTAATTTGATTAGATTTTAATGTGAAATTTATCATTCTAATCTATTATTAATTTGATTTGCTATCAATCTAATTTAATTTTGATAAAATTAGATTTGATATTAACTAATTATAATAATGAAGAGATACACATATTTTATTATTTATTTAAAAATTTTAAAATATATTATTATTTAAATTTTTTTTTTACTTTTATTGTGAACTTACTTATTCATTAATAATATTTTAATTTATTTATTTATTTTGTGTAAAAATACAACATGAAAAAGTTATAATAATAAATAAATAGTAATTAATAATGCATTATTAATTATATATTTATATGAAGTTAAACTTAATGCTTACCTACGAGGTTAATGAGTTAGATTAATTTTGGTGGTTAATGTCCGATTTAACCTAAATTCAAAGTGATTCGATCTAGGATTAATTTGGTCCGAACTTAATTTGATCTATCAAAATTTAAAAAGACTTAATTTATCAAATTAACCAAAACACGGCTCATCAAATTAATTTGAATACGAAATCACCTGAATACGAGTTTGCTCGACCCAAATCTGACCTAACAATGATGTAAACGAGGCGGGTATTCCTGTACCGGTACCGGATAAGAAAATCAGTACCCAAATTTGTACTCGTATCCTAAATGAGTATCTACTAATACATTCATATTCGTATGTGTTGGATATTTGTTACCCAATAGATAATCTGTTTACCTGTTAACGGATATTATGTAACACCCCAAAATTCACTATTTTTTTTTGTATTAAAGCGGAATAATTTAAATTAAAACCTGTGAATTCTAGGGATGTTACCACCACACTTAGTACCAAACCGGTTCTCTCCGACCGTTTCAGTACCAAGTGCTAAGGCTAAGAAAATTAATAAAAAAATAATAATAATCAATTATAAATCAAGAAAATATAAACATCAAATAAGTATTAAACGGTTGTAAAATAAAAATCAGAGTACGCATAAAGAATTATTATTCATATTCAAAAGAGAAATAACTTACAACCGATAAAATGTTCATTTTAAGTACTCAATACAATGTAATAAATCAAATTAGATAAATCCGATACAAAATAAATAACAAAAGGAAATACATCGCATAAAGAGTAAATATGGTCACAACTCTCTCGAACTTTGAGCCAACTACAAGCTCAACACTCAGTCCTGCCGGATGTCTCGCCCACATGCACAAAGTCAGCAGGGCCTACTACTCGTGGGAATGAGCATCGCTCATAAAAGGGTGATCAGTACGCTACGTACTGAGCACTAAGGCCAACACATAACATCACATAAATAATGCAAAAGAAATAAAAGAGCATAATCCATCGTGATAACATAATATCATATAATCATTCGCGTAGATACATAAAGGCCCATTTATATTCCGGATTAATTATTTAATTAATCTCTGATTAGAACTCATTTCACACCATACTTTTTATCAAGTCCATACGAGTACGGGAACGCCACTATTATAGCCGGTGGACAAAAAATACATAGGGCATAAAGCTCCTGACCACTATTATAATTGATGGACCGGAAACGCACAGAGCATAAAGCTCCTGACCACTATTATTCCCCGGTGGACTGGTCTGGCCCCTTCTCGCACGGTGTTCCACTGTATGTTTTTAGTGTCTTTCCCATGTATTGACACAAATATGTTCGATTTTGTTGAGCATGGAATCCCCCACTATTATAGCCGGTGGACCGAAAACGCACAAGTACAAAGCCTGACCACTATTATTACCGGTGGACCGGTTACACATAGGACATAATGCCCTAACCACTATTATTCGCCGGTGGACCGGTTTGGGCCCGATCAACAATCTTTCACTTTAAGTGATTAATGTATTACGGTGTCTTATTCAGAAACATTACCCTAGACATGCATGAATCACTCCGTTTACACTTATCCTCCAACTGACTCGTATCATATCATGAGAACCCTGCACCTCCTATATTGTCCAACAACCTTTCCTCTATAATCAAACTCACACTAGAACTCCAACACTGAAATATGTGGGTCAATGCCCACTATTACACACCTCCAAGTCCACTTATTTCTTTACTCTAAGGTTTTCCCCAAAAACCCTAATTTAGGCTTACATGACTCATCCTACTCCACCTCAAAAAACCCAAATTATTTTATCACTCCACACACCACAACTCACAAATACCATCATCATAATTACACTTTAATCACCAAATACACATGATACCACAAAAACTCTAAGCAGCCACACCAAACCCTAATTGTCCACAAAACCCTAGCTTGGTCTCCTACGTACCCTTATATTGCCCCATGTACTATTTTTCATCCAAAGTGTTCAAATACCCAAACAACACTTACATTACCTTCCTCAAATCCCAAATCAACTTTCCATACGTAAACTTTACTCCTATGCAGATGCTCACCTCCCCATGCAAACCTTCGAACTTCTTCATGCAAACCCTAAAACTTCCACTCGAAACCCTAGATTCAACCATGCAAACCCTAGATCCATCCGTACAAAACCCTAAATTCAACCACACAAAACCAAAGATTCATCCATACCAAACCCTAGATTCAAACCATATAAAACCAAAGATTCATCCATACCAAACCCTAAATTCAATCCATACAAAACCACAGATTCATCCTTACCAAACCCTAAATTCAAACCATATAAAACCAAAGATTCATCCATAGAAACCCTAAATTCAATCCATACAAACCATAGATTAGATTCTCTTATGTTACACCATAGATTAGATTATCCCATGTTACACCATAGATTAAATTCTCCCATATAAAACCATAAATTAGATTCTCCTATATAAACCATAAATTAGATTCTCCCATATAAAACCATAGATTAGATTCTCCCATACAAAACTATAAATTAGATTCTCCCATATAAAACATAGATTAGATTCTCCCATACAAACATAGATTAGATTCTCCCATACAACACCATAAATTAGCTTCTCCCCTCATGGATCATTAAAATACTTAGGTCAACTCACATCCCTTGGTCAACTTCTTTCCTCATCCTCCTTTTTCATTCTTTCCCCCACACAAACCATATTAACATCCTCACATGCATGTCTTACAGGGTCACAACATGTATCATCACATACCAAAATATTTCATCACATACACATAGTACACATACCATGTAAACACACAAAACATACTTCAACTCCATGTTATACCACATACGAAATAATTACAATAATAAACATAGGATGCATAACATATAAGGCATACAATACACATTAACACATAAAAGGCCTTAGTAACACCCTTACTTAAAACGACACCGGTCTTGGAGCACGCTCCTACGCCTCCTTAGGGTTTTGACTGGTCTCACCTATATGAGGGAAAAGCTAAAATTAGATTCCCTCATACCAAAAATACTATTATTTACTAACTTATTCTAAGACTAGACTTTAAATAAAATAATATCATATTAATAAAATAGTATTAACTAATTGCTAACTTTGCTAAAGATATAGAAATAATAGCAATATTATAAAAGTTGATAATATAAGGTTGACGACTTTACCCTAATAATAATAATAATGATACTAAAATAATAATAGCAAAGATACTGAAAATAATAACAATGATAATAATAATAATAATAATAATAATAATAATAATAATAATAATAATAGTAACAATAATAATAATAAAGGCATTACTAAAAAACAAAGTGAAATAAGGGCTTCGACCCCTTTACCAAAATAATACTAATAATAACATTAGTAAAATAAATAAAAAAATTTAGTAATAATAATAATGATGAAATAATAATAATAATAATAATAATAATAATGATAAAAACCATAATAATATTACAAAAAAAATCATAATGTTTTAGTAATAATGATAATAATCGAAGATAAAATGAAGTAGGGTTTTGACCCTACATTAAAAAATAATAAAATTATTAAATAATAATAATAATAATAACAATACTAATAATAATAATAAATGCTAATGATAAAAATAATGATAATATTACTAATAGTAAGACTTGATATTTATAATACCACTACTATAATTCAAAATAGGCACAATAGGATTTCAGCTCTATATAGAATAATAATACCAACAAAGAAAATAATAATAATAATAATCACATAAAAAAATAATAATAGCAAAACTATTAGTAAAATATTTGTAATAATAATAATAATAATTTTGAAATAGTAGTAGTAAAATAATAATAATAATAATAATAACATATTAATATTAATAATAAATATAATAGCAACAATAAGAATAATAATAATAAAATCGAATTAAAAATATAATAGGGCTTCAGCTCTCAACGGAAATAATAATAATAATAATAATAATAATAATAATAATAGTATATATATATTTGAATAAATGAAATAAAATACTTTAAGGCTTGTAAAAATATGGAAAAAGGGTTGAGAGGGTCTAAGGTTCAACCTTAGGCTGGTGGTGATAGGCGGCACCGTCGGTGGTGCACGACGGCGGCGGTAGTGGCCGAAAAGGAGAAGAAAAGGGGAAAAGTTGAATGCTGGGAAAAGGATAGGGAGAATGAAGGTGGGGGTTGGGGTGTTTAAGACTGCCTAGAGGGAGAGGAGTTGAATGAGGGTGGCGGCGCACAGCGGCAACAACGATTGGTGAATGGGGAAGAAGAAGAGAAAGGGAGGAGGAGAGGGATGAAGAGGAAAAGAAAGGTAGGGGAAGGTAGGGGAGGGTATGTAGATGTTTTTGGGTGGTATAGGAGGCAACAGAAGCGGCGAAGTGGTGGTAGACGGCGGCGCGAAGGGTGGCAAAGGTAGAGAATAGGTTGATTGGGAAGGGGACTTTGCACGACCGGGGTAGCTTGTGCAAGGAAAATCAAGGGGAGGGGGAATGTATGGTTGGGTAGAGAACGATGCAAGGAAGAATTAGGTGGGTAGATTTGGTGTCGTGGTTGGCCGACGGCGGTGGAAATGACATCTGAAACGGCGGCAGCGACAAGGGGAAAAGGTCTGGGTAAGAAATCAAAAGCTCGAACAGGGCTAATTATGCGGGTATTTATAGAGTTTAGAAGAGAGGGTAGGGTTTTGTGGGTCAGCTAGAGGGTAAGCAAGTAGGGTTAGGGTCCGCCGGCGGTAACAAATTTCAGGGCAGCGATTGTGCGCAGGAAAGAGAGGGAAACTGCGTGAGAAATGGGAGGTGGATTGGTCTATGTGGTCGTTGAAATCAGGGGGAAGAGAAAGGGAGGAAAATAGCTGGTCAAAGGGGTGTAACAGGCGGCGAAAAACCAGGACAAGCGATGTAGGTGCAGGTCGGCGGCGTCGGGGAAGGAGGAAGGAAGAAGGGGGGTTGGACCAGGCGGTTTGGGGCAGAAAAGAAAGAAAGAAAAAAATAAGAGGAGACCGGCTAGGCGACGATCATTAAAACGGGGGGGGGGGGGGGTAAAACGCAGCGTCCAGGGTAAAAAACAAAACGCGGCACTGGGAGAAGGAAGGAGGTGCTAGTCGCGCGGGCTGGGCTGGGCCGAAGGAAAGGAATGAGGGAGGGGGAACTGGGCCGCGAGAGAGGGCAGGCCCAAACGGGGAAAGGGAGAGGAAAAGAAAAGAAAAAAAGAAAGAAAAGAAAGAAAAAGGAAAAAGGGAAAAAGGAAAATAAAAATAGGAGAGTTGGGTTAATTAAATTAATTAGGATATTTGGGATACTTAAAAATAATAATATTTAAATAAAATAATATTTAAATTCCTTTTTAGGCTAATTTAGTATTTTTAAAAGGTTTTTCATAAATTTCATTTTAATTAGCAAATCACTCTAATTTTCTTCAATTAAATTATTTATAAAATTCATATTACTTTGGAACTATTTTCTCTTTCTTATTTTAAATAAAATAATTTATTTAATTAATTTCCAAAATAAAATCCTTAATTAGCTAAAATACCCAAATTTCTCCTAATTAAAATACTTATAAATTTCTTCTTGATTTGTCCTAATTAATTTCCTTTTATTTTAATAAAAATAATTTATTAAATTAAATTTCCGAATAAAATCTTATTTAAATATATTTTTTAAAATTAAAAATTTTTGGAGCATTTTATATTATCCATAAGATAAATTAATTATCCGACGAATATACCCACTTAGAGTTAATCCAAATAATAATTTTAATCTTAATTTATACCAGCCTGACCCGATTGCCACCTATATGAATAGGGATCAAATAGGGATGAATACAATTTGATTTAGTCTATTTTGAGCCTTTAACTTAATCAAATTATATTTTTACATTTAGAAAAAAATATTAAATCAAACTAAATTAGTTTTTGAATGATCCAAATTAAATTATAATAGGAATTTATAATTTGGCCGGGTTTGGTTTTTTCATCATAAATATTAAAAATTTGAATACTTAAGTTGAAATTATTGTAATATTCCTAAAAAAATTATAACTAATGGGCAATCAATACTAGATTATAATTCAAAATATCATTTTTATTGTAATATCTAACATATTATTAATTTATGTAGATATAGTTTTATACATATATAAATAATGTTTATATATAAATTATATTTATAATTGTAAGAAAAACACAACAAAAATATAATTCAAGTAATACATAAATTATGTAATGTTTTTTAAATAACCCTGACTAGTAAACAACAAGAAAAAGATAAATGATTTATAATGAATACATATACTTATAACATACTTATTTGCTAAAATTACATCAAACAATACTCAATTGATGATATTTGTGGTTTATAAATTATAATTTAATATTTCAAACTATAGCCAAGTCGTTTAAAGAAAGTGCAAACCAAATAGTAAGTTTTTAAAGTATAAATCAAGTTAAACTATAAAATTATGATTTGATTCAGTTTGATTTACAATTTAAATTGTAATGGATTTACCTTTACTCACAGATAACCAATTTTATGATATTTTGAAGCATGGTATTTTCCGGCACCAAAGAGAAGAATGAAACGCTTCATGTTTCCAGCTTCGAACTGAGGAACACGATCGCTGTATTTGAAAGGTGTATCGACCAAAAAGAAGTTATAGAGGTTAAGATCTGGATATTTTAAGTGATAATTTTTAACTAAACTCTCACATGTATTCTACCAATAAGGTGCTCTCTGTTACTGGAGCACCTATCCTGACCAATACTGAAACAATTGAATCAGCATGTGCTGGCGAGATTGGAAGAATAAACATCCACTAGCGCAAGCAGCATGTACCAGCCACTGGAAACTACCAATTTTATTACCATCCTCAATATTAAATAGCGTAGATCGATAAATAAAATTCCAAGCATTAAAGTTATGCAAGCGTGAATGGTCAAAAAATATTGAACCAGCTAAACAAAATCTAGGATGACTTAGAAAACAACAAAGTTAATCACTAACAACATTTTTCAGGGTGTAATCCTCTGACTTAGGAAACACAATATAAGAAGAGCACTATAAAATCTTTAGTTTCCAGCCGCACCAGGGATTTTTCAACCCTTAAAATACCTCTGGATTCTTTAATGTGAAAAATTAAAACAGCCGCACCATGCATACCAAGTGACAGGTTATGACCAAAATTTGACAGGGGTTTTTGCTGGATTTAACTGAATCAAATCCCGATAGTTTAGTACCAGGCCATTCTGCTGAGAGAAGACAATACCATCGTGAAGAATGAGGGCATGGCCGAATGAACCGATTTGCCACTTCAGAAATGATAACATCAAGAAAACACACGCAATAAGTATGAAGCAATGAAGACGATCATCCAATGGTTTCGAGGGTTGGTTCAAACAGCTGAGGTGGACATCCTGTTCAGAGGAAGGTATGAATGTGCATGGTAACGAATTCAGCACAATCAGCAGCGATAAACAAAAAGTATACACAAATACTTCATCATCCGCCAAGGTTAACAGTCATAGGATCCTAAATACAAACTAGTAATTTGTTGCGTGCAAAGGTGGTTCCATAAAACTACATTTAAACCAGTTTCCTATCGAGATGAAGATTAACGTGCCCCTGTTTCAAGCAGTTCTCAGCGGTGGAGACACCAATATGACTCCATCTCCTCTAACAAAGAGAAAAGGAACAGTCCGCCTTGTTGTCTGCAGCAAGGAAAATTAAGACAATATAAAGATCAGGGTGAAATACAACGGTTATGTGGAAAAATGGAATCAAATTTCACGTGCTGTGTTCGATCGAACAAATAAAACAGTGCAGCCATAGGAACATAATAAATATACAATTTCATATTCTTACTTTGCTGTTATGAAATTTAAATTCAATAAGGTTTCCTCTGTATAGGGTAGTCCCAGGAGGACTTCACTTAGAGGACTTTGTAAATATTGTTCATAATGAGGCTTCATTTGGATGGAACAGTTTTATGATGAATTTCACTTTAAGAAGAGATTCGTCGAGTTTTTTACTTTCTCAAAGTGAAATCTCCTTTAAAACAAACCCATCTCAAAGTGAATTGTTAGTGTAAACATTGATAATTTACCTAGATTAAGAGAATGTAAGTGAATCGGGATGAATAATTGAAAATGCTGTTAGGATAAAATTAACAAAGCCTTGGTTAATGTTGAATAGAAGGGAAACTTTGCCGAGATATGTTAAAGTTTTGTACATTTCTATCCTTTACCCCAATTATCCCTGATTTTGGGGTTGATAAAAATGGGTTGAATCAGAGTGAATGATTAACCTCAATTAATCTAAGTGAATAACGTTAAGTTCCCAAATAGGATAAATCCAAATGCATAATTTTATTTACCCCGATTGACCCCAATCTAAAACAGAAATACAAATTATATAATGTGATGTGAGTAGAGAACGAAAGGTGGCAATCGCCTAATCTGATTGATTTCAAATGGGCCCATTTCGGGTTTGTGCGCTAGGTCACTTTATTCTCTTAATCCATTGGGTCATTTTGTATAAAGGTCTTTCTATTTATCCTTCTATTAATCAGGTCAAGATAGGTTAGGTCATTTAAAATTTGCATAATTTTGTACTCTCAAATTAAGTATGAGTTAAGTAATCTTCATTTTGAGTTTGCTTGAACAGTAGGTTGATCCGAGTTGAATCATTTTGGGTTTGGGTAATTTTGGGTCGGTTAATACTTTTAGGTCAAGGTCAGGTTTTGAGTTGAATTTTTAGCTGAAGTCCAATACCATAAAGTAAATTTGATTTGATTCCATGGAAAGTTCATAAATGAAATTAACATAATACTAACCATGTTTAATGTATTTTGAATTTTATATTGATCGAAATTCTCAACTACTTAACTTATATATCTATATATATGTACAAATGGGGATTACAATCATTTTGGGTTTGGGTAATTTTGGGTCATTTAATACTTTTTGGTCAAGGTCAGGTTTTCAGTTTGACTTTTTAGCTTAAGTCCAATACCATAAAGTAAAATTGATTTGATTCCATGTACAGTTCATAAATGAAATTAACGCAATACTAATCATGTTTAGTGTATTTTGAATTTTATATTGATTGAAATTATCAACTACTTAACTTATATATCTACATATACTTACAAATGGGGTTTACATGGGCTGGGTTGAATTAAATTTTGGGTTACGATTTGATAGGTATCTTTTGTAGAAATCAAATATGTATTTCAGGAAGGAAAAAAAAAAAGATTATCAGGAACTCAAGGACTTAGAGGCCTCCCCGCACCCTTTTCTAATCAATTTTTCCCTCCCTTTGCTAGCACCCTATCCCTTCTATATATAAATATAATAGAGCTCTGGATTCTATCGGTCCATAATAAAGACGACGACTCATCCTCCCCATAACCAACTAACAAAATTATTTAACCACAATAAAGCTTGCTTAACCCAAGGTTCCTTCGGTTCCAATGACTCACCTCAAGATGATAACAAAATGAAGAAAAAAGGAAAACAAGGAGAAATGACGCAAATAGAACAGAGGGAAAACCATTGTATCATATCTTCCTGGTGTCAACTCACGCGGTCTTTATTGTAGTGTCAATCCCTTCAGTCAAGCTAGGCCCACACCATCAACTAATAACACTTGTAGTAGTCAATTCTTACACACATGGCTAGGCGAGAATTTTCCTTCACATTTAAAGCAAAAACAACACTCGTTTGTGCTTGAGTTCTTTGTTTTCCTGCCACCAACAGGTGCTCCTTTTTCTGCAAGTATCGCTACCTCTGCAGGGGCAGCCAAAGCTCAATTGCAGCTTGTGAACAAAAAAGCCATGTTTGCTGACAGGGAAATTGGTAGTAATTTGGCTGCTCGCCATTCAATTGGTGCTTGTAATTACTAGTGACTTGGTTGGTGTTGCAATTGGCATTGTCACATTTGAATGGGAGGAGTATGATTGATTCGGAGTCGGGGCGTGACAGAGCTAGAGTGTGACCTACCAATCCATTTGGTTGCCCAACTCCTCAAAACCAGCCCAAACAATTTGTATTACCCAGTTCTTATCCTCCACTAATTAGGCCACTACAATGATCTCAGACAAATTCTTGGGCTTCAATATCCTGGTCTCGACCTGCACTGCTTGCTTAAAACCATTTAGGAATGTGCTTTCTAGAACCTCAAGAGGACGACCCTGCAACCGTGCTGCCATGAGCTTGAAAATTTCAATGAAATCTTATGCTATAGCAGTCTGCTGAATAGCTTTTTTTTTTTCCGCAAATCGAACCTTCATGCCGGAACCGATATCAAGTAATGAATTTCTCCTTGAATGCTGCCCATGTTGGAAAATTACCCTCTTCTTCAGCATATTTAAACCATGCTAGAGCATTCCCTACCACGTCCACCACAATTGATTCAAGCTTCTCTGATTCAGTCATTTGATTTAAGTTGAACTAATGTTTGATCCGAAATCACCACCCATCCAGTTTACTTATCGTGAAAATTGGCAACTCCAATTATCATGTGGAACGAACCTCAGTTTAAGTCTATCCAAAATATCCACCCTCTGTTTTCTTCTCTGGTGGTTGATGTTTGCCCTATTCAATGGAGTCACTGACCTTGGCTTTCTCTAGATTAGCAAATGAGGAGCTTGGATTTTCCAATTTCTCTTAAATTCCTTCCATATTCATGGGAACTTAGCCTCTCATCCAAGTACCTTCGAATTTCCTCCTTCACTAAACTCGGTTCTCCTTGAAACGCCTCCATCCTTTCCTCCAGAGTTTCAATCTTTTGTTGAGACATTTTCCCAAGTCAAGTACTACTCTGATACCAAATTGATTGGTATTAATTTAAGAAATCAAATTTGTATTTCAGGAAAAAAGAAAAAAAGAAAAAAAAGAAGAATGAGATAATAGAATTTGAGAACACGGAGGCCTCCCCACACTGTTTTCTACTGAACTTTACCCTCGCTTTGCTAGCACCCTAGACCCTAGCTAATGTTTGAAAAGGCCTACGGCACACTTAGGCACTAGATGCAAGGCGAACACACGCCTAGGCGATGCACGGCACCAAAATTACTCAAAAAATATTAAATGAATAATGTTTTTAAAACAAAATATACCATAACAAGAAAATACTTCCAATAATAACAACCTATGAGTTTAATACTACCAATACTAGCAAGCTACTCAAAAATCATCAACTTCTACAAGAAAAAGAAAAATATCTGGCCTGTATGTCTGCTATAAAGTAGATAGTGGACCACTTCTTGTTGTCTCTGGTTTTCAACTCTCTACATTCTCTGTCTCTGGTTCTGGTGAAAATTTTGCTCTCTTTTTTTTGTCCCAAACTCTACTTAGCCAGCCATTGAGTACTAGTACTACACGGTACGGCTCCTTTATATTCTTTTCCCAAAAAACTATTGCTCTCCCCAATCCCTATATTGATCGCAAAATATTTTCAATCAATCAAAACAATAAATAGGCTTACACCTTTTCTAAAAAATGTCTACTGCTCTCCCCTTATTGAGTGCTTAGTATATACACACAAGTTGGCAAGATTTCTGAAAGGCGTGCACCTCAGCCACCTTATCTGTGCCTCACTGACCTTGTCTCACCTAGCCGCAGAAAAGCCCCCCAAGCTCATTGCCTTGTGCCTAAGGCGCACCTTTTTAAACAATAGATAGAGCTCTAGATACTATCACTTACATCAAACTATCTAATGAATTAATTAACCCAAGGTCTAACACAATCAAAGCCCTTTGCCTAAAGTTTTGATTTTGATTTTGATCTAATTAGCGTAGATCTAGTCTAATGTGATAAGAATTAAACATGAAGTAAATAATTACCACCACCACTACTACTACTATAATTATAATAATAACAATAATAATAATAATAACACCAATAATGTTAATAATAATAATAATGTTAATGATAATAATATTAACAATAATCTTATTTATTATAATAGTAATAATAATAACTACTATAATTAAAATTAAAATTATTATTATAATTATAATCAGAATAATTAATAATTAATAATAATAATAACAACAACTATTATCTGATATCATCACATTGGATCTAATCTAATTGGAGTTGATCTAAAATAAGGTGACGAAAATAGGGCTTAAGTTGGGTTTATTTGGCTTATTGGCTCTATGCTAAACATTGTATCAGGTCAAGTCTTGGATTATGCAGGTCTCGACAAGTATTACATTGTATCTTTACAACTTTGGGTTTATACATTTTTTTAATTCTGTTGTGTTTTGCATAAGCAACATTAGTCTCAATAGGTTCAAAGTTTACGGATTATATTAAATCTAGAGTAAGCATCAGATCAAGTCAGTTTGATTTCAATCTGAATTCATTCTAGGGGCCAGATCAACTTTCAAAGGTTCAAGAAATGAGAACCAATTAAAAAATCAAACATGACAAATTATTCAGTCTGTTAATATCCCGATGCACCTTACAATGGCAGAGTATTTCCATTTTTTCCATATCTACGGCATTTTCTGGAAGACCTTCCAACAATTGGCTTAAGGAAAGATACATCAAATAAATGAAGTGTTAAGCATGTACAACCTCAATTACATATGTTGATTGAATGAGCATCAATTGGATTATTGGAAAAATTATGACAAGACTAGAGTGGATTGACAGCAGCTGACTGCATACTAGAAATTCAAATTTGAGATGTGATCGACAGATTGTAGCAGACTTTTAGATAAATCCATGGAGCAGACAATATTTCATACTTCCCATTTTCAAGCTTATGAAATTCAGAAATGTACAAACATCAAATGCAAAAACTACATACCCGAACAATCTCTTCATAAGTCTCGTCATCAATTTCCACAGTAGTAACAATCTCCTCAACATCACCCAGAATCATATTCAAGTGCTGATCATAAGCCTGCAAAGAAAGACAGCTAAATTTTTATATGCAAAACGTATCTGCAATTCAGATATCAAATTCAAATACAAAACAGATACATATCTTTCATAGAATGGTTCAACACAGCTGGGTCATATATGTGTCCCATTAAAAGCGAAATGATAGCAGCGGAATAGGGCTTTGAATAAGTGTCTGCAAAGGATGTCCAGAAGTAATTTCTATAAGAGGACAAAAGAATCTTAAAATCTCACTCGACCACAATTTTGCTTAACAGTTGAAGAGAGAGAGAGAGAGAGAGAGAAAATATGATCCATGTTGATCCACCCAAGGCTCTGAAGTAACTTTATTAGCAGAATCCAGCACAGAATAGTTGAAGCACAGGGACAAAGTTTTATGAACTACAGAGATATCATATATTACATCCTATGGAGATATAGGGATGTCGAATGTACAAGCATTACAAGAATTTTGATGGGCATGCATCATGAATACCGGAAAACAGCAAAGATACTTTGCTCAATAAGTAATAGAAGGCTCTGAGTCAGAAAAGGCATTAGAGTGGAAAGATAATAAACAGGAAGATTTTGGAATAAAACATAGGTCAATGCACCAAGATTTTGGAAAACAGCAGAGGCAGTTGCCTCTGAAGCAACTAACAAAGGAGTCAGCAACTATTGAAAGTCTCAACTGCCTTCGGTCACAATGTGTACTACACAAGTACGAGTTCCCATGGTTTATACAAACTCAACTGCAGTCACCTAGAAGGTTAGAAAGATTGACCTATAAGCCAATTTGTTATGTGCATGTTCACAGGAGGTCAGGCAGGAGAACAAAAGAAAATACAACATAAGGTAGAGTAGGAAGGATACTATGTGGCTTCAATACCATATGCCCCCAACGGCTGCCTTAATAATTATTGTTACATTAAGGGGCATTTTTTATGTATCTTTGGTTGATTAGTGAACAAATGATGACCAACCGATGGATCAAGATTCAATTACAATCAAAGCCTCATCAGCCAAAGTGAACAAAATATCGCTTCTCCCAAAGGGACACCTCACCACACCACATTATGCTAAAGTTTCAGAGACAACACCACAAATTCAAAGAAATCATGTTAAAGGATGTCACCATCCTTTCACGATGAATTCAAAACATAGCGCCTGTAGATTTCCAAATTATTCCTCGGAAGCAACCCAATTTGTCAGTTCTCTTATTTAGCCAACACAACCTTCATGTATAATTTTGCATACATCAGAAATATCCACAGAATAACGACACACCAGAGCCCAGAATCTGGATATTATCAATTCTTTCAAAGGGCACCTCACCACACCACATTATGCTAACGTAAGTTTCAGAGACAACACCACAAATACAAAGAAATCACGTTAAAGGCTGTCAACATCCTTTCACCATAACTTCAAAACATAGAGCCTGCAGATTTCTAAATTATTCCCTGGAAGCAACCCAATTTGTCATTTCTCTTATTTAACCAACAACCTTCATGTATAATTTTGCATACATTAGAAATCTCCACAAGCAGAATAATGACACACTGGACCGGAGCTTTTGGATATTATCCATTCTTCCCTTCAAAACCAATTTCTAAATGGGAAAGTAGATCAGAGCTTTATGCGGTACCTTCAAACCCAAATTGCCAATGTAGAGCATTACTATTACAAGGGTTACCAAGAATCCTAGATACAACTATATCATCAGACTACAATACAATGGTTGTAATTCACGAGTCATTCGCATTTCCATCTGTAGATGGATCATCAAAACAGAAAAAACAAAGCCATAACTACAATAGTCTCCCACGTATATATAAAAGTAAGAGGCACCCATCCATTAGCCCAAGGTAAAGCCAAGTCTAAATGAACTTTTCTGCCAGACACTCATACCCTGAACACACTATAATCTTCATCAAAATGTTCAAAAGCAAACTACACGCAGATTCGTCATTTTTCCTCAGCTCAGTACATCGAGGCAGCCGCCTATGAAAATGTAAAATGATAACCCTAGTTTCAGCGGAACGTACATAATAAGGAGCCTGCCCAGATAATTAATCGGAGGATTGAATTTTCTAGTTAGAAGAAGGCGAGGACTTAAATATAAAAGCAAGATTATTAGAGAACAACGTACATGAAGTTTGCCGCGGAGTTCACGGTCGGAACGAAGCTTGACGTAGATACGCTCGTCAAGACTAAGTCTAATCAGGTCAAGCGGTTCCTTCACTGCGCTCTCCTCTTCCGTCGACATATCCTCCTACCTTACTTCTTCCACCTTCTCACTACACCGCCCGCCGCACTTGTCCACAGAAGAAGTCAGGGATACTCGATCGGGTCTTTGAATAGGTACTCTCAGAGCTTCTAGCCTCGCCGTCGTTCAATCAACCCAAACGTAACTAATCATACGGGCGATTAAACCCGATAAAACAAAAGTTGTCCCTCAAAACCAAAAGTCTCCAATTGGGCTTGTATCGTACATAAAGCCCAAATCTCAAATCGCTACAATAATTTTTTTACGTGTGCATCGGGTTGGATATTCGATCGGCTTTTTGTGTTGTCTACCAAGCCGCAAACCGAATGTCGGAATTTTCACAAATACGGATTCGGTATTTGAGTAGCAGGGGTATTTATAATATAATACGGTCAAAATTATAAATAAAATAAAATAAACTTATAATTAACGGTTTAATTTATTTTATAATTAAAAAAATTACAATTTAGTTTACTATTTATATAAATAGTTAAGTTATGGTTTTGAAAATTAAATTACCGTAAACCGTATATATATAAGTAAAAAATATTTTCACGTATCAATACATAATTTTTAAGTAGCAAATGGTATAATGTATAAATCTATAATTTCTTTTATAAATATTTGTACACATACACTAACTTTTACCCCTAATATGATATAATATGAAACTTATTTAATATTAATATTAAAAAATATATTATAGTCGAAAGTTTAGATTCGTTGAAAATTTATAAAAAATATATCGTAAACTTAAGGTTAAATAGAAATAAAATAATTTATTTATTATGATATAAGTATTAAAATAAATGTTAAAAACCAGATGATATACATCACAAAGCGAACCGAACCAATCCGTAAAATTCTGATTATGTTTGATTTAAAGTACTTAGATAACGTTTTAATTCGGTTTGATGCTCAAATTGAATCAAACCAAACTGTGTGTACTGCTACTAACTGAATCAAATATATATTTACATGAAAATTTTGATTTATCAAATTAAAAACTTGGCTCAACCCAAAATATCCAACAAATTCCTATTTGACCCTTCCAAAAATTTATCCAATATCATTCTAAAAATTATAACTAGAAACCTATCCAATTCGAATCAATATTTGCTCGAGATTCCTTATGACTCAAAAATTTATGGACCTACAACCTATCTAAGCCGACCCAACAATTACCTAATGTTTGATATGACCTGTGGCAATATAAATTTGAAATATATCTTACCTTATCCAATGATTACATGAGACCTGATAATTATGGATAATATAATATTATTATTATTGCTATTAGGTATCGCTATTAAAATTATTAATACTACTATTATTATCATAAAAATATCATTATTGTTGCTATAATTAGTAATGCTACTAGTATAATTATTATTATCACTAATGTTGTTGTTGTTGTTGTTGTGGTTGTCATCATTAGAGTTGTAAATAAACTGAGTCGAGCCAAACAACAATGGGCTCAAGCTCAAGCTCTCCTTGAGCTCGAAACAAGCCTTGTAATAAATGTTCAGATTTGATTTGAATATGGCTCGTGAGCTATTCGGCTCGACTCATTTATTATAAACAAATCGAGCTCAAATGACCCTGTTCGACTAGTTCATTTAAGGCTCGTTGGGCTCGTTTAGAGCTCAAAAGGAGCGTTAAACACATTTGGCTTGTTTGGAGCTCATTTGGCTTGTTTAGAGCTCGGTTGGCTCATTTAGAGCTTGCTTGGCTCTTATTTTGTGATTATCAATACCTACTATAATATAATTTTTTTTTTAAAAAACAACCAACACATCCATCTATATGTACTTAAAACCTAGAGACATTTAGCTATCAAACCACATCATCATAATCCATTGGCTACTAAACAAAAGAATCATGTCAAAAAGCTTCCTTGGTAGTTGCGACATGTTTGCCCACCTAGTTTTCTAATAATATAACCTAAAGCATCATAAAAATACTCCAAAAATATAAAAAAATCCATCAAAAATAACATAATAAGTTACATAAAACCTCTACAAATGTCAATATATTGAGACAACAAAACAGGATCCACCATGTTCAATACTCATAAATAAGATCCACTATGCTCTTTCAAACCCCAGCAAAACACTCCAATATATCTGAAAGGGCCGAGCACGACATAATCAAGATAGTAATAAAATCTTTCTACACAAGTAATAATCAAGGAACGATATTCTTTTACTTTCAATATAGGTCACCAGCTTAATATAGCCTTAGACTTCTATTAGAGTTGCAAAAATATATCAAGGAAGGAAGTAAACAAATCATCAAGTCCAAAAAACATACCAATAAATCCATAATTGGACTCCAAACTCCATTGAAAATAAATATAAAATCAAAACATCCAACAAAAGCTTGTATCAGACCTAATATATGGAAATATTCTTGGTTAGTATATACAAAAACAAATAGCGAGAGTTGTGTAAAAATAAGTAGCAAAATATTTGGCAATGCCTATATAATGCATAAATTTGGAGTCACTAGAGAGTCAAGTACCTTAAATGAGAACATCACAAACCAAACTATGGCAAATCGTATTCTTGCATACCTTCAGATTCCTTTTTCTATAAAAAACATAGCAACCTAATAAAATATGTTCTTAAATGGGTTGAAACAAGGCTAAATTATTAGATAAAATAAACTCAAATATAAAATAGAAAACCAATCACCTTTTTCTTAAACTTCTCACTATAACGAACCCAATCATTGGCACATAGTAACACTTCAACTATTTAGGGATCTAAAGATGCTTAGTATGGATCGATTACTCTCCCTCCGACACTAAAAGTAACCTCCAAGCAATTGATGTTATAGGAATTGATAAAATGTCACGTGCTACTTGAGATAAGATAGTAAACTTCAAGGTATTCCCCTTCCACCAATCGAGTGCTGAAAAAGGAGATCCTGAACTATCCTTACACATATATACACACTCTTCTAAGTACATATCTAACTCTGATTTGCTGGATTGGTGGGTACTAGCACTCATAATAAAATTTTCAAATCTTGATTTCCTAGATAGTATTCCTTTCTCAATGACACTACCAGACTCAACATCACCACCACTATCCTTCTCTAATTCATTTTAAACACTATTGACATAATGTCGTGCATAATCATCAAAAATCTCTCTCAATGTTATCTTTACATTGCCACCTTTTTTGCTTGCATCATCTTTGTAAATGATAGGGATTGTATACTCAACTAACATCATCTTGTAGCGAGGATATAATATGGAAGCAAGAGACATCAACATATTGCATTCATTATAATACTTATCAAACTTCTCTTTCATTTTCATGGCCATTACTTGCATAAAAACATCGTCAGAATCTAACTTCTCATCTAATGCTTCTTTTATGACCCAAATCTCAGATAAATACAAATTTGATGTAGAGATATTTTTTATAATCTCATTAAAAATTGTAAGAAACTCACATACACCATCTACCTCCTTCCATTCCTCTAAAATTAGTAACAATTGATATCTCAAATCTTGTTCAGCATATCAAGAAAATACATCTTCATATTCTAAAGCAATGAACAACATGGCATAAGTTGAATTCCATTTGGTGATCACATCCAACACCAATTTTCTTTTAGGAAACCCTACTTACTTCACAATCTCACAAAATAGTTTTAAACGTGCTTTAGAGTCCACCAAATATTTCACAGTTTCTCGCACATTTGTATTAATATGCTTAATATAATCAAGCCATCTTGCACCAAGTCACCAACAAATTTATGATGTAGGCATAACACCTCATGTGAAAAAATTTTTAACAAAAGATAACTTATTTTTGGAAGTATAACAGTAACACCCCCAAATTTCACTACTAAAATTTTTTGTTTAATTAAAACAAATACAAGCACTGAGGTGCTACCGCCGTGATCAGTACATGTTTGGCCTCCCGGCCAGTCTCGTAATAACTACAAGGCTAAAGAAAAGTTATCATCAACCATTAGTCAAAATTAAAACAAGAATTCATAGAAGAACTGAAAGGTTCATAAAATGAAAATCATAGTGCACGTAAAAAGATTTTACAATCCAAATGAGTATATAATTAAATTTCCCAAGGGAATAAAAGGTACAGTACGATAAAACATAACTAAAATAAAACAATACAAGGTAAATGAGTAGTAAAAGAGAATACGGCCTGTCGCTCTCGGTCCCCAAGCCAAGTCTAAGTCCAAGCTCAACTCTCAACCCCTCCCGATGCCCCATAAGTATTGTAGGCATCGAAGATAGCATCTCCTACCTGCAAAAACTCAGTAGGGCCCTCTGCTCATGGGAATGAGCAGCACCCATGAAATGGGTGGTCAGTACGCTTCGTACTGAGTAAGGTAACCATGCATCTAAGGCCAAACATAGAAAGGAATATAACACAAGCATGATCACATAGATAACATACTAGCAATACGAATAATAAAGGCTATACTATAGTCCGGTTAAACTCAGTCATTAGATCTCTAGTTAAAGTGCTCATTTCACACCATGCTCTTTATAAGTCAATGTGAGTACGGAAACTTCACTATTATAGTCAGTGGATCGAAAACGTACAGGGCATAATGCTCCTGACCACTATTATTGCCAGTGGATCGGTCTCCAAGACAAAGTGTTCCTGGCCACTATTATGCCGGTGGATCGGTCTCCAAGACAAAGTGCTCTTAGCTACTATTATGCCGGTGGATTGGTCTGGTCCTGACTCTCATGGTATTTTATTGGAATTACTTAGTATCTTTCCTATGTATTTTATAACTTAGAGTTTGGTTTATTGAGATCAGGATCCCCTACTATTATAGCCGGTGGATCGAAAACGTATAAAGCATAACACTCCTAACCACTATTATTACCGATGGATCGGTCTCTAGGGAACCCCTGCACCTGACCACTATTATGCTAGTGGATCGGTCTGGGCCTGGCTCAATGATCTTTTTATTTAAATGATTAGTATCTTAATGTGTCTTATTCAATATGTTTTCATCCTGGACATGCATGTCACAATCCGTCTACTATTATTCTCTTAAGAGGGCTTGCCCCATATCTTGGGACTTTTGCACCTCCTAACACACCCCAACATCCTTTCCTTCTTCTACTTATTTACCATGAATACCCAACTTCTAAGTGTGTGGGTCAAGACCTACTACCTGATTCCATCTAAGGTTAACTTCACTATTGACACCTAGGGTTTTCCCCTAAAACCCTAATTGGACCTATGTAGCCCATCCTTCCTCTATTTAATACAACCAAAGCTCCTTTATCACCCAACACATCATCTCACTTAGATTCAACCCCAATCATTTCACTTTACTTCCTAATTACGCATGTGACCATGCAACCCTAGTTGGCTACCCCAAACCCTAACACCTTTCTTTTCCCATATATCACCTCTCTATTACTCACCTACCATCCTTTCTTCCCCATGACGCCCATACTCACCCTACCTATGATATTCTTCCACTCTTGTCCCATATTCCACTCACCCTCAATTATTTTTATTCTCACAACCTCCTCTAATTAAGGTTTTCCTCCCAAACCTTAGCCAAGTTTTCTATGCACCCTTATACCAACGTACATACTATTTTTCACCCAAGGACTCCAATCACCTCAACAACTCTTCCCTTACCTTACTTACACCCCAAGTCAACTTTTCCCATGTAAGGATCATCCCCATGTAGACTCCATCCATCCCATGCAAACCATAGAATTTCCTATGCAAGATTCACTCCACTATTTCATTTTGTCCATATTTTCCTTTTATTTGTCCCCTCATGGATCATGAGATAATAAGGTCAATCTCATATCCCTTTAGTCAACTCACTTCCCTAATTTACCTTTTCATCATTTCACCCTATATCATATTATTAAAACATCCTAGCATGCATGCCCTAGAGGGTTATATCATACAACACCACAAGCACAATTTACATATCATTATACACATGTCATAAGGAAGTCACATAAGCATACCTAAACTCCAAGCTGCGCTAAAAGTAAACAATCATAATAGCATAAAGTACACAACATAACATAATACATGGCATACAAGGCACATAACACACATAGTTGGTCTTAGCTATATCCTTACCTAATCTGACATCGGTCTTAGAACACGCTTAGAATTTTGACCTGATTCACCTATAAAGGAAAATACTAAGGGTTAACTTTTCTCTTACTAAAATTACCATCATTTCCTACCTTACCCTTATCATAGTCTACTATTAGGGCTAATAATAATAATAGTTGTTTTATAATAAAAGTAGGGTTATTATTCTTAAGGTAGCTAATCATGTTACTACTAGTCAAAATAGATCTTAGGAGGTATATTGGTTCATGTTAAAGTATTAATAGCAACATTTATACTACCAAAGATAATAGCTTTAATATTACTACTACTACTAATAATAATAGTTATAGTGATAATACTAATAGCAACCCAAATCTTAGTAATAATAATAATGATATTAGTAATACTAAAGTAGTGATAATAATGATACTAATAATAATAATAATGTTAGTAGTGATAGCGATATTAGTGGCATAGGTAATATTAATAATAGTGATAAAGTAATAATAATAATAATAATAATAATAGTTCTAATCTTAAGAGTGATAATAATAAGGGTCCTAATAATCATAATAATAGTAACTTTAGTAACAATAGGGTCAACGTTAATAATAATGATAATAATAATAATAATAATAATAATAATAATAATAACAACGATAACATAATAATAGTACTTCAAATCTTAGAAATAGTAATATTAGGGTTCGAATAATCATGCTAAAATTAGCATTAGTAATAATAGTTCCCAAGTTAATAGTAATAATAATAATAATAACGACAACAACAACAACAATAACAACAACAACAACAACAACAACAACAACAATACTAATAATAATAATGGATCGACTATTATTAACAGTAATATTAGTAGTAATATTCTGAAGTTAGTATAATAATAATAATAATAATAATAACAACGATGACATAATAATAATAATAGTAATAATAATGATAATAATGATAATAATATTAAGAATAATGATATTAATACAAATAAAAATGATAACAATTATAATAATAATAATTAAGGGTTATGGGGGTTAGGGTACCACCTAGGGCTAGGGATGGTGGTGACCAGGCGGCACCTGTAGTGGCACACGGCGGCGGCGGTGGAGGAGGATGAGGAAGTGGAGAGGTGGGCTTCTAGGCTAGGAGAGGAGGGAATGAGAGGGTGGTTGAGGTGGTGGTGGATGCAGTGGTTGGTGTGGTGGCCGAAGGTAGTGGAGGAGGAGGAAGGGAGAAGGAGAGGGAGGTATGGGAAAGGAAGGTAGGGGCGGTAGGGGAGACTTAGGTGGGTGTTTTGGAAGGTAGGGAGAGTGGTGGTTGCGGCGGGAACGACGATGCATGGCGGCGTAAAGGGCAGCGGTGGGTGAAAGTTAGTTGATCGAGGGGCTAACTTTGCATGGCCAAGGCAGATCATGTAGGAGGAATCGAGGATGGTGAGGGGTGTGGTTCGGTGGAGGGTGGTGCAAGGAGTGGTTTAGTAGGTGGTTCAGGCGGTGGTGCTAGACAACGGCGGCGGTATGGTCATCTGAATGGGCGGTGACGCAAAGGGGGAGATTTCTGGACAGGGGAAAAGAAGACCAAATGAGGGGCGGTTATAGGGTATTTATAAGCAATTGAGGGGGAAAGAAGACAAAAGGGGGGCAGGTGAGATAGGACCACCGCTCGGCAGTGGCAGACCGGTGTAGGTCTGCAATAGTAGGGGTTGTTTGGTCGGGGGAGAATAAAAGGAAGGGGGGAGGGCACGCATGAGGAGAGAGGAGGGGCTGGTTGGGAAAAAAAGGGAAAGGAAAACAATGAGGGAGAGAGGGGAGGTGGTAGGCTGGCGTGTGGTGGTGATTGGCTGGTATATGGGGGGTTGCCGGGTCGCAGGCTTGTGCAGGAAAGAAGATGGACTGGCCTGTTTGGGAAGAAAAGAAAAGAAAGAAAAAGAGGGAGAGGACTGGCACGGGCGATGGGTGGGGAAAAAAAGAAGGGGTGCGGGCCTGAGCCACACTGGGGAAGAAGGGAGGGGGTCTAAGCCGTGAGGGGGGGGGAGCCTAGATCGGGGGAAAAAGGGAAAAAAGAAAAGGAGAAAGGAGAGGAAGGAAAGAAAAAAGGAAAAAGGAAAAAGGGTAAAAGGAAAAATAGATGGGTTGGGGTATTTAGAATATTTTGGTATTTTTAAATATTTAAAAATAATAATATTTAGTAAAATAATTAATAAATTCCCTTTTTAGATTAATTTAGGATATTTTGAATAATTTTTCCTTAATTCATTTTAATTAGAAAAACACCCTAATATTACTTAATTAAATTATTTATTATTTTCCTCTTGATTTTGCCTTAAATACTTCCTCTTTTTTTAATAAAATAATTTATTTAATTAATTTCTCTAATAAATTCTTATTTGGCCATAATTTCTTAAATTAGGGTTTTGGGGTATTTCAAAAGCTATCTCTAGATATCTTAACAATTCTATCATTTATCGTTGCATTGTCAATAGTAAGTCTAAAAACTTTGTTCTTAATTTCTTATTTCAAAGCATTTGTATAGGGAATTAAAAATAGTCAAACTAGTATAAGGAGGGGGAAAGTGCAAAATATTCAAAACATACTTGTATAACACCCAATCATCACCAATGTAATGTGCAATCACAACCATATAGTGGATCTTTTGGGAATCCGACTTCCACAAGTCAATAGTAATACAAATTTTTTGCACCTTACTCAACACATGCTTCATTTCTTCTTGTAATGGTCATAAACAACTATGCAATCTTGTTTGACCATTGCATGTGTCACTTTTTTTATAATGAAGAGTTAATGTTTTAAGTATTCATTGAACATTTCATGTTCAATCATATTGAAAGGGTATTCATGCACAAGAACAACTTTAGCCAAAACCTTTCTTGATTTACAAGGATCAAACCTGAAGCAAGTAGTAGAACTTACCCTCTCTAATTTTGTCAATGACAACTCTTGCTAACCTTTTGGTTTACGGTATGTACAGGTCGACAAGTGCCTTTTTAAATGAGAAGTAGTACCACTAGCAACAATTGTAAGCTTGTCATGGAAATTCTTGCACTATGCTCTCTTTATTCCATCCCTCAACATAACATCTTTGAAGTCTTGCCATACCATCAGAGTTTTCTTTCAAATCTTTTTCTTTATGGCGCATTCCTCATCCTCTTCATAATTATCTGATGTAGTACTTAGCTCCCCCTCCTCATTACATGGTTCTTTAAATATTTCTTCTATAACTTTAACTACGTCATTATCTTATTCCATAACTGAACTTGTGAAGGAATATCCTTGTTTAGAACATGAAAATTTGGAATATATCAATTTTGATATAGTCACAAGTTATTAATGGTTATCGAACAAGGAAACAAAAAAACCTTGGTAGTAGAAGCAATAACAACACTTACAAAACTAATAATGCTATAAAAAACTCAAATTTGTAAGTTATACAAGATACGAAAACAAATAATACAGAAGTATGATTAAAAACTATAACAATTTTATTCAACGTGCATACATAATACATAAAAAAAATTTAGTAAGGATATTAAGAAAATTAGATTGTGATGACATATCAAATCATGTTTTTTTATTAATCAATTACATAGAAGATTCAAAATAAGAAAAACATATGAAGCATCTAAAAATAAAAATTCAAACTTCTAATTCTGTTTTATAAAAAAGGAAAACATATGACATAGAAGTAGACGTATAATTAAAACACCTAAAAATTAATAAAGTAATAACATAATTTGAGAAAATAAGGTGCTGCAAATGCTAGCTACTAACCAAGAATTTGTTTGACTTCAATTCTTATATATATATATATATATCATTTAAAAAAGATGTGATTAAAATTAGAATAGGAAAGAACGACAAAAATATTTGTTGATATCCTAAATCAATTGACAACATAAAATGAAAATAGAAATTAATTAAAAATAAGATGCGAAATTTGATTATTGTAGATATTAGTTTGTTATATTCAACACATTACATTTATTTTCAACACCACTCGCCATTTATCCAAACTACCCTACCCCATTTTAATTTTAAATAATTTTAGGGAGACAAAAAGACAATTGCAGCAATTAAGAGCTATAATCATTATGAGATATGAAAACCATTTGTAAAAGCTATATCATTGGATATATAAATAATGTGTATAGTATTATTAACAATAAGTCAAAAATAAGCATTAGATGGTGATCAAATAGGCATGATTGAATAAATTATACTTAGTTTGAATTTCATGAGTATGCCAAATACTAATTGAATTTGTTATTGTAGAGTGTTAAGCTTATACTAATACATGAGTGGCCCGCTTTATTTGTTAAATGTTTATTTAAACTACATTTATTGTGTATAGTATTTAAAGTACTTGTTAGTAAAAAATTAAAATGAAATGAAAAACAAATTTATCTACATTATTAAATAGTAGATATGCCCATGATAAAATTCTTTTTTAATGAAGAATAGTACTATAGAGTTAAATAAAGTGCCCCAACCATTGATTATCTCAATACAATTGATCCCAATAATCATCTCACTAGGTGGTTGATTGTTTTATCCAAGTTTACCTCGCAGTTGAGGTTTTACTCTAATACCATTTATAACGCCCTAACACACTGGTCACATGTAGTTACATAGAGTGCTTTTAGGATTAATGACTGGTTGCATAGATCAACATGAGTTCTTTTGAGAGTATGTCTCTAGTCACACCTTTCTCAAGAAATTTTCTAGGAAGTCACCCATTCATGAGTTACTCCAATCCAAACATACTTAACTATGGTGTTATCTAAGATAAAATTTAAAAGTAGAAGCCATACCTTATTGATATAAGTAGTTATATCAATCTTTTTAAGCCTCCACCATTCACCACCAATCTGTTGTATTGCACAATCCAAACACCCAAATTTATGCCTCAAGGTCCAAAACCACTTTTGTTAAACAAAATTAACTTATACAAATAAGTGTCACAATCTTCCATCCTATCTTAAATAACCAAGGATATTTTACTTGGCAAACCCACCTGATGTACCATATCTACAAGTGTATATAATCATAGTATTACATAAGGTATCATCCCATAAGGACTATAGAGTGAGAATCAAAATGGTGATGATACCTTTATTTGTTTAGACTACTAATGTGGCTAGAAGATAACCTATCTAGTAAAAGCAACAAAAATAAAATAACCAATAAAGAGAGCGACTAAAGTAAGCACACAAAACATGTCTGGAATAATAGAAGATGCCTAAGGTTTTGGTCAATTAACCTAGTCTACAATGCAATTAAGCACTCTATCCAACCTTGATTCAATATTCACAATCATTTATGCCAACAAGGATCAAAATCGTTGCACTTTCTCAAGCCGCAACTACCCTATTGCACATCTATGGCCCTAACTATCTCTAGCTTAAGGCCTACTAAAGCACAATGCATTAATGCTCACAAATATCTTATTTTATTCTAGTTAATGTCTAATCAATCGTCTCTCAACCTATAATTTGACCCCTAGTTGTGTTATCGGGTCTAATATCAGATTATCTCTCCATCACACTGGTATTTCCCAAATATAATGCTAGAATCTGACCGAAATCCGTTATATTCTCAATCAACAATAACACAACACATAGGTTATAAAATCAAATCCAAAAGGTAAAAATCTTCAACACAATTTGGATTGGGGAAAATCTCCCTTCACCTTTACATTAAAAAAACCTATCACATAATAAACATGATAAAAACAAAATAGATTCAAAGGTAATCTTGTTCAAAAGATTTACAATGAATAATTGATTACACCTTTGAAATTTGAATTCATAACAAGCTTCAATTGAAGGTCTAGATCTTTAAATTACAAGAATAATGGAGAAACGGAGGAATTGAGTGGATGATAGAAGAGAGAAGGGAAGGGGAATGTTGGTGGCTAAGTGTGGAAAATATCTAAAATGATTGGTTCCTCTCTGCAACCCTAGGTCTCCCTCTTAAGAAGTCTAAAACAATTGTATTTTCATTTCAACATAGCATAATGACATGGCCGTGTGGGTCACGATGGTGGGGTTGTGTCGAGCCTCAGCTTGATAATTTTCTTACAACTTTGACCATTAATTCTTTGTTAGACCTTTGATTGAGCTGATTTTGGATGTTTTGAAAATATAATAAAAAATATATACAACTTTAATGTTAAACACTTCTCCAAATTCAAATTTAATCTTGGTTGAAGTTCCACTTCTTTCACGCTCATACACATTGAATACACATTCTTGCTTTCATTTTGTCCAGAATTTGCACTATAGCTCTAAATCTCTTATTGCTATATTTCTCCACCTTTATTTGCTCCATTTATCATGATTCAATCCTTAGTTTTTGTTTTTTCTCAAATTCTTTACACCATAAAGACAAAACATAGTAAAAATAACTAATAAACTAAATTTATGCATAAATAAGTAAATAGTCCTCATGAATTCAATCATAAAAAGCTAAGATTTATACCAAAAAAAAATCCACACCTATCACTACTCTTGGTGATTTAATTCTTGATAGGTGCAACAAGAATGATAAATATATAAATACAATATTCTAGACAACATGTAAACTATGTTACACCCTTTAAATTCATCAAATGACTTAAAATAGCACGAAAGAATAAAAGGGATCAAGTATACATCTATACTAATAATAAGGCTCAAAACCATGCAGGGGTCAAGGGGTTTGTGCTCCTTTATAGGGTTCCAAGGGCAGAACCCCTTTGTCGGGGTTTAGGGGTAGCCTCTCGAAACCTAAACAAAAACATAATTAGAGATCAACAAGATATCAAGTTAAGATTAACCACAATGATTAAGAAATTAAATTAATTTGGAGTTAATTAAACACATTAATCAACTTTGGATTAATCAATAAACTATGATCAGTAGAACTAATCCATATGGCTTAATCAAGATTACCTTAATCATGGTTGTTCCTAATCAATATTAACAACCTAATCAAGATTCTTAATCAAGACCAATCATAGTCAAGATTAATGACCTAATCAAGGTCATCCCTAATCAAGATTATAAACCTAATCAACTTTAGTCCTAATCAAGATTATTAATGAATATCACTCTTAGGTAATATTAGCAATCTAATCAAGGTTGATACGAATCAAGATTAGTGATGTAATCAACCTTAGTCACAATTATGATTCCTAATCATGATTATTCTTAATCTCAATTAATCGAACCAGTCAAAAACTTAATTAAAATAATCATTAATTATTATTAGTCACACTATTCATGATTTGCATAACTAATTAATATAGTAATGATCCTAATTATGATTAGTTGAAGTAACCATAATTGATTTCAATCAACATTAATCGACTAATCAATATTTAATGAAATTGATAAATAACTATTTAAAATCAGTACATGATTAATCCTTCATTATTCTCTCTAATCCAAAAATAGTTAAACAAATCAATTTAAGATTAATTTTATAATTAATTAAATATAACTTCGCTTTATTACCATTATTAAGTTTTCAAATCTAATCTGAATCTCATGATCTATGAAATTATCAAGAATGACTTAATGAATAAAGGACATAACACTTGTAGTGTGATAAAATGTGTTGGGATTACATGCCATTTGTCATGCCTCTACTAGTACCCATATGAACACATTTGATCCAGCATCGGGTGTACTGGCATCAAAAAATGTTTCTCTCTTTCTAGGAAGAGATTATCATAAAAATTATTTTTTGTGTTTGTAAATCCTAATGTGTCTCTCTACTTTATAAAATGAGACAATACCACTTAAAACATTATACAATCTGGTATTGGACAGATCTGATGGGCCTTGGCTCGAGCAAACATCTTAGTTAAATTATGCTAAATCTAGCTTGTTCTAATGTGTAACTTGTTAGTTCACCCAATATTGGTCGTAAGCCCAAAACACATATTTGGCCCATAATTTATAAGTGGCCCTCTATTAGGACTTTATTACTACCCAAGTTATGTAAATATCTAATGTTCAATACAAACTCTTTGATTAGTTTCTAAATTTCTATGCATATCTCCAACAATTATTCATTTACTTATGGAGGTTCAGGATCTTTCTAATAGCTATCTATCATTTGACAAGTCACCACCTAAGGCCTCATTGTCATCCATATGGACCATATCATCAACATGAGGCTTATGACTATCACCTAAAAAATCATCCAAAATATATGCCATCCCATCTCTTCTCTTTTCGTCGACCAATGCCAACTTAGTTTCACCGTGATACACTAATTTCTCATAAATTGGCATGAACTCAAAGCATAGTATATGAATTTCAATTACATCTAGTGGAAGCCAAATATACAAGGACACCAAACACACTCATCTAAATCTATATTACCATTTGTCATTTCAATAAAAGCCTAAATCCCATTCCAAAACTCATTAGACCTATGATTCTATAACCTCGTGTAAATATTATTGATCATCATCTTATCTATTCAAATTATTTGAATTAAATTATTCTCTTTGGCATGCCAGGTTGCCTAGTATTGTCTCTTGGACAATCCTCAAATTTTTTAAGCTTAAAGACTCCTTGAGAAATGTCTTCTTTGACCTTAATACTTTTTCCCTATAGAATTAGTGTTGTTTATGATAAAATTAGGTTCAAGGCTTCTAGGATTTCTTGGTGGAAAGCTATCTGGCTCCATAATGTCAATGCTAAGTATAAAATTGTGTGTTGGCTTGTTGCAAATAGTAGAATTTGCACGAAATATTTTGTTAACAAATTATGCTCGGTGGAAGATCGATCTTGCTATTTTTGTGCTAAGGAGGAGTCCATCGTGCATCTTTTCCTTCATTATCGTACTAGAAAGCATATCTTATATATTAGCTTTGTAAGTATTGGCATAACATTTTTGTACAGTTAAGTCTTGTTACAAGAGGTTCGAGGTGAAAACTATAGATGTTAAGGACCTTGGTGGCAGTTTGCATTTATGAAGGGTGGCATTCCCAAAATACCAAAATTTTCTCCCATGACGATTCTAGGATGAGCAATGTAACTATGTGTGTGATTCGTGTAGTGTCTGCTAAGTACTATCCCTTTGAAAGGAGGAGTAGTGACTTTATAAAAAAAATAGATAATTTATATGGGATGATATTTAATTGTTTCATTAATCAATGAAGTTTTGGTATTAACAAAAAGAAACAAAAGAAAAGAAATATAGTAAACAACAATACTACAATATTAGTTACATTAAAACTGTTGGCCTCCTAGGTCAATTAATGTCTTAATCCTTATTTTATTGATAATAAATGTGTCTAAGGGATTAACATATTTGTTTAAGTGTGCATGAACTTGAACAACAAGGATGTTAAACTACACTTATCCAAACCAACCCTTAAGTGCAAATGCTTAAGAGAACAATCAAGTCTCAAAGTGCACTTAATCAACTCTTCTTTCAAGTGCAACATTTAAAAGAGAAATCAAGTTTCAAAGCATAATAAAATATTGGATCATGATACCAAGACTCAAGACCTCAAGGTTTATACTTTAAGTCTTAGGGTATCTTATAATGTAATGTGAGCATCAACACATTTGATTTTAATATGTCGGGTTTAAAATATTATTTAGAATTTATTTCACATGAATTATTTATTGTTTTTAAATCACAAACATTTTTTTCAAAGGGTTTTACAAGTTCTTGGCTGATTGAATGGTTTGTGTTTTCAAAACCAAGACTTTAAACCTTAAAAAAACCCTTAAAATCGATCAACTAGTAACTATGGATCTTCAATCCTATGAAAAATGGTTTTGGCTTTGGTTGAATACTTTGAATGGTTTAATCAAACCTATTAACCGGTTCTGGAATCCGATCAACTAATTTAACTAACCAGACTATGGGTTTAACTCCTACAAAAATCCATTTTGCCTTTGCTTAAACACTTTGACTGGTTTCTTCAAATCAATCAACTAGTCTTGTAACCGATTAATTGGTTTGACTAACCAGGCTAAGGATTGAGATGAAATATAAAACATTTTTTTTAAGGATTAAACTAATCAACCAAACTGAGCAAACACATTGATTGGTTTGCTAGACCATTCAATTGTTTTTGTATGCTCATAGGACCAAAAGTGTAAAGCATGAAACCGATCGACTAATTTATACAATGGTAACATTTTTCTATCAATTTTGAACATACTTATTTGGTTGGTTATACCAACACACCAATTTGCTAGTTGGGGTAACTAATCGATTAATAAACATTAAATGCTCAAAAATTGTGTTATACACACTTTTTACTCTAACATTTTTATTGTTAACCAATAGTATAAATGTCATTTAAGGGGAATAATAATAGTAAATTTTGAACTCTCATTAATTAAACAATTACTTCTCTACTCTCTATTGCAATTAATTCTCAACAACATACTTCCATATTCAAATTTTGTTGAGATATTTTCAAAAGTGCTCTTGATCTCTCTACTTAGCTAAAATCAACTTCTTGATTGTAATATCTATTCTTTATAGATATATTAAACTTACAAATTTATCTTACACTTTCATATTTGTATCATTTGTGAGATACTTTGTAATCACCCACAACGCTTTTCAAAACTCATTATTTGAGGTTATATGTTACCTAACATTCCTAAAAGAGATCATTAGATTTGTAGCTCTATAAACCTAAAGAGTCTAACTAGATAAAATTGTAAATCATCTTTTAGGGGCCATTTATATTATAGTATCATAAACCAAGAGATGAGTGATTGTCAATAAACACACAAGAGGTTCAAAATTCAAAGGGAAAAACTTTTTGGTAGCAGATATAGAAAATTTGAATTCTCGAACCACTATAGATTTTTGTGTTAATTTGTAAATATTCTATTACCATTTTTAATAACCCTATTAACCCCCTAGGGTTCTTTTAAAAACATTATATAAAGCATAACCATGTTACACATATTATGTATAGCATAAGACAAACCATGGGTCCAACATCTAATTAGCAACCCTAATATAAAAAATACTAAAAGGCTAGGGAGACCCAAAATGCATCATGAATATTTGCTCCTAGCGCCACTTCAAATGCTTTAGATCACCTCCCAAAGCCCATGGTAGCACCCAATGGCCAACTTTCGATCACCCAACAAGTCCACAATTTTAAAGAAGGCCCATCCACCTCATATGAGTACTATGATAATGAGGGAGCATACCTATCAATATCTCATGCCAAGACATCCACCCATTATTAATAACTTTCAACTCCCTAACTATATGACCATAATGTCTTGTAAAATGTCCACCATCAATAAATCTAGAGTGTGTGAACATTAGTGACAAACAAATATAGATATTTAGCCCATGGTTCTAACCATGGTTGTATAAGTGGCAATGTCATCAAAAGGTAATAAAACCTAAATTTTTGTAGTCCCAAATACAAACCCCTATTTACCATGTGATCTAACACATCACGTACTCATCTCACAAGGTTCCTAATATCTCTATGTGGATACATCCTACTGCAGTACAATGGGTATGCATTAGATAAACAATGCATCCTACCACTTACGGAAATAACATAACATTACAAACCTTAATATCAAGATCCATTTTTAAGTGAACATCGACTTTATTTTATTTCTTTTCAATTACTAATTAATCTTAAAGATCCCCACTAATTTATTACTTAAACTTCCATTTTCTTACTTAAGTTAGTATTATGGCCAATTGTATGCTTTGATGTTATAATTCTATGTTATTTATATTCTTATTAAACATTAATAATAATAATATTATTATTATTTATTACTACTCTCATTATTTTACTATTTTTTAAAATTATTATAAAGTAAAAACAATCATTTTTATTAAATTTGATTATTACAAACTTAACTATGGGTTAATTACTATGTATAATTAGTTACTCTCTAAGGTCAATATACTCTTTATTAAGGGTCTAACTATTTAAAAATAAATAGTATTCCATGAGTGAGGTTTTTTTTATATAATAATTTTCATTAATTACTCTCTAAGGTCAATATATATGTAATAACCTTTTTGTGATTTTAAACTAAAAAAAATTATTTCCTCTATTAATTAAAGGTCCAAATAATTAAGCTTAATTACTATTAAAGCAAGAGAGCTTTGTTTGTACTATCTTCATTAATTACTTTGTAAGATTAAAGTTTATTTATTTTTACCTAAAATAAACAATAATTATGGATTAATCATTAGATAGTTTAACTATGTGAAACTATTTTTTACCTTAATTATTTCAATACTAACAAGTAAAATTAAAATTTTGTACGCATTAAAATATCCTTATCAATTAATATAAAATAAGTGAATTTTGTTATTTTATCTTTATTAATTACACTCTAACGTTTATGTTTTTAATATTTTTTTATCTAAAATGTTTAATAATTATGGATTCATTTATTAATGATCTATCTATGTAAAGTTACTTCACTTTAGAAGAGCTTCCTATTTTTTATTTTAACCAATTACTAACTTTTAAAAAGAAATTAAACTATATAATTACATAATTTGTAAATCTTTTTAATGGTCTAACCAATAATTTGTTTCCAACTCACTCATCTTTTATATCCATTAATTACTTTCCAAGTCTAATACACACACACACACACACACACACACACACATATTTGTATTTTTAAACCACAATTGTTTAAGATGTGAAATTTTTTAACGATTTAACTATGTAAAAAATATTTTAAACTCACTTTTATTTTTTGATTTTCATCAATTATTCTATATAGTCAATTTTTTTTTGTATTAATAAACCACACAATTATTTTAGGTGTATAATTTCTTAAGGGTCTAACTATATAGAATTAATTATTATTTTATCTTTATTGATTACTCTCTAAGGTTAATGTTTTAATTTTTTTTATCTAAAATTTATGATTACGATGGATTCGTTTATTAATGACCTACCTACATAAAATTAATTCATATTAAAACATCTTTCTATTTATTTTATTCTCATTAATTAATAACTTTCCAAATATTTTTAAATTACATAATTATTTTACATGTGAATTTTCTAATGGTCTAACCACTATTTTTTAAACCAGTTATCTTTTAGTTTCATTAATAAATTTATTAGTTCAATATATATTATGTTCTGTATTTTTAAACCACATAATTATTTAACATTTGATTTTTTAATGGTCTAAATATGACAAAAAAATTGTTCACTTTTCTTTAATCTTCATTAATTATTCTCTTCTTTTGTTGTCAATAATTATTTTGTATTGTTTATATATATATATATATGTGTGTGTGTGTGTGTGTGTGTGTATAAAATTTTAGCCATATAAATTTTTTAATGGTCTAACCATTACTTTTCTTTAAATATTTTTTCATTAATTACTCTCTAAGTTTAATATATATAATATTTTTTATTGTATTTTCAAACTACACAAATATATTAACTGTATAATTTCTTAAGAGTCTAACTTAAATTTTATAAAATACACGAATATTTTTTATTCAAAATGTTAAATGGATTAATTAATCATTGTTGAAATTTATTTAAAGGTGACTAGTGGTAAAACAAACACCTATTAATTCATACTAAAAATATTAAGGTATATCTATTTAAATATATTAACACAATTTGCTTGCATATATATTAATAACAAAACTAAAATATTAATACCAATAAGGACATGCTCACCTATAATATATATATATATGTATGTATGTATGTATGTATGTATGTATGTATGTATGTATGGGGAGGAATTAAACTAACACATCCATACAAAATAACCATAAATTAGATACTAATTTTAATACAACATGCTAATATTTATTACAATCTAAAATAAGCACACTAATAATAAAATAAAAAGATAATTCTACTAGCATGCATACAACTTAGAAAACAACAACCAACTATATAAAATAAATTAGATACTAATTTTTTTAATATAGCATGCTAATATTTGTTATAATCTAACACAAACATACTAATAATAAAATAAAATGATAGTTCTACTAACATGCATACAACTCACAAAAAAAAATTCAAGTTTACAAATAACCCACAAATTATACAACAATAACACAACACAATAATCTACTTATCCAATTACACAACAATCAACTAAAAATAATCTAACAAATAACCCACAAATTCATAATTTATAAACATTATAAGAAGATTAAATACTTATAATGGTTCGGGGGAAATGGAAGAGATGGATCCTACCCATAACCAAATAAATAGTTAATATTTAGCAAAACAAATACATTAGAATAAAAAACTAAACAAAAGAAAAGCTTGAAAAAGGAAAGAAAATGAAAGAGAGCTTAAAGAGGGGAATAGAAGGGAAATGCGAGCTTGAAAGGGGGAAACAAGGGAGGAGTGTGGTTGAGGAAGGAGAAAAAAGGAATGGGGTTAGGGTTTTTGTTCGGCTTATTATCCAAGATATATATTGACAATATTAAGGTAAAAATTGTAGGCATTGAGACTTTTTAATAAAAAAGATGTGTTCTAGTTGGCATCTTAGGGATAACCAATCTAATAGAAGCTTATTACCAACAGTTCTAGCCTAGAAATAATCAATCTTAAGGACCAAAATATTTGCTCAACAATCGTACAACCAAAAAATTGCGGAGCTAATGAGGAAAAATATATCTTAATGTCGACGATTTTGACATAGGTATTAAGGCTAATTTATTTCTTGATCTCCCTTTGGAGGCAATTTTCCCTCCAATTTTTTCACCATTACCTGTGACATAATTATCAATATTAAGCTTAAATTGTCGATATTAAGAAGTTTTTTATTTCAAATTAATTTCCTAAAAAGTGACACAAACTTTTCGCAACAAGTTTATTACCGATAAGAAAATATCCATATTAAATATTACTAACAATATATCCCTCCAATTTTCGGTGCCCATTACACTAATATTTGATGAGTGGTCGTCAAAATTAAGCTTTATCACCCGAGACATTTTATCATCGATATTGACCCTTTTTGTTGTTGTGGTTATTTTTTGCTACCATCATCATCATCATTAGTGTTTTTTTATCTAAAAAATTGATGAACATCCTTTTTATTTTTCTAATGAAATAATAGTTTCCTTATATGAAAAAATGAATACATTATTTCAATTTTACATGGAGAAATATTTTTATATTCAACATTGAAAATTAAAGATAACAAAATATTTTAATAAAAATAAAGCACTTCGTGCAAATTTGAAATAATTTGATTACCTAATATGTCATCAACTCACAAAGTTAAAATAAATATAGAAGCATTATGAAAAATAAATCTAAACCCAAACAAACTCGAATATAATAAAAGATAAAACAATATGAAATAACCTAATTTATAATAGTATAACTTCATCAATTTCTAAAATGACAAAATAAATCATCTTAGGCTTGAATCCAAATTAAACATGGAGTGAATGATAGAATAACCCAAACGTATTTAAATCCTATATGAAAGTACAAAATAACTCAAGCTTGTCTTAACATAAGATGATCTAAACTCAATTTGAAAAGTAAAATCACCTCTACTTATTCAAATCTGAAAGTATCCAATCTCAACCAGACCTCTAGTTAGTTTAATGATATGAAAAGATAAAAGCCTCACATGGTTGCAAATTGACTGGAACCCATATTGGTCTAATATGGTAGTGAGTTGATCTGTTTGATTTCTAAATCTACTTAATACATAACAAACAAGCCCTTGGTATCATCTCAAAACTAATTTGCATCAATAAATTTACATAAGATGATTATCGTACTCATATACACCACTCAAACCCAATTTTTCAAACACATTGCGTTTTAAGATGTAGTTATCCATCACATGCTCATATATTTTTGTTCAACTTGTGTAATGGGCCAACCACCGTTTTTTTGTAATTATACTAAAACAAATGCTACTATATTAATTGACATCTAAATATTCCAATAAAGTTAGACTCTTAGAAATATGTAAATAAATTTTTCCATATTTCTAATTGCTTACCTTAATATTTTGTACTATCTAACAAACTCATGATCAACTTATAAATTTGAAAGGGTCCCAAAATCATTCACAATCTATGCACATCATCATCGTTCCAATGGCATGTACACAAAGACAAAGGGGAAAAGATGGTTGCAGATTATCTTTATGTGAAACTAGTATGGCTGCACCATATTTGTGAGTTGGTTACATGTTCACTTACATAATACTACTTTAATTTATGAATCAAGCTCAATTGGAGATATGGCTAATTGGAGACATTCTTGAACTCTAGATAGTTCCCTTCTTACCTTAAAATTGGTATCACTTTAGTTTCATTTTTGTTCTTCTTCTATGCAATGGCTTCTATATGAAATCTTCCTAGGTTTCTATTTTATTTTTCACATTCAGAATGAACTATTATTTAATAAGTTTGGGGAAGTAAAATTTTGATTGACCTAATTTTGTGGCTTATTTTTTAGACAAATATATCATGAACAATTTAAAGAGTTCTTAGGATTGAAAACTTGAGATGGGTTTGAAGTGCCTTTTTTTCATTAGTAATACAAACCTAATGGAATTGAGTTAAGGTTTTTGAGAATTGAAGAGAAGGCATTTCTTTAAAAAAATTTGGTTAGTAATAGAAGAATATTTATCTTCAAGGAGTATGATGGCGCATGGATCTTGATTGGCGAGGTACGTATAATGAGATTGAATCCCAATCAACAACCACATAATCTTCCATAGTCTCAACCATGTCAATTCTTGATGCTCTCTCCATCAATGCTTAATGATTTTCCCTTGACAATGGTATAAGTACATGATTATTTCCAGTCCAATATGAGTGACTAAACCAACCCAAGACCAAATGAACCAGTCATAGGCCTAGAAGACTAAATAACTATATGATAAGTTGATTGGCAAATTGATAAAAATTGAATCTCTAAGGAATGGTTCCCTAGGTATATTCTATAAGGCAAGTCATTTTCCTTTTTTATTTTATTTTCTTAGAGTAAGAATGTTTCTATCACTAGAAATATTCCTAAATCTTCTAGTTTCCAGTTGTAATAAGACACATATCCTCAATATTACTAATAATGTACATGGCTATAAATTTTTAAGCATATTGAATGAAGTATGGATAATTTATGAAACAAACCTCTTTCTCTAATTATGGAATCATCCTCTCCTTTCATTTCTTTTTTGTAGCAAACCGCAACTCCAAACTTGGTACCCAAATTTTCTTCTATCGCAATATGATTATGGAGTGTAAAAAGATTGATAGAGGAAAATTTTCAGCAAGTGATGGAGATGATCAGAGCCTTAACGAAGACATAATTTTTAATATCCCATATTTTATCTAATATTAATCCTAAGTAATTAATATCTTAACCTAATTCTAATATCAAGAAATTGATATTTTTACCTTACCCTAATTATTTAATTTTAAATCCTAAACTAATCCTAATCATTGTTCTAGTTCATTAATATTTTTAACATAAACTTACTCTTGGATGGTTGATAATTTATTTTAATCTAATTTCCTAATCTAAATTATTTTAACTTAACACTAATCCTAACCCCAAACTTATTTTCTCTTTTTTTTTTATTTTCCTTTTTTCTTCTTCTCCTTTTCTTTTCCCTCCTTCTTAGTTTCTCCTTCCTCTTCCTCCAGCTTGAATTACTCTTCATCTCAATCGTTTCCATTCTGTTATACTTACACCCTAACCTACCTATTCTACCTTAATCATCACCGCCATTAACTCCCTCAACTCATGGGATGTGTTCCTTGGAATTTTTCCCAAACATCCCCTGATCATGCCTCAAAGAATTTCCTATACCTTATTTAGTTCCTCACCATTTGAAAAACTATGGATATATATCCTCCAATCTCTCACATTACTTCATTTATTACCTCGCCTAACTCCTTCCCTAACTCACCTTATCTTTGCCTTTCATATCTACACATCGTTCCTTCTCCTTTTGCATTTGTCCACCATCCTTATCCCAATTAGATTTATTTAAATTATAAAATCTCACACAAACATCCCTTACTATCATCAACATTCTACGTTACTCACCCTTAGCAGCTTCAAAATCCCATGTTAACATCTTTCCAGCAACGTCACACTTTGATGTTTTACACCCCAAGTAACAACACACTTCCATGCAATCCACCCCTATATGCATCAATTATTGATGTAGAAAGATCCTAGGAATGTCACCAATTGTCGTTGCACCCCCCATTGTTGCACCAAATTCTATCGCAACTAGTTCAAGCCTTGAGCACCTTAGTTTGTTTTCATTTTGCTCCATTTCCACCCTCCTCTCCTTTATCCTATCCTTGGTTGTATTATTAAGTTCTAATTGTGTGTTATCCTTATTTATTATGTGACTTTTGAAGAACTTGGAGGAAGTGGGTTAAGCTTATACGTGTTTAGAGATCGATATCCTTTTCAATAAATAAACAAGTAGTAGTTAGGGATTTTCTGTTAATTTTTTTGTATGACTGTATGTGTATTATTATTGATAATTTCATGTTGTTAATTTTATGGTGTGATAATGTGGTATCATGTGATGGAAATTATATAATATGAGAAATCATGCACTTATATGATATTGTTACGATAAGTCTAATATTGTAAACCCTAAATGAAATAGTGTGATACATGGTATCGTAATGTGGGTTGATTAAATATAATAAGTGGAAAATGATTGTATTTAATATGTTTTTGTATGTAATAAATTTATTATTGGAAAATAATGATATCAAATATAGAGTTTTTTTTTGTTTTTTTTTTATGAAATAAGGATGTTTGGATATTAATAAGAGTTTTTAGTTAATATGGGTTTAATATAAAAAAATATATTTTAATATGTTAAATGATTTAAAATATGTTAATAGTATCATTTGAAATATTTGGAGCAATTATGAATGACCTAAGTACAAATAAAATGATAAAATGGCTTAAATTAGGAATAATAACCATATAAGCGGTGCTATTATTGCATGTATAATACGTTGGATTTAGACCATGATTTTTGGATATGTTTTTAATATTATATTTTGAAGATTTTATGTTAAATTTGGTGATTATATGAGTCTTATGGAAAAAGTTATACCTAACTTGTGAAATTAGGGTTTTGTAGGGTTATGAATAGTAACTCTAGAGATATGGTTGTTATCTCATGTGTAAGAAGTTGGAGTTAAAATTTGATTTTTAGACATGTTGATAATAATAGTATTTGAGTAAGGTGTGCTAAAATTGGTGAATAAATGAGCATTATGGGAGGATTTATGCGTATAAGATGAATTATTGTTTCTTAGAAAAAATGTGGCATTTTTCCTTGGGGAATATTTTGATCATCAAGTAGTTGTGTTTTACGTGTGTTGATGATCTTGGGTAATTATGTTACGCTGGGTTATGTAACTTTCATATGTATGTTTGCATGGTGATCTTGAGGTAAATAATCATAAATAAGATATTAATCATTTAAAATTAAAGATAATAAGAGTCATGACTAGTTTTACATATCCATTCTATCAAATAAGAATAGTGGCCAAGATTTTTATGCCCTAAGGTTGTATATTATTGACATCGTTTCACCGATTGAGAAAAATGGCTAGGAAATTTGTGCTCTGGGGTTGTATATTATTGATATTGTTTCAATGGTTGAGAATAGTGGGACCCCTGAACTTAATTTAAAATAAATCATAAGAACGATCATAATAATTAATAAAATACTAATCATTTAAAGTGAAAGATCACATGAGTCAGGACTGGTTGTAACTGTCCATTCCACCAAATGAGAATAGTGGTTAGGAGTCTTGTGCTCTAAGGTTGTATATTACTGATACTATTCTACCTATTGCTATTAGTGGGGTTCCTGAACTCAATGTAAATAAGATTATGGGCCTTGATTATGCCATTATTTGTAATACCCCATATTTTTAAAAATTAATTTTATTAAGCTTAATTATTTTATTAGCATAATTTGATGAAAATATTTAATTATTTTAATTTTGATTCATTTTATGGATTTATCGACAATTTCGACTTCAAATTTGAATTTAATTAATCGTTATCGTTATGGATCATTCTAGATAAATTCGTTCATGACCATGATTTTATTTTACTCCAATATTTTAATTTTTGGTTAAAAATTTGTATTTTCATTCACTCTCTTATTTTGATTTTTAATAATTTAGATTCGTTTTGGATTATAACTTCGTTGTGTGATTACGATTTTGTTTTGGAGTTATATTTCGTTAATGAAATGTATTATTTAAATTATAAATTCTGTTTAAAATAGTCAAATTTATTTTAATGATTTTATCCGTAGAAAATATTTCCAAATTTGAATTTATTTGTTTCTAAGGTCGTTAAGATCTTCGAAAAGTTTTAAATTTAAAATATTTTTGGAGCTTATTTATTTATTTCTTTCCGAAATTAATTTTCTTTCATTTTATCCTTTTTGGTTTACGAAAGATCAGTTTGAAAAATTATTTAAATTAGTCTCGGTCTATTAGAATTTGATTTAAATATTTTCTTATATTTAAATATTTTCGAGGTCTTATAATGTATTTTCATAAATAATATAGATCTTTACGTTTGAAGGTAATTTCTTTCGAAAACTTTTTTGAAATTCTTTATATAGCTCTTATATCTATTTTATACCTTTGGATCCTTACATAATGATTTTCATTAAACAAATTTTAGATAAAATCTTCCAATAATATTTTTAGATATTTAGTATTTCATTGTATATTTGCATTTGTAAAAAAAAATATAAAAAATTCACCGGCCTCCCTCTTCTTCTCTCCCTCTTCTCTGCGTGAACCCCATCCCTCACCTCCTTCTCCCTGCTCCTCCACCGATAACCAACCACGACTATCACCCACCACCATCGATGCCACTCCATTTTCCCTTTGCTAGCACCCTCCACCAGCAAGTCTAGCACGCAGCAGCCACAGCAAACGCCGCGACAGGGTGTGAGCAGCAACGGCGGGAAACGACATGTCACTATGCCACGTCTAGCCACGGTGATCCTAGGTGACTGCCGGCGAGCAACGGTCGGCCTCTGACGAAGCTTCCCCGGTCTTCACTCTCCCCAATTTGCAACTCTTTGTTTGGTATACATTTTCGGAAACCTTAACCTTTGTTTTGATTAATTTGGTATAAATTAGCTTATGATAAGCTAAATTGGTTATTTAATTATGTGTGTATATATATATGTTGTATGATTGATTTAGAGTGGATAATTATACTGTATTTGGTTGATTTTTGAATATCAGAATTTTGACCCGATTATGTCCGGATTTTGCGGATTTGTTCGATTAAACAATTTTTGATAAATTGATTATACAATATGCTGTAAAATGTATCGAATTTCATATCGAAATCAGTAATTTGAATGTGGATTTATTCGGAATCGGATTTCTAGGTCAAAATCTGTGTGTGACAAAATTGTATTGCATAATTGACTTGTTTCACTCAATTGATTTTACAATATGCTTTGAAATGTATTTAATTTTATGTTGGAAGTGTCAATTTGGAAACATTGTGTGAAATCAACCAGAATTGAATTTTTAGGTCAAAACTCCTGTGGATCTGAATTAAATTGTGTAATCCAATTATTTTATTCAATTGATTATATAAATTACATTAGAATATATTTAATTGCAATTTTGAACTGTCAATTTAAATATTTTAGCCAAAATTGACCAAATTTGCATTTCAGGCTCAAAAATCCTAGTTATGCTAAATTGAGTATTTCTTTTATTGATTTTGATCAATTGATTATATAATATGTTATAAAATATGTCTAATTACTTTTCTAAGCATTCAATTTAAATTAATTAATAAAATTTTATTGAATTGCATTTTTGGGCCTAAAACTCTAGATTTCAAACGAAATTATGAAATTGGCCATCTGTATAGTTGTTTTTCTAAAATTGAATTTATAGAAATAATTGAAATTACATTAATTGTATTCTAACACCTTCAATGGGAATTAATTAAATTGATATATCTGAGTTTGTGTCTTATGCTTTAAAAGCCTAATTTCAAAAATCTATTTTCTTAAATTGGCTACTTGTAAGATTATTTTGTTGAAATTGATTATCTATATTTATTTAAAATTAGTTTAATTATAGTCCTAAGCTATCACTTTGAGGAAATCAAAGTTAATTAGTTGGTTTTAGTTCGGGCTTAAAACCCCTAATTTTCGGAGATAGTTTATAAAAATGATGTGCTCATGCTTCTGGCACCTAGTAGATTACTAGTTTTGATTTAAAATAATTTAAATTATATTTTTATGTTATCAAGTTGGATTTTTTCCCTAAAAATGGTTGGTTTGTCTCTTTGGTCGTAAAATCTAGTTAGTAAGTCATTTTTGACAAAATTAATCTATAATCTATTATCCTCTCCCCGAATTTTCAAATCTATTTGATATGCCCCAAGTGATATGTGTTAAACCCAATTTGATTAATATTTAATATTAAATCTTAATAGAGCTATGCTCATGAGCCTTAGGTTTTGGACACATTTTTCAAAAAAGACTGTTTGTGTCCCCTTGTGTTGATTTAATTATAATATTTACATTATTGATCGATAAGGTAGTTTCTAACCTAGTTTTTTTATTTCTATCGACGATATGGGAAAACTTTCTCGTGGATTATCGAGCTCTTGATAGCTCTCTCTCTTTCTCAATTTGCATAGCTAGTTTTGAATTTAGGTAGGTCATTACTTACCTTTACTGATGGCGAAATCTAGAATGTATGTCTACTTGGAGTGGAAGGTGATGAGTATGCTTATTGATTATTTAATTATGTCAAGCGTATGCTGTGTTCTTGTGTGGTAATTGTATGTATGTATGAGTTTATAATTCCAACGCAAATGCGTGTTAGTATGATTCTTGAATATTGTATGTGTGTGCGTATGTGAAGGGTTGAGTATGATTATGTGGTTAACATGTCCACCTAATTATGAAATATTGGGTGATTTTAGAGTATGTTATAATGTGCCTATATTGTAACCCGGTTTAGAAAACCGTATTCGTGGTTGAGTATGGATTGAAATTATATGATACCTTATGTTGTATTTTATGCCATGGAATTATTTGGCTCTAACGCCACATGAAATTATTCGACCTTAGTGCCACTTGAATTGGTTCGGCTTTAATGCCCTAGAATCGATTGTCTTTAATGCCACTTGAATTGGTTCGGCTTTAATGCCCTTGGAATCGATTGGCTTTAATGCCACTTGGATTGGTTTGACTTTAATGCCACTTGGAATTAATATAATATTGAAAATTTATTATGTTGATGGAAGTGAGTTATGTGCTGATATATGGGCCTGATCTATGATTGGTTGAATCTTTAAATAAAGTATTAATCACTTAAAGTGAAAGATCTTGAGTCGGGACTTGTATCACTTGGGGTAGCTATCCGAGTTAGGTTTGGTATTCACTTGGTACTATTCTAGTATTTTTCTCTTCTGTGATCTTGGGTACCTTACGAGGTCTGGACATGCCCTCCTCTACTCTATAGGTGTCTCAATATATTTTGGCCCTATAGGGGGTATGCATACGTAAGTGATTAGGTGTCCTATTTATTGGTAGTCTTGTTACGTTTCTGGGCGGGTCAGCTAGGGCTAGTACTGTTCGTGTATTTTATTAGTTATGATCTCTTTGAGTCACTGTCCTTAAGATAATATAATTAAATGGTTCTGATCACGATGATGAAATATAATAATGAATTATTCTCGCTGACTTATGAACTTTATATTTTTTTTCCTATGCATGTCTCTTAGTTGTCTCCCTTAGAATAATGTTACCAGATGACGCATTTCATACCCAATTATCACATGATATGTTATTCAAATCGCATGTGGGCCTTATGTGCAAAATGCTATCTTCTAGGGTAGTGTGTGTTACTCAGCATGCGATCGTGGTTTCTTGTATGCTTGTACCCTATGTGTTGTCATGTCTAGTTATGTACTCATAATCATGAATCTATGACCCCATGTTTTATTGTATGTAATACTTGTATAATTGAGCGTGAGTTATTGTATGAGTGGAATGGTGTATGTATCATATGTATAATTAAGCATTAGTATTGTAAGCTAGAGATTACCATATCTTATGTGTATTATGTTTCCTTCCATGAGTTAGGTAGTCGTGATTTACTTAGTATTGGACTCGTACTGCTACTACATTGGTTGAATAGGTTCTGCGATGATCCACTGATGGTGGGGAGTAGACCTCTTATGTAGGATTGAGATCAGATGCTATTTTTGGGTTGAAGGCTTGGATTTGAGAGAGTAGGCAACCCGGATTCATGTCCCTCGGGATTTGTCTTTATTTAATTGTATTTATTTTGGAAGTTTTCAAGTGTTGTATTAAAATTTCAAGGGTGTTGTAATTGAATTTTACTTTTCCATTACTTTGATAAGCTTTTAAATCGAGAATTATTTCATAGGTTTCCACTGATTTATTCAGCGATAATTTTGTTCAGTGAAATTATTCACTTGCCATCTACTTGTGGATATCTCCTTGTAGAAGTTTATCCTCACGACATAAATATTGTGTGAATTTTTGTTGGACAGGTTTTAGCCTTGCATCTAGCATGAGATAGATGGTGGACATTCATATTGTGTTAGGTGTGGCGGTAACATTCCCAAATTCCTATTTTATCTTCCACATTATTCATTTAAACGAAAATTTTCAAGAATGAATTTTGGGGGTGTTATATTATCATTGTGAGACTTGAAAGTGATAAATAAGTTGGTAAAACCATATGTTAAACTATATGTATGTTTATCCCTTGTTGTGATCTTATGACTTATATGATCCTACTATGAATGTATTGTTACCTTCCTTAGTACGTAGTGTACCGATCAACATTTTAATGGGTGTTGCTTATTCCTACCAATAGAGGGACTGGATAATTTTTACAGGTCAATGAGGACCATTTGGATGAATTTATTGCTTATGATGCTTTAATTGTGGAGGAGTGAATATTATGTGGGTTGGGTGTAGAGTCATGTTATACAATTATTAACTTTTGTCCGAATGACTTTTTGGACTCTTAGTTTCACGGGATCTTTTTTTTAATGTATTTTGATATTATACTCGAAATTAACTATAACACCATAATTTTTATTATTAAAAAATTTTGTTCTGCAGCGAAAGTAATTAAGTAAAATATTGGGGGTTACCACGGTGATCGACATAATTTTGGCTTATGCAACCATAATTACATCAATCATAAGGCTAAAATATTTAAAGTAACACAAGGAAATTAGAAACAAAAGAATATTTATAGTACAATAATGAGTTTGGATCTTCACTCTGAGTTTAACAATACAAAATACAAAAGAAGGGATACCATGGATCAAGAGTCCAAAAAGGGTATCCAGTTAAATACATTAACTAGATAACAATTACTCTTCACCCAACCCCTAACATAGACGAAGTCACTCATCCCCACATAAGGCATCATAATCATCTAGCTAATCTTTTGAGAGCTACACATAAGATTCAGGGCCTCCTGCTCGTGGGAATTAGTAGCACCCATAAAACGGGTGGTCAGTACACTGCGTACTGAGTAAAGGAACAATACTATCAAAATAAGGATACAAATACCACATGCTTTCACATTATATACTAAGGGAATAACCAAATAAATGAAACATCTTATAAGACAGAATATGATTCAGATTCTTTTATTAAGTGTAATCCATTTTTATTCTTTTATATACGTTGAGTGCAGGAATCCTGCTATTTTTAAACCGATGGAACGATCTCTCAGGGACAATACACCTGCACCACTATTCTTTCTGGTGGAACAAAGATTAAAAACATCTTCTCGGGGCAAAACGCTCTCGATCTACTATTCTCCCCAATAGAATGGGAATACATACATACATACATATATATATATAGAGAAAAATAGATCACCTTGGTTTTGACTCATGTATTCTTCCACTTTAGATCATTAGTATATTTTTCATAGGTTATTATGATACAATTTCATTTCACGATGAGTAGGGTCCCCACTATTCTGAATCCGGTGGAACGAACTGAAGTACCTTCTTGAGACAAAATGCTCCCGAGCCACTATTCTTTTTGGTGGAAAGGAGATTAAAAACATCTTCTTAGGGAAAAATACTCCCGAGCCACTATTCTCCCCGTTGGAACAAGAATACATACATACATACATACATATATATATATACAGAAAAATAGATCACATTGGCCCTACTCACACACTATTTCACTTTAAGTGATTAGTATCTTATTCAAGATCGATTCTCAGGCATATAACACATTAAAACAGATATACATATAGCATAGGTCTAAGTCCTTAAGTCCTTTCAAACCCTAATTGCACTCCCTTTAGCAATCATCCCCCATATTGATTATTCCACACAACTTATATTATATCATCTCCAAATCCCATCATTATTATCATACCCAAATGCACGGTCTAATTTCCATACACATACATTAATAATCTCATCTCGATATATTACTCACAGAAATATCCAAAACCTAAATTCCACATATTTGTCACAAAACCTCCCATGAAGTTTACATGATTACCAATTCTGATAGATAACCTCATAAGGTCAAATGTTTACAATGTATTCAGAAATCTGTATAACCTCTAAATCTTATACATGGAATAATGATATTCTCATTATAAGATAGTTGCCCCAAATTATCCATTAAATCATTTAAGGACCCCAAATAACAATAATATTTCACAGAATTCCTCATGCTATTATTATCATATTTTAATCCACCTAACACTAAATTACCAAAATTTCCTTATTATCCCATAATAACTAAATTACCCTTAATCACAAATAAAAATCTTTATTTCATAAAATCTTGTACCTTCCACACATATTATTTTTCAAGTCCAGCATTTATCATCATATCTCATGAGAATTCTTAAATCCATTTATCAAAACTCATTTAACCCGTATTTCATACCATTAGATATATTTCCAAAAATATGAAATTTTCTCAACAAAATAATAATGGTCTCTTTTACCCATTATTACTTTATTTCAATAACATAACATCCTTAAGCTTGTATTTCATACCATAAGATATATTTCCACAAATATGACATTTTTCTCAACAAAATAATAATGATAACTCTTACCCATTCTTACTTTCTTTCAATAACATAACATCCTTAAGTTCGTATTTCATACCATAAGATATATTTCCACAAATATGACATTATCACAACAAAATAATAATGGTACCTCTTACCCATTCTTACTTTCTATCAATAACATAATATCCTTAAGCCCTTTTTTCATACCATAAGATATATTTCCACAATATGACATTATCACAACAAAAACTATAACATAATGGTACCTTTCATCGATTCTTGCTTCCTTTCAACATAATATTCATATCATCACAAAATATCATGATCAACACATGTTACATCATATATCAACAATATCATGAAAAACACATATAATCATACAAGAAAATAACACCAAAAACCCTAAACATCGTATAGTATCCTTACTAACTAGGGAATTGGGTTCTAAGCACGTAAATTCTAGACTTTCTCCTCCAAATATACTGGAATGCCACCTAAAATTTAAAAAATTCTTGGTTAGGCTCGAAGGAGAAATCGAGATAAAGAGGGTAAAAATAGAAATAACTGTAGTCAAATGGGAGCTTGAGATGTGTGGATGTGTAGAGAAATGTGTGGTGGAGCTATGATAAAATTTTGGTGGTCTTTGGACAAGTTTTGGGGATGAAAATAGGGGTGCACGGCTGAAAATGAAAAGTTACACGACTGTTGTAACACCCAAAAATTTACTACTGAAAAGTTTCGTTTTAAGCGGAAGCGTATAATCAAATAGTTGGGTATTACTGCTGTAATTGACATAAGTTTGGCTTGCCCCACCATCCTTATGTCAATCACAAGGCAAAACAATTAGAAAATTTAAAACATCATAGTAAGAAATGAGACAACTTTTAATAACATCAAATAAGCGTTTGTAGATCAGCTTCGATTACAATATCAAAATATAAGAAAAGGGATCACATGGAACTAAAAGTCCAAAAAGGTATCCGGGTAAAACTATCATCTGGATAACATGACTCTACACCCAAACCCTGAGACAAAAGAAATCACTCCTCCACATATATAGCATCAAAGGCTACGAAATCATCCACCTGTTCCTCATCAACCTGCACATACACATCTAGGTTGTCTACTCGTTGGATTGAGCATCACCCATAAAACGGATGATCAGTACGCTACGTACTGAGTAAGGTAATGGTACAATCAAGCAGGGTTACACATGATACAATAACACTCATAAGCAAATCATACATGTGTAAATCAAAGAATGTTAGATAATTACTGATTCCATGTCTTTCGTTAGATATACCGTATTCTAATCTTTTATTTACGTTGAGTTTAGGGACCCCCACTATTCTTAAACCGATGGAACGGTCTGAAACACCTCTCGAGGACAACACACCTGAGCCACTACTATTATCCGGTGGAATGGAGCCAACACCTCTTAGAGTAAAATAATCTTGAGCCACTATTATTAAATTGGTGGAACAGTCTGAATCACCTTTCGAGGACAACCCACCCGAGCCACTATTATTATCTGGTGGAACAGACTCAACACGTCTGTCCTGACTCACGTAGTCTTCCACTTTAAATGATTAGTATCTTTCCATTTATACTTTATTTCTCAATTGTATTTTCATTCACGTTGAGTATGGGGGCTCACTATTCTTAATTCGATGGAACGGACTGATGCACCTCTCGATGACAACATACTCGATCCACTATTATTATTTGATGGAACGAACTCATATAAACACCTTGGCCTGACTCATGTGATCTTTCACTTCAAATGATTAGTACCTTATTCATAGTTGATTGTATATTATCATGCTGAACTCATATAAATGCACAAGACATAAAACTGAACAACATAAGTAAGACCATGTAATTATCCTCAAATGATCATAATACCCTTAGGGTAGTCAAGACAATCATATTCTCCCAAAGGCCTTATGAAACCCAATACTAATACATATAAATTTTCAAGAATTATCCAAAGTACATATCCTCAGTTTCCCATAGATATTCTGTATCCAACATTATACCCAAATATATACTTACATAATTTTATTATTCTTAGAAATATCATTTCATAGCATTTCCATAAATAAATTATTCAATAAAACATACTCAACACAAAATCACATATAAAAATACATGTATCACATAAATCCCTAGCTATGACATGTATCCTTACCAATAAGGAAACCAGACTCTATGCACATAAATCCTAGACCTCATCCCAGATCACCGAAACATCACCTACGAAAATAAGATAAAAACACAATTAGGATTGAAGATTAAAAATGAGAGGGAGGTTAAGGTAGAGGAGGGTAAAAATGGAAATAAATGAAGTCAAATGGAAGCTTGAATTGTATGGAAGTGTAGAGGAATGTATGATGGAGCTATGGTTAAATTTTGGTAGTGTTTGGACAAGATTTGGGGGTGAAAATAGGGGTGCAAGACCAAAAATAGGAAGTTGTATGGCTGTGCAGTAGGCGATGTAGCTTCTGGTTGAGAGAAAATAAGGTGCATGATCAGGTGGTGCAAAAGTTGCACAACTATGCAGTAGGAGATTTTAAGTGTTGCACGGCCATGCAACAGGCGATGCATAGGCCATGCACTTTGCAACATTGCATTGAGCAAGGGAAAGAAGAAAGGAAAAGAGGCGGTGGTTGGCAGCAATGGTTGGTGACAACGAGGGGGAAGGTTGGGGTGACCTTGGTGGTTGGTCCACCAGCCAAAGGGCGGTGAGTGGTGGCCAAGGTGGTGTACGGTGGTGGATTGGGTAGTGCAAAGGCCAAACAAAGGGAAAGAAGGAGGAAGAATAAGGAGAAAGGAGAAGGAAGAAGGGAGTTTGGGCAATGAATTTTTGACACAAAAAGGATAGATTGGAGGCCAAACTAAGAGAAAATAAGGAGAGTATGGTATATATATATATGGTCATGTGTGCGTGTGTGTATGGTGTATCAGGGAAAAGAAAATAGAGGGGAAGGGCGACATGCGAAGGTGGTGCAGGGCCAAAAATGGTGATAGGATAAGAGAAAGAAGAAGAAGGTGGCAGGGGATGTGATGGTGGTGTGTGGGGTGTGCAGGGGAAGAGAAGAAGAAGAAGAAGACTGGCATGAGGGATGATGATGATGGTCTGTGAGGGTGGCAGGGTGATGGTGAGAGGATGCATGTGGGAGGGCAAGTTGATGGTATCATGGTGTAGAAGGGGAAGAGAACTCCCTCACGCCACAAGGAAAAATGGTGCAAGAGAAGAAGGAAAAGAAAAGAAAAGGAGAAAAGAAAAGAAAAGAAAGAGGAAGAAGAGGTTAGGGGTTAGGATTAGATTAGGTGATTTTGGATTAGCCAAAATAGTTAGGATTAGTGGAAATTTTAGCAGGTTTTGATTTTGGTTTACGAATTATGGTTTATCCAAGTCAAGGTTTCGGTTTTGGTTAAAATTTTGAGATTAAAAAATTAGGTTAAGGATAAGAATAAGATTTCTTGAAATTAGAATCAAATTAGGGCACTAATGACATACGATTAGGCTAATCAAAATTTTGGGGGTATTACAACTGTGCTACAGGCGGTGCAACCCCTAGTCAAGAGAAAAGATCATGCAAGGCTTGGTGGTGCTGAGTTGCATGGCTGTACTACAACGGTGCATACCTAGGCCAAGAGAAAAGATCACGCATGGCTAAGTAGTGCAAAGGTTGCATGACTATATGATAGAAAATTTTTAGTGTTGCACAGCTGTGTTGAGGTCGTGCACTCTACAAAAGTGCGACGGATGAGAGAAAGAAGAAGGAAAAAGAGGCAGTGGTAGACAACGATGGACGGTGATGGTGTTAGGGAAGGTTGGGGTGACCTTGTTGGTCGGTCTACCGACCAATGGGTGGCAAGTGGTGGCTGAGGTGGTGTACGGTGGTGGAATGGGTGGTGCACAGGCTAAAAATAGGGAAAGAAGGAGGAAGAAGAAGAAGAAAATAGAAGGAATAAAGGAGAAGGAAGAGGGAATATTCGAGTAGTGGTTTTGGGCACAAAGATGGGTAGAATGGATGCAAAACAAAGAGAAGGGAAGAAGAGTGTGCATTATATACATACATATAAACATACATACATACATGTGCGCGTATATGGAGTGAATCAGGGAAGGAATAAAGGAAGAAAGGCAGGGGAAGGGGAGATGTGCGATCAATGGTGCAGAAGAAAAGATGGTTGAGTGTTGGGGACAATGGTAGGTGATGGAGATGGTTGTGCGTGTGAGTATTGCGTAAGGATAAGAGGAATAGGAAGAAGAAGAGTGGAAGGGTGTGCGCATGGGTGTGCAGGTCTACAAAGATGGAAGAAGGATAAATGTGATGGATGATGGATGAGGATGCAAAAAGGTGATGGGTGATGATGCAAGTTGCAACATTTTTCAAATGTTATGGCTTGGTTTAACTAAAGGAGGAGAAGAAAGAAAGAAAAGAAAAGGAGAAAGAAAAGGAAAAATAGAAGGGTTGGGGGATTAGTTTAGGGGTATTTTTAAATTAACCATAAGTAATTAGGATTAGTGAAAATTTTAGTAAGTTTTGATTTTGGTTTACAAATTACAATTTATCCGAGTCAAGGTTTTGGTTTTAGTTAAAGTTTTAGGGTTAAAAAATTAGGTTAAGGCTAAAATAAGATTTCTTGATATTAGAATCAAATTAGGGTGTTAATGACATGGGATTAGGCTAAGCAGATTTTTGGGGTATTACATTAACCTCTAAACTTTTATCTATGTTTATGAAAGATCTCTCATTTTTTTTTTATCATGTTTTATGTCCTAATGGGTTTGTCTTATATTTGATGTAAGAATGGTATGGTAAGTTAAACTTATGCCGGGTAAGGCGATAACATCCAACTATTTTGATATTAAGCTTCCGTTAAAATAAAAAAATTTAGTAGTAAATTTTAGCGTGTTACAAAATTTATGGTTAAAATGATCAAAGTAAGAGAAGGAAGGTTTCAATTTGGAAAAATGTGAAATGACCCGATTCTATGGTTAGGATTCTGATTATTAATTCCATCATATGTAGGTGAGGATGCTAGCTCTAACCTTGGTCTTAAGGGAAGGAGGAATCATGGTAATTTATAGAAGAAGGGAAAATGGGAATTTATGTTGGAAGTGACAGCTGACAGGGACTTTTATGTTTCACCTCACTAATGCAAAGATAAATTCAATGATTTAAACGAAAGGTATAAGAAACTCAATGATACCCTTGGAATAGGTTACATTATTACATATGAATTTTCATTAGAGTTGGCTTAGAGGATGAAATAAATAAGGTCATGAACTTGAATAATTTAGTTTAGGAATGCTTGGAACTCACAATACTTGAACATGGGTTTTTACTTATATCAGCAACAAAATCCATAGTTGGATATGAGCCTTAACTCTTCTTGAAGGATATAAAGCAAAAAGGTGCATAACTAGTGGATGACATCCTATGTAGTTCAATTAGAAGAAAAAGAGCTAAAAATAAAACTTGAGGCACTAAAATTTGAGAAAAAAGTAGATCAGGTGGCATAGTTACATCTTTGAAGAAAAATAAGAGGGAGTTTGAAAAGATAAAGATGGAGAATGAATGGATGAAAGGATGTGGCTTTATAAAAATCAAGCATATTGCATTAGAGTTAAAACACAATCAAATGAGCACAAACCATATTTTTTGATGATTTTCTTATTTTTTTTCATGAATAAGAGTCATATCAAAGGCATCTTGTTAGCTATAGGCATCATGTTAGATTCAGTGGATACATGGACATCTTACAAATAATTCATTGAAGTAAAGCTTGTTAGCTCCAGATAAGGGCTTAATCACCTTGTTCTTCGACTTATCTACCTTAGAAATTTAAATACAATATGGCTTCAAACAATAATATGTTTATTCTTAGATGAAATTCTCTTGTATCCTACCAGGAACATTATAGTTCTCTATGGGTGCGCCAATGAACTCCACTTTTGGCATATTTTAACTCTTATTCTTACTTAAATTTAATGATAAGCTTTAACTTATATCAAGGGTAAAAAAGAATGAATATTGCTAGTCTTCACTACTCCAAGCCTCTTAGCAACAAACTTGTTTCTGTGTATCTTTAATCTAGTTGTTAATATGGAGGTAAGATGGTCGAAAAATTACTTTGAATTGTAGTATTATTAAGGAAATTATGATTGATTGTGCTTTGATTTTCCCATAGGACCATATGGTGCTTTTTTGTGGTTTTGTTTAAAAAGGAAAATATTATACTGAAGTTTCTCGATAGCCTTTTGACTAAGGTGGTTTTTTAATTTATATTACAATTATTTAATTAAATTAGCCTTTATGAATATATAGTTGTGCTAGAGCACTAGAGCAAGTAGAATGCCTCATTATTATGCTATAATGATCACTTGACCCTTTTTTTATTCATAGAAAACCCATAAAAATGAATATAAACCACTGTATAAATGATGTATAATATTTATTCTTTCATAATATTCTTAGATCTTTGTAGGGTTGGATATGATTAGGTTGTCTTTAAAGTTCACACATGCTCCCATTAGCATCGCATGCCTTTTAGTTTGTAAGGAGTTACTAAATTATGAATTTTTTCTTAACTATTGGACGAGAGTTGATTCAAGTATATCTATGAGCAAGCAATAATGCTTGATGTTATTTCATTAGTACATGCTTCATTTTAAATTAATTATGGGTTATTTTAGGAGTAAAAATGTAGATTGTGATGTTATGGTATCAAGGTGTGCTCATTCACATCGCAAGCAATTAGGTGTCCATACACAAGTTTACAAACATAATAACTAATTTATCTATTATGGACGAGCAAATGTGCTATTGGATTCAAGGAGTGTTATTTTTGATTTAGATTGGTGTTATCTTGGACCTATTCATACTCTTATTAATTTTTTTATTAAATTTACACTAATGTACTCATGAGTTCATTTGTGCATGCATTACACACCTATATATTCCATAGAAAGAAAATTTTATTTTCCTTTCCATTAGTGAATTCTTAAGCAAATAGATGACACATGTGGGTTATGGCATTAGGTATGGAAAACATAAGAATCCTCTAAAAAAAGTTTAAGTGTTTTTTTTTGGTTTTTTTTATGTTGGTCGACTAATGGTACGTTTGGTTTGGGGGCAATAGGGGTTAATAGAGGTGAATCAATCACCCCATTTGGGAACGGATTTTGTTAACCTCAACCAAGTGAATTGAGGTTAAAGTTTCACCTCTATTTACCCATATTAAGCTTATTTTTTTTAATCTTTGATTTTGAGGATAATGGAGGTGAATGAAAAATCTATGTAAATTTTATATATTCACCTCAATCCAAATATAATTTTTTAAAACATTCACTTCGATTCACCCAGGTTAGGTTAATATCATATAAATAATATTTTAAAATATTCACTTTGATTCACCTTCATTCCCTTCACCTAAGTTAATTTTTAATGTTTACCATCATTCCGGTTCACCCCAATCCAAATTGAGCATAAGAGACCCATTTGGATAAATGAAATACTTTTGTGTATTTTTAAATGATTTGGGCTTTTAGATGTCAAAAAAATAAATCTTAGTAAAAAGATCTTAGGCCTTGAATTAAGTGGGATAAAGTTTATGTTACAGTAATGGTATTAATACCAAATGTGGTCATTCATATCATGTTCACACTTACGACCAACCTATGTGTTTAATGGGTCAATTTGCATGGTGATATAATGTTAGGTTTTACCTAAAACTTGACGAATACGTAAAAAAATATGGATAAATGGATATAAATATGGATATGGAGGAATATAATTTTAAATATGGATATGGGTTAGAGGTATCCCATCATTAAAATCAAATTGTTGAAGTTAATTTTGGGCCAAAAATGTGCTTCTATAGAGAAAATATTCCTTATTTGTGTCATATTGCAACTTTGAATTAGTGTTAGAGATTGCAAATTAATCTTCCACACATCAAAGATTGCTAATAACAAAGAGAGGACACTAAGTCGAGGAGCTGAGTGTGACCTAAGATAGAAGTAAGGGACTTTTGGAGGAGTCATTAACTAGATGATGAAGGTGGAAGCATTGAAAGTAATGAAGAGGACAAAAATAGCCGCCAACTATTAATGAAACAAATTAGAACAAAAAGGAACTTAGAATGATGAATAATAGAATCTAGAAATGAAGAACTATGATCCTTAAAAATATTTGGACAAGATAACGAGTGAGAGAAATGAAAAATAAATCTATTATTGTAGATCTCGCATGAGAGAGGGAGGGAGAGAGAAAGGGAGATAGAGATAGATAGATAGATAGATAGATAGATAGATAGATAGATAGATAGAGAGAGAGAGAGAGAGAGAGAGAGAGAGAACAAAGAATGGGGTGTCACTATAAGAGGAAAAGCTAAGAGTAAGATATGAGATATTCTTAAGGTTTTTTGAGAAAAATGGCATTGTTGTTGTAATACTCAATTTTTCCTAACCCTAATTACTATGTAATTGAGCTTGTAATCCACTTAAAAAAATTTTCTGGCATGGTTTTCCAAGTCATTTATATTAAAGTTGAGCTTTCTGACACTTATTTTATTCTTTTGTGAACAATTTTTCTTTTTCACAACTTCTTTGATCATGTCATTTTCACTTATTTTGATTCATTCTAAACTTATAACTCTTTCATAAAATATTTCCAAGGTATTCTTTCATTTCAATACCCTTTGCATCATTTTTGAGCATTCTACTAATTATTTATTCACTTATAAAAATATTTTAGGTACTTGTGAAAAATAAAATTTATCTAATTTTCTAAAAATTATTTCCATCCATTTTTACCCTTTTGGAGCCTTTGTTAATTGTACCTCCCTTTTGCAGAAAAATATGTTTTCGTAGATTATCCAAAATTTCCATTTTTGCTTGTTTTCCATCTATTAAGGTTCAAACCAACTCTGTCACCCAATATTTTTATATATTTAAGTTCATAAAATTATTCCACACCTTTCCATAATTTTTTTTATAATTTTTGGGATTCATTTGTTGTATTTCCTAATAAATTTCTATTTTCTAACATTTCTACCTATATAATTATCCACAAAGTTGCAAAATACCTATCTTACCCCTTTTCTAGTTGGAGTGTGACTATCCTATGTTGGGAAATCAGATCTTTAATTTTGTATGCTATTAATCAACCAAAAATCTTTCCATAATCTAATCTCACCAAAATCCATCAACACTCTTACAATCTCTCTCCCCTTTCTGTATTTTTGTGAGCTTGCAAATAACACTCACTCCCCCCATCTAATTCAAGTCAGACCTAAGAAAGGGAGAGGGTGTTGATGTTGACCAAATAGCCTCCAACAATTGCAAGTTTCTTTTTAAAATTAAACGTGAACCAAATTAGATCCAAACCTTCCCAACCTCTAGCTGATTTCTTTACTACTTTGCACACCTCATTCTCTTGTTGGTTATCCTTCACCTTTGGTATATATATTTCATTTTGAAGATTTAATTGCATAGTATAATTACTAAATATTTTCCATCCTATTGTAGCTCTATACCCCTCATATAAGTTTTGACTTTGCTTTTCAACCAACTTGGTTGCTGCTACCATCGACTAGGTTGATTTTTTTTTGCCAAATTGGGTTTCTCCTAAGGCTTGAATCCTAGGTGCTCATCCTCTATTTTTTTTAGGTTTTGTTCCTTGAATTCCATACTCCATCTAAATACCCTTTTTTCCCATCAAATCACGCCTTATCACTCTTAATTTTCCCTTCCTTTTTTTTGCCTTGCCAACCAACTTCATTTTTTGTTGTTGCTGGTGGTGTGTGTGTTGAAACAACACTTTTGTGGCTTTCATTCCCTCATCTCTCTCTTTTTTTCTTCCCATTAACCTTCCAACACCTTGATCTCTAATTCCTTAGCGGTTATTGGTGGTTTTTGAGGTACTTTCCAAGCCTCCATATCCCTCATCACTTCTTTCTTTTCCATTCCATAATTATATTTTTATGCTAATATATTTTGTGTTATTCTTATTTTATGTGATCAAGTGGTACAAGGAGAAAATTAGGAGTATTTTATGCTTAGAGATGGAAGGGAGTTTTTTCAAGGATGGAGTTCTTTAGATTTGGGCTCTTGATTGCTATGTTTAATTTTATTATAATTCATTATAGCATCTTTTTATTCCTAGAAATCATGATTAAGATTGTTTCATATGGTGTTATTGCATTCTACATTGATATTATGCTTTTGGGTGTTTGATGTTTTCTATGTAAATTATACCCTTTTATGCTTTGCTAGGCTTTGCTATAAAATAATAAGCATGATGGTATATTTTATTTATTTTATAAGTGCATGGATGAGTAGATATATTAAGTATTATCATCGGTGAATTGGGTTGAAAACTAGGAGGTTTGGATGTGTTGGAGGCTTAGAAACTTTTGTCCCTAGGGCCTTGGTGGTGGTTTTTGTTGTTTTTAATAAAGGATAATTTTATATTTGAGTTGCTATTAATGTGTGGGTGTTTGTGTATAATCTTGGTGAATTACAAAGACTAGTGGGCTTTTGTGGGTGATTGGTGAATTTTGATCCTAGGGGTAAATTTGTATTTTTATGATATTTTATAGAAAACAATATAATAATCCTTGAGGTTTTTACATAAAGCTTGATCTATAACATAGTAGGTTTTGAATGTGCTTAGGTTAAGTTATACAAATAATAAGTTTTGGGAGGTTTAGGTAAATTAGGGGCATTATCGGTTAAATCTATAAATTTTGGGTTGTATGAGTGTTTTTGAGTTATAAATATTGTAAGTATGTTTTATGTAGATTTTGGATCAATTGTGGATAACCTAAGTATAATAAAAATAAAAATGGTTTAATTTTAAAAATAATATCCAAGCGGTAGCATTGGTATTATATGTATGGAACATGAGATTTTAGCCTTGATTTTTGGATATTTTGATTTTAATTTTATTTTAGGAATTTGTGCTAAATATGATAAATTGGTGAGATGTGAGGGTGAAGTTATGGTCCATGGGTGAATTAAGATTTTGTAGGGCATTATAAAAGGTAGCATCAATATTGTATGTATGAAATGTGAGAGTTTAACCTTGATGTTTGGATACATTAATCTCAATGTTATTTTAGGAAGTTGTGCTAAGTTTGGAAAATTGATGGGATGTGAGGGTGAAGTTATAACCCATTGGTAAATTAGGGTTTCGTAAGGCATTATGGTCTTTTACCTTGGTTTTGTTTCTAGTTGTGTGTATCTTTTTCTATATACACTATCATGATACCTAGTGGCTATAACATGTGTAATTAATTGACCATGGCATAATTCTAAGTGTTATAATCTATAACAATAGTTGGACTATATTCATAAGTAAAAAATATTTCATGTAATAAGTAATAAGCATTCATATTTGTGTTAAGACAATTATAATAAATGAAAGCTTGTAGGAAGAAACCATAATGATGCATTATTATGTGCAGATTATCGAATAACGAAGTAATACGACATTAGTAATTAAAGTGGAAGATCACGTGAGTTAGGACCAATGTGCTTTATCTAATACTTTTCCTAGTTGTTGTAATAACCAAAGTGACCCTAGATCTAATCTATATTTTTCATTCCATAAACTTATAGGGGGTATACACACTTAAAGATTATGAATCTAAACCTGTGATTTCCTTGGAGGGTTTGTTATGTTTGTGTTGTCGATCAAACATTTATGGAATAGTGGGGTCCTGGCACTCAAGTTACTAAGTAACTAAAAATGTATGATCACCTAAGTATGGACTTTAATATGGTTGCATCCTTAGGTCATCTCGTATCATGACTAGAATACATGTTTAGTATCTTTCTTTTTGTACCCTATGTGCTATGCATGCTTTTTTCTTTTGATATGCTTACTCAAATACGCAAATATTAACCATGTCTTTCATGGGTGTTTCTCATGCCTAAGAGAAGACCATCCAATTATTGATGTGTAGGTTCATACTAATTACCTTGTTGAATTTATCCAATTTTATACTCTGCTTGCAAAAGAGTGACTATTTTTTAGGCTTTGGTTATAGAGTCTAGGTTATCTGGTAGTTAGAATTTTTGTCTATATACCTTATGGACTCTTAGTTCTATTGATTTTCCTTTTTTTTATATTTTGATTTGCATTATACTCAGAGTTTATTTTCAAACTCTTATCTTTTTTTCATGAAAGTCTTCTCATTTTCTCTTTATCTTGTTTAAATTATCGTAATATTTTACCTTGTACTTGGTACGATAATGGTATGATAAACTCGACTCGTATTAGATATGATGGTGTAATGCACCTAAAATTCACTACTGGAAATTTTCATTTTATTAAAAGAATTAACGGAAGCAAAATAACAAACTGTGAATTCTGGGAATATTACCGCCACACTTAGTACTGGACCGGTTCACTCCTAACGTTTCGGTACCAAGTGCTAAGGGTTAAGGGGATTATCGTCAAACACGAGGAGCCAATACTTAAAACAAGAATTCATAAATGAATTAAATCATTCACAATGCAAAATTCAGAGTACGCAAAAAAGGTTTACAAGCCAAAGGAGTACATAAATAAAGTTCCCAAAGAACATAAAGTAACGTACAATAGAACAGAATTAAAATAAAACGATACAGGGTAAAACCAAATGAAAAGGAGAATCTGACCACATCGCTCTTGGTCCCCAGACCAAGTCCAGGCTCAACTCTCAGCCCCGCCTGATGCCTCGTAAGAATTGTAGGCATCGAAGATATCATCTCCTACTTATACAAACTCAGGTGGGCCCTCTGCTTGTGGGAATGAGTAGCACCCATGAAACGGGTGGTCAGTACGCTACGTACTGAGCAAGGGAACCATGCAGCTAAGGCCAAATTATAAGGCATAAAACACAACATGATCATATAGACCGCATACAACAATACAGATAATGAAGGCCGAATTATAGTCCAGATAACTTATTCTTTAGATCTCTTATCAATATACTTATTTCACACATACTCATTATCAATCCATGTGAGTGCGGGAACCCCACTATTATAGCCGGTGGATCGGAATACATACAAGGTAGAACATTCATGACCACTATTGTTGCCGGTGGACCGGTCTCTAGGGCAGAACGCTCCTGGCCACTATTATTCGCCGGTAGACCGGTCTAGCCCCAACTCACATGGTGTTTCACTGTAATTACTTAGTATCTTTCCTATGTATTATTATTATTACGTTGGTTTTTGAGAACGAAATCTCCCACTATTACAGCCAGTGGACCGAAAATCATGCAGGGCAAAACGCTCCTGGCTACTGTTATTCGCCAATGGACCGGTCTCCAGGGCACCCCGGCTCTTGGCCACTGTTATTCGCCGGTGGATCGGTCTGGTCCCGACTCAACAATCTTTCTCTTTAAATGGTCAATATCTTATTTGTGTCTTATTCGATAAATATTTTACCCTTGATATGCATGCCATCAACCTTTTACTTCTATCCTCCTAAGAGAGCCCGTCCCATATCTTGGGACTTCTACGCCTCCTATCACACTCTGATATCCATTCCTCCTTCCATTTACTCATAATTAAAACCCACCTCCTAGGGGTGTGGGTTAACGCCCATCACCTTATGACATCTCAATTCTCTTACTACCACTCTCTAGGGTTTTCCCTTAAAACCCTAACTGGATCTATGTGGCCCAACCCTCCTCTGACTTGCACTACCATTATTTCTTTTACCGCCCAACACCTCATCTCATTTATATTTAACCCACAACATATCACTTTACTCACCGATTACACATGTGACCGAGAAGCCCTAGTTGGCTACGCCAAACCCTATCACCTTTCTTCCTCCACAAGTCACCTCTCTATTTTTCACCTAACATCTCTTCTTTCTCATGGCACCCATACTCGTCCCTCGTATAATAATTTTCCACTCTTATCCCATACTCCACTCTTTTTTAATTATTTTTACTTTCACATTTCCCCTCAAATTAGGGTTTCCTCCCAAAACCCTAATCAGGTCCCCTATACACCTTTATACCAACCTACATACTATTTTTCACCACAAGTCTCCAATCACTCCACAATGTTCCCCTTACCTTACTTATGCCCTAAGACATCTTTTCTCACGTAAAGATCATCCCCATGCAGACTTCATCCATCCCATGCAAACTCTAGAAATTTCCCATGCAAGATTCACATCACTCATTCATTTGATCATAACCTTCTTTTATTTTCCCCTCATGGATCATGAGATAATTAGGTCAATCTCATGTCCCCCTTAGTCAATTCACTTCCCATTTTCCCCTTTTTATCCTTTCACCTCACATCATATTATTAAACATCCTAGCATGTATGTCTTAGAGGGTCACGTCATATAACATCATAAGCACAACTTATACAATCATTATACACATGCCATAAGGAATTCACATAAGCATACCTCAACTCCAAGCTACGCTACAAGTAATTAGTCATCATAATCATAAAGTAAACAACATGGAATAAAATATGGCACACAAGGCACATACCACATACATAGTTGTTCTTAGCCACATCCTTACCTAATACGACACCGGTCTTGGAGCACGTTCCTATGCCTCCTTAGGGTTTTGACTTGATTCACCTATAAGAGGAAAAAACTATGGGTGAACTTCCCTCTGACCAAAATTACCATTATTCCTACCTTAACCTTATCATAACTTACTATTAGGGCTAATAATGATAATAGTACTTTATAAGTAAAGGTAGGGTTATTATTCTTAAGGTATCTAATCATGCTACTACTAATCAAAAATAGGTCTTAATAGGTACAACGGTTTATGTTAAAGTAATTATAGCAATATTTATATTATTAACGGTAATAGCTTCAATGTTACTAATAATGATAATAATAATAGTTGTAGTGATAATACTAATATCAACCCAAACCCTAGTAATAATAATAATGGTGATATTAGTGATGTAAAAGTAGTGACCATAATGATACTAATAATGATAATATTAGCAGTGATAGTAAGGTTAGTGATATATGAAATATTAACAATAGTGACAAGGTAATAATAATAATAATAATAATAATAATAATAGTAACAGTAATAGTAATAATAGTAACAATAACAATAATAATGATGTTAAGAATTATACTACTAATAATAATAGAAATGGTAGCAGTAATATAAGGATTCGAATATTTACAATAATAATAAAAGTGATAAGGTTCCAAAGTTATCATTAATAATAATAGCAAGAACAAGAACAAGAACAAAAACAACAAGAATAATAATAATAATAATAATAATAATAATAATAATAATAATAATAATAATAATAATAATAATAATAATAATAATAATAATAATAATATGATGATGATGATGATGATGATGATGATGATGATGATGATGATGATGATGATGATGATGGTGGTGGTGGTGGTGGTGATGGTGATGGTGATGATGATGATGATGATCATAATAATACTAAAGTTGTAGACCATTAATAATAATATTATTAGTTATAAACATTTCGAAGTTAGGTTAAATAATAATAATAATGATAAAGGTAATAATAATAATAATAGTAATAATAATAATAATGGTAATAATAATAATATTATGAATAATACCAATAATACTTCTAAAAATAACTAACATTTGTATACAAAGGGTTTAGGGGTTGGGGAGGTTAAAGTACCACCTAGGGACGGTGGCGACATCGACGGTGGTGCACGACGGCGGCGATGGAGGGAGAAGAGAGGTGGAGAAATGGTGGTGGAGGGAGGAGAAAGGCGGAGGAGAGGGTGGCAGGGAAAAATGGAGGTATGGAGAGGTAGAGGGAGCTCCCTTGGTTGTTTTGGAGGGCTGAGAGGTGGTTGCTGTGGGATTGGCGGTAGACGGTCGTGCGAAAGGCAGTGGGGGTCAATGAGGGGCTGATCGGGAGGGGGATTTTCATGGCCAGGGTGGCTCGTGTAGGGTAAACTGAGGGAGGAGGGAGGCTTATTTTGGTAGAGGGTGATGCAGGGAAGGGTTCCGTGGGTGGCTCGGGCGATGGCGATGGACGGCGGCAACGGGGCAGTTGTCTAAACTGGAGGTGGTGCAAGGGCGGGTTTTTTGGGCTGCGAATCCAAAGGGTTCGATTATGGCCGCCCTTGTTGTATTTATATGCCAAATGGGGAGGAAAACTGACATAGGGGGTAGAGGGAGGTAGGGGTAGGTGCGGTAGGCACGCCAGCCGGTGGTAGCAGGCCGGCGCAGGTCTGCCATTGTAAGGCTGCATTTGGTCGGGGAGAAGAAAGGAGGCGGGGGTAGGCACGCGTGAGGAGAGAGGAGGTTGGTCAGGTCGAAAAGGGACAGGAGAACAGCAGGAGAGAGAGAGAGAGAGAGAGAAAAGGTAGGCAAGCAGCGTAGGTGGTTGGTCGGTGGAGGCGACTGGGCAGTTGTAGGGGTAGACAGCGAATTGCAGCTTGGGGGTCGGAGAAGAAGGAAAAGGGCAATAAGGGGGCTGGATTGGGTCGGTCCAGGGGAGAAAAAAAAGGAAAGAAGGGAACCGACCGGGCTGGGTGACGGAAAGAAAAAAAAGAGGTGGGGTGTGCGGGCCTGGGCTGCACCGAAGGAGAAGGGGGAAAGGGAAATTGGGCCGTAGGGGGCTGGCCCAATCGAGGAAGTAGGGAAGAAAAGAAGGGAGAAGGGAGGGAGAGCAAGAAAAAGGGAAAAGAAGGGAAAAAGGGAAGAAAAAGAAAAAAGGAAAAGGAAAAATAGGTTGGTTGGGTGTTTAGGTTATTTTGGTATTTTTGACTATTTAAAATAATAATATTTAGAAAAATAATAATTAAATCCCTTTTTAGATTAATTTGGACTATTTTGAATAAATTTTCCCAAGTTCCATTTTAATTAGCAAAACACCCTAATTTTTTTCTAATTAAATTATTTATTATTTTCCTCTTTATTTTGCCTTAATTTCCTCCTCCTATTTTAATAAAATAATTTATTTAATTAATTTCTCTAATAGTTCCTTATTTGGCCATAATTTCCAAAATTAAGGTTTTAGGGTATTTCAGGTGGTGATACCTAATCAAACAATTTCAGTTGTAAATTTTGGGATGTTACAACTACCCTTATTTGATGTATGTAAATATGTAGATAGGTTAGAGTATAAAGGTAATTTAATAATGGATAAATGGATTCAGGTATATGTATAGTTATAGGGATAAGTACAAATATGGAGACCCTATACCCAAGCCCAAGCCCAAAATTGTTTTTAGCCATTTACTCTTATCCATATCCATATCGATTAACCTATGCCTATACCAGTATCTATTAAGTAAAACCCATTTGATTTTGAATATTACCCACTCCATTGCCATCTAATGTGAAAATGGTTCTCATTTTGTCAAAATGTTAAACCATATATATATAAATTTAAATAACAAATAAGAATTTTCTTCTTAACCTAAGACTAAATCCAATAAGTATGGTGGATTTGTTTCCATTATGCAACGATTGATTCAATGGTAGCCTAACCCATTCACTTGCTAACTTTATATCCTAGGTACGAGTACTCAAATAAGTATAGTACTATAATTGATGTAGAAAATCTTAGGCCTTAAATTCACTAGGTAGAACAATATTCTTATGGCCTTACCTTACGGACAATATGTTACTATTGCAATGCCTATATGTTTTTTTACCTGCTATCATTATGTAGGTATTGTATGGATCAAACATATGATATCTCATATTCACTTTAATTTTTAGGACCTATAAGATTATATCATATAAGTAAGATGACATTTGAAATAAATAATGATGCTCATTATAACAATCATAAAATCATATTAATTTTTTAAATAGATTAGATCATGACATCAAAAATCAAACAACCCCATCAATATAAATTGGTGACATCTCAAATCAAGTAAAACTAAGATGTTGGATACATCATATTTTATGTTAAATCTTCATTTGTTGTCTGATATTATGCACCCTTTATGTCGTCGGTATGCTTATTGACGGAGAAAAATGAAAATAATCATCTAACCATGATTATGTTTGGTTCATTAGGTGTTATATATATATATATAATATATATATATATATATATATATATGTTTGTTGTTCTTGTTTTATTTTAAAGAATAATTTATTGCAGATTTTTATTCATCCTGAAGTAATTTTTAAATTTTATAAGAAAATGCTATCTTAAATCAGCTGAAATGGTTGATTAAATAGAGGATAATTCGGTTGTTAATATATATTCCTCGTAAAATTGTAAAATAAGGAATAACTAAAGCATGGGGCATAGGTGGTTAAGACGTCTACTCCGCTATTCATTTTGTTTGAATGGTATCCAGCCCTCCCTCAATTTAAACATCATCTATATTTCTTTTCTTCTTTTCTCCTGTCATTATCATTATTTATCTAAAATTGAATAAAAAATGATATATGATGTGGAAAATACGATTACTACTGTACAGATGAGAGCAAAACTAGGCCCATCTACTAGACGCAAAGTGATGCTCATTCAGGTTTTATTCGCTCCGGACATCATTAGAAGTGGACTTGAAATCCATTTCTAATTTCATAATATCGATATCCTTGGAAAAAAAATTGACTTTTTTTTCTTATTTGCTTTAATGTATTAAACAAGTGATTTTCTAAAACATTAGAAATAGTATTCTGTCAACTTTTTAACCCCCGGGATCTCTTTGACGCTTTCTCTCTCTTTACATATCTTTCGGTGAAAATATGACACTTGAGAGCAGCGCATGCAAGACATATAACTAAAGTTCGGTAAAAATTGATCCGACTTGTCCTTTAGATCCTATTTGTATAAAATTTAATCTGGCATAATTTAATAAATTTATCAATTCGATCAAATCTAAATTTAATCTAAAATTAATCCAACTTAACAGTAATTCGATTATAAGGGATCCGACCCGACCCGATCTCAATCTATAACCAGCCACCAACCTGACCTATTATAACTCCGATTCGATATCAACCCGATCTACTATCAACCTAACATAATTAAGACAAAACCAAATTCGATATTAACCAATTATGATAATAAAAAAAATAAACATGCCTTATTATTTATTTAAAGCTTTTAAAAAATACATTATTATCTAAATTTTACTTATTATTATTATTTTTATTGTGAACTTAAAGATATTCTAATTTTATCAATTTCTTTGTCTAAAAATACATCATTAAAAAGTATTAATAATAAACAAATAATAATTAATAATATATTATTAATCACATGCTTATATGAAATTAAACTTAATTCTAGGCTACGAGGTTAATGAGTTAGATTAATTTTAGTGGTCAATGTCCAATTTGACCTAAATCCAAAGTAATTCGATCTAGGATTAGCTTGACTCAAACCCTATCCTACCCATCATAACGTAAAAAGATCCAATTCGTTAAGTTAACCCAAACTTGACCCTTCAAATTAAAGCAAACACAAAATCACCTGAATAGGAGCTTGATTGACCCAAACCTGACCTGATAGGGATGCAAATGAAGTGGGTTGAGGGCGGGTACGCCCGTACCCTTACCAGATAAAAAATCTATACCCATACCCCGAACGAGTATCCATTAACACATTCATATCTGTATCCGTTGGATATCTATTACCCGACGGATAATTTGTTTACCTATTAATGAATATTATCCAATGAATAAATCAATTACCCAATAGATAAACCCATTTAGAATTAAATTAAATAACAATTTTAACATTAATTTATACTATATTTATTTTATAATTAAGAGTAAAATGGTTATTATATATCAGGTAAACGGGTAGGGATATTGATATAGGTATTGGTACGGATATGGATACAGGTATGGGTACGACTACGGATATGGATATCCCATATCTGTATCCGTACCCGAACCCGACGTGTATTTTTTTCCATCATCTATATTTATTTATCTATATCCGTTTAAGTATTTGACGGATAGAACTCATTGAATTTTGGGTAAAATCTGTCCCATTTACTTCCCTATATCTGACTGGACAAGCTAAACCAAAATAATATAAACCCGACTCGACTTAAAACCGAACTATCTCAACCTAAACAAAACATGACCCTATAAATTAATCCGATATAATTCGGATCTGCAATGATGCGAACCTAAATAATAAAATAACCTAAAATGATCTGATCTGATCCACAACAGACTTCTAAAAAAAACCCATAAATAATTCGATCCATTATAGCCCGACCCCATTGACAGGTACATATACCTTTAGAACTAACCTAGTAGTGGGAGTTTTGATGAAGGAGTTTTGTACTTTGATAAACAATCTCTCTTCTATCTCTTATTATTATTATTTTTTCAATAAAAATCTTCTACTCTTTAGGGCTTGTTTAGTATAGGGGTAATAGGGGTGGGAATTTTTTTCCTCTATTTTATGTCTTTTATATTAAATATTTAATAATAATAAATATATTTTTAATGAAATGCCCATTTTAGAAAAATTAATATCTAAAATAAATATTGATTAGAATAAAGACATTTAATTTTAAATAAATTATACGAGATATAAAAAATATAGAAATATTTTTTTTTATTTCTATTACCCTCGTATCAAACGAGCACTTAGTGGGAAAGACGTGTGATGAAAGGATTTTAGATGAAACCTTTTTTCTATCTCTTCTTACCAGCTATCCTTGTTGAAAGGCTCGAGTAATTACGGTAGTATATAACAACATCCATATGGATCAACACCAAAACAATCAACCAAATAACAGAACTCAAATAATTCACCAAATTAAATCACCAAGCAAAACTAATTATGGGCAGCAAGTATAAGCAAATAGATTAGAAAAATGAAGCTTTCAACACACATGATTTATAAGTGTAAAACCTCTTCGATGTGAAGAGTAAAAACCACGGGACGTTTGAGGAGTCTACCCTATTTCCTTCTCTTATTATGATGAATTGATGGAAAAATGAACCCAAATCATGTTCAGAACAATTCATAACCCACCAACAAGTACATACATAAGAGATTAAGTAAGAAGATATCAAAGGTGAAGAATATCACCAAAATTTATAGGTTATGTCCCGCTGCAATAACAGACACACCCGATCTCAAAACGACGATCCAACCGTTCAAAATGAGGCCCTATGTGTCCCCAACAATCTGACCAAGTTTCGGCAAAATCCAACAGTGGAATCTCTGGTAATCGACAATTTTGTGAACGTTGTTCCTGAAAAATCGCAAATCACTCTTCTCTTAAACCCTTTGTCTTCCTCTATTCTTTTGCTTCTGATTGTGTGTGTAATTTTCTGAATACACACTCTCACTTGCTACCCTAATTTTTACAGCAAGGATTTATATCAAAAGGCTTAATTAGGAATCCCAAATAATAAGCCCAAGTTTGACTTAATCCAAGATTAGTAAAATACTATTAAAAGTCTATTCATTAGGACAAAATAAAATACATATTTTACTAATACATATGAGCTAGACCTACAAAAATCGTATGGGGCTCTACAAAATCAATTTTGCTCTCCTCGTGCTAGCTGTGGGGATAATGTAGAAGAAACTCCTCCCCCTCCCTTTCTCTCATCTAAAATGCTCGTTTATAGTGGATAAGCTTTTGGTTGTAGGAATTTTAGATGTAAAAGCATCTCCACTAGAATAGTAAATGAGTTGAGTTGGCTTGTAAGTCTACTCGGCTTGACTTATAAAAAAATTAATTTACTTTATTTATTTAGGTAAATAAATTGAACTTAAATTCTAAATTACGCTTGTCTGTTAAACGAGTTGATGTTGAACTTAAAAAAATTAGAGTTGACTCATTTTTAACCAAACTTGTAAATTTGACTCAACTCATCTTATTATAAATTCGGTTATATTTATTTATTTAATCAGATAAATTGAATTCAGACTTTATTTTATATTTGTTAAATAAATCAAGTTCAAATAAAAAAAAATCATCTTGGCTTGACGTATTCATAATCCCACTTTATATGCTGGTATGTATATACGTAAGGCGGGTGGTGGCGGTCGTTCGTGGTAGAATTATAGAAGCAAATTAGCAAATTAGCCACACTTCTTTCGTTTGGAAAAAGGGACAAAGGAGGCCCATTAACCATCACCTATCTCATCCACGCCGCACATGTCATGCTATGACTGTGCTCCCGTTGGTAAAATAACGAGTTAATATATGTATGTATGTATGTATGTATATGTTGATTATTTGGAAAAAAATACACGTAAATATGATAAAGTATAAACAGGATTGTTTTTAAGAAAAATAATTAAATCAAGTAACTAGAATAATGACTCATGAAAAACCACTTACCAACCAACCGAGCCTTCCAATATTTCCAACTTAGATAGGGACTCCTCGGCTCTCCTCAGATACCCCTCCCACCATACGTCCCATTACCGATATTGTACGGAAATAGAGATATAAAAATAGAAACAAAAATAAATATAATTTTTTTTTATTTTTTTTAAAATTTAAAAAATAAATACTGTAAAAAATGATAATATATATATATATATATATATTATATACATTTTTTAAAAAATAGACTATATTTGTTAAAATTAAAAGAAAAAAAATTAAATACTGTCTACTTTAGTTGATGTAAATTATTAGTAAAATTTTAAAAAAAATTTAATCGAATACTTTTATACCGATTCTAATATAAAAAATATTTTAAAATAAAAAATAATGAATAAACATTTTCAAGAAAAAACGATATCTCAGAGCTGGTTACCATCTTTCCATATAGCAACGTCGTCATTTGCGATTATGGGCCTACAACGTGCCGTTTATGTGAAATGGGCCCCTTCATTTAGAGGAGGAGTGGCCAATTTGGATTAACCTAACAGTATGAGTTACGCCCCCCTCCCTAATAAATAGAGTCTTGGTAATTTACGATACTATTAGTACTAATTATTGTAGTTGTAACTATCATACCATATAGAGTTAATCAAGAATATCGCCTGCCCTCTGCCTACTGTACACGTGCACGTGTCATTTTCTACCAAACAGAAGACGGTAAGACACCAGCCAAACAAAAAGCGCGTACGATCAAGCAGTAGTAGACTAGTAGCGGTAATTATAGGGAGGCGAGCGGGAAGTTGCATTATTAATAAATATACTAATAGTATGATAAAAGAATACTGATCAAAATCATGGAAAATTTCAAGACAGTGATAGTTGTATGGCTTCCTTCCATTCCATGTGAAAACGTGCTCTCCATGCAAGTAGCATGTACTAGTGTGTAGTGTCCTCCCCTCTCTCGGTTTGCCTTGTTTATACATAATTTTTATAAAGTGGACGCAGGTAATTTACTTTGTCCTTAATGTACAACACCCCAACTGCCTCCCCCCTTCCTTTGTTTTTATCGGATTGTATGGTATTTTTGCTGACTTATCTTTTAATCAGACTAATGCATAAAGTGAAAAAGAAAACAACTTGTGATAAAAGTTACTCTCGTCTCGACGATGTGAAATGCCTATAAGCATTTGTGACGATAGAAAGAAAAAAAAGGTCAAGATCATGATTCATAACATTATCATGCTTTGGATGATAGGTCATATTCATAAATATGAATCATATATATATAGTGATAATTATCCTTAGTTTTCTGAACTACGTATAGTAATTTTCTTCGACCACAGATGATAGTTTTCTAAATTGAAATAGAAGCACACAATATTTATAAAAATATCACATCTTGTTTTTGACATTTAAATGCTATAATTTCTAAACGTACTATAATAGTTTCTTTCAATCACTAATGATAGTTTTGATCACCCACTGCTGGTATTTTTCTAACCTAAAATTTATATACACGGTATTTACACCTTATGGATTCTTTCAAGTTCCACCAAATCAATCAAGACCTCCGTTTAAGCCATTACCTCCACCACAAGTTCAACAACCATCAAGAGAAATACCTTTAGAAGACTTGGTCAAATCCTTGGCTACCAACACATTGTAGTTTCAACAAGAAACTCGAACTAGTATCAAGAACTTGGAGAATCAAGTGAGTCAATTGACAGCGTCTTAAGGAAAATTACAAGTACAAGGGTCCTCAAAATTCCTATGTCTAATGGAAAGGAACCCTAGAGAAAATGCTAGTACTATAACAACTTAGAGTGGGAAATAGTTGGCAAGTCCAAGGCAAGTGAGTGAAGAGCAAGAAACAAGCAAATAACAAGATGAGACAGTTGTTGAGAATGAAGAAGTTGAAAATCCTCCACAGGTAACTAAAAATGTTTTTTTCCTATTAAAATCATTGCTCATTTTCCTACCAGGTTGATAAGAAACAAGAAGCATAATCATGATAAGGAGATGCTTGACATGTTTAGAAACATGGAGGTGAACATCCCTCTAATTGATGTAATTAAACAAGTGTCAAGGTATACAAAGTTCCTTAAGTATTTACGTACTAACAAAAGAAATTTGAAGGGGGATGAGAAGGTGGATGTGGGGGAGAATGTTTCAGCAATTTTGCAAAGGAAACTCCCACCAAAATGCAAGGATCCAAATATTTTTTACCATCCCTTACAAGATTGAAAACACAAGGTATGAAAGATGTCTGCTTGACTTAGGTGCTTACATAAATGTGATACCTTTATCTATCTTTAATGCACTAAGTCTAGGAACTCTAAAAGAAACTTGTGTTATTAATTAGTTACCTGATAGATCTACCACATACTTTGAAGGGGTAATTGAAGATGTATTGGTATAAGTGAATGAGTTAGTATTCCCTACTAATTATTATGTGTTAAAAATGTAGGATAATGGTTCATCTAACTTTTCTGCTACATTGTTAGGTAGGCCATTTCTAAGAACTTCAAAAAGAAAAATTGATATACATGATGGAGTTTGATGGTGAAGTTATTAGGTTTAACATTTGTGACTCCATGTGGTATCCTACAGATTGTGAATTAGTTTCTATGGTGGATGTTATTGAAGATTTGATTGTGCAAGTTTATGAGTTATCATCTGAAGACCCCTTAGAGGTAACTTTAACTCAATGCATAGAGATCGAGTTTTTGAAAGAGTTGAATGAGAAATTTGAAGTAAATGAGGAAATCAAGGAAATGGTGACTTATTTAGGAGCATGCCCTAGAAGAATAGAAAGGTTGGTGGATTTACCATAAACATTAGATAGACCTTTACCTTCGGTAGAAAAAGCACCAAAAGTGGAGTTGAAACCTTTACCTAACCATCTTAAGTATCCATTTTTGGGAGAGAAAGATACCCTTCTGGTTACCATATCTAGTGACTTAACACCCAAGCAAGAAGAGAAGCTTTTTAATGTTTTGAATAAGTATAAAACTACTCTGGGATGGACGGTTGAGTATATTAAGGATATTATTCCTTCATTATGTATGCATCAAATTTTAATGGAGGATGATTTTAAACTCAACATATGCTAAATTCGATCATGATGGAGGTAGTGAAGAAAGAGGTGTTGAAGTTATTGTTTGTGGGATTCATTTATCCAATTTCTGAGAGTAGTTGGGTTAGTCTTATCCAAGTAGTACCTAAGAAAATAGGAATTACTATTATGGAGAATGACAAGGGATAGATGGTTTCTACTAGAGTTCAAAATGGTTGGAGGGTGTGTGTAGATTGTAGGAAGTTGAATTCCATGACTAGGAAGGATCATTTTTGTTTACTATCTATGGATAAGATGTTAGAGAGGTTAGCAAGACATGCTTGCTATTTCTTTTTGGATGGATATTCTAGATATGTGCAGGTTTCCATAGTTCTAGGAGATAAGGAGAAGAAAACATTCACATGCCCTTATGATATGTTTGCATATTGTTATATACCATTTAGGTTATATAATGCCCTGCCACATTTCAGATATGCATGGTAAGAATATTTTTAGAATATTTGGAGAAAATTATTGAGGTATTCATGGATGATTTCATTATACACGACGATACTTTTGATCAATACCTAGATAATTTGACTCTCATATTAAAAAGATGTATTGAAACAAATCTTTTGCTAAATTTTGATAAATGCCATTTTATTGTTCAATAAGGGATAGTCTTAGGACGTGCCATTTCTATTAAAGGAATTAAAGTAGATAAAACAAATACTTATCTTGTTTTTTCTTTACCTTACCTCTCTACCGTTAGGGAAGAACGAACGTTTCTAGGTCATGCTAGATTTTATTGCAAATTCATTAAAGATTTTTCTAAGATAGATTGACATTTGTGTAAGATTATTTAGAAAGAAAATGATTTCAATTTCAACGATGCATATAAGAAAGCATTTGATCATTTGAAGTAAAAAGTGATTAGCGCACCCATACTTCAACCACCAGATTGAAATTTACCTTTTGAATTAATGTGTAATGCATCTAACTATGTTGTTGGTGTATTTTTAGGTTAAAGGATTGGGAAAGATCCATATGTGATATAATATGCTTCACACACTTTGAATGAGGCTCAACTTAATTATACGACCACTAAGGAGGAGCTTCTTGCCATTGTCTTTGCTTTAGATTAATTTTGTTCTTATATTCTAGGCAATGATACTATTGTTTACTCTGACCATGAAGCCTTGAATTATCTACTACCAAAGAAGGAAGAAAAATTGAGGTTGATCAACCTACTTAGATGATCTAATACTCCATTTTAAATTCCTTTCTTGTCCTTAATGTAAATATTGAACTCTTGAAGTAAGAGTTCAATAGTACCCATTAATGAATCATTTCTAGGTGAACAACTTTATGCGGTTGCGAATGAAATATCATAGTATGCTAATATGGTAAATTATTTTTGTCATAAAGGTATTCTCTTCATAATTTACTAAGGTAAAAAAGGATAGAATGAAGAGCCAAGAAAAGTATTTTGTGTGGGATGATCCCTATTTTTAGAAACAATGTGCTAACTAAATCATTAAAAGATATGTTCTCGATAGTGAGACTCTTTCCATTTTAAAATTTTGTCATAACTATGATTATGGGGGTCATTTTGTTCCAAAAAGAACATTATATAAAATTATGGAAAGTGGATTTTATTGGCCCACCTTATTTAAGGATGCTTATGAGTTTTGCAAAATATGTGAAAATTGTCAAAAGACTGGAGAATTAGTTCCTACAAATGAAATACCACAAAACACCATAATTTCATGCGAATTTTTTATTTATTTTTGGGGTATGCATTTCATGGGCCCCTTCTCATAATCTTTTAGTTTCAAATACATTCTTGTTGCTATAGATTATGTGTTAAAATAGGCGGAGACAAAAGCTACCTGTATTGATGATGCTAAAGTTGTTGCAGACTTTCTTCAAACTAAAATTTTTGTAAGGTTTGGCTTGCCAAAAGCTATAATCAACAACAAGGGTTCACACTTTTGCAACAGAATAGTGGAATCATTGCTAAAAAATGTCATGTTACACGTCAAATCTCCACATTATATTATTCATAAACAAACTTTCAAGCCAAAATCTAAAATTATGAAATTAAATCAATCTTGGAAAAGATGGTGAAATTGACAAGGAAGGATTGGAGTTTACATATGAATGATGCTCTTTGGGCATATCACGCAACATACAAGACTATAATTGTATATATGAAGAGTGAGAAAATGGGAAATGTGTGGAAAGTGAATGTAAACCACCTCAAAGCTTTTATGAGGGACGTTGTTTGAGAAACTTGGAGATGGTTGATCTTACTACTCCAATTTATGCTAGATGAAAGTATCAAGAGGATACTGCTTGAGATACTGTAACACCCCCAAATTTACTACTGAAAAATTTCAATTAAAATCAAAAGGTTTATCGGAAGCAAAGGATAAAACCGTAAACTCGGGGGTATTACCGCCGGCTTAGTACCAGACCGGTTCACTCCTACCGTTCCAGTACTAAGTGCTAAGGCTATATCCGATCAACCTTTAGTACAAAGTATCAAAAACGCAATACAACATTTAAAATAAATCATTAACAAGAGGTAAGTCAAACAGAAGTTAGAATACGATTTAGGATTACAACCCTAGAATATGTTTCTCAAAACAGGAGTGTAATACAAAATACAGCTAAACAAAAACAAATCCCGAAGGATCAATATCCGGATTGCCTACTCACTCAAGTCAGGCCTTCCACCCCAAAACAGTATCCGATCTTAAACCTGCACAAGAGGTCTGCTCCCCACCATCGGTGGATCATCACATGACCCATTCAACCAAGGTAGTATCAGTACGGGTCCAATACTGAGTAAGTCCCACTACCCTATCTTAGGAGAGATATCATCAAGTGCATATTAAATCCGGGTACAACACGTTGATACAATATCATGCATATTCACAACCCACAACATAAATCTTACCATACACCTAGAGTAACATATAAAACATACGTAACATCCTATTTAACATATAAGCGTGGTATAACCGAGATGTAGAGTGGCTCATACGCCTCAGGTAGGAATAATCCATATTATTAAAATTCAATACGTGGCTTACTCACGTAAGCAGCATGTAGCAATAAAGATAATAAAAGCTGGACATGGTCCAATTAGACTTATTCTTTATTCTCATTAATAATATGTTCATTCCACACATATTCTTTAATAATCCATGTAAGTGCGGGAGCCCTACTATTATAGCCGGTGGACCGGAAATCAACACTCAGGGCAGAACGCCTCTGACCACTATTATAGCCGGTGGACCGAAAATAAACACATAGGGCAGAACGCCTCTGACCACTATTCTTACCGGTGGACTAGACTAGCCCCGACTTACATGGTGTTTCATTATAAGTACTTAGTATTTTCCCATGGATTACTTCATTCGTATTCATTCAAAGCATTCTTCATTAATCCATGTGAGCGCGGGAGCCCCACCATTATAGCCGGTGGACCGGAAATAAACACACAGGGTAGAACGCCTCTGACCACTATTATAGCTGGTGGACCGGAATCAACACCCAGGACGGAACGCCTCTGGCCACTATTCTAACTGGTGGACCAGACTTGCCCCGACTCACATGGTGTTTTACTTTAAGTACTTAGTATTTTCCCTGTGGATTAACTTATTCTTTTGGGTCTGTCGAGCCCGAATCCCCCACTATTATAGCCGGTGGACCGGAATAAACACTCAGGGCATAACGCCTCTGACCACTATTATAGCCGGTGGACCGGAAATAAACACCCAGGGCAGAACGCCTCTGGCCACTATTCTAACCGGTGGACCGGAAATAAACACCCAGGGCAGAACGCCTCTGGCCACTATTCTAACCGGTGGACCGGACTGGGTCTGGCTCAACAGTCTTTCACTTTACGTAATTAATGTTTTATCCGTGTCTTATTGAATCACCGCACCCTTAACATGCATGCGGTTGGTACTCTACTTCTTTCCCCTCCAGAGGGACCGTCCCATATTTTGAGACTCGTACCTCTTCTCACACCCGGCATCCGTCCCCCGTAGACTTAGGCATAGTGGCATATAGTAAGGCACAATCTCCAAGAACATAGGTCGTCCCAACACACATGATATCGACTCCGCATGTCCTCATCCCTCTAGGGTTCCTCCTCGGAGACTCTAATTAGATCTATGTGGCCCAACTCTTTCTTACTTTCCCAAACGTTACTTTGTTCTCTATCACGCACCTCATTTTTATTAGGAAATTCCCCAAATGTATTACTTTATCTCCCAAGTTCACGCATGACCGAAAAAACCCTAGTTGGCCACCCAACACCCTAGTTGACCACGCCAACCCTAGTTGGCCGCGCCAAACCCTAGCACTTTACTTCCTCAACAAGTAACCTCCCTCTTTCACCCCCAAAATCTCTTCTCTCATTTAAAAAACACATACTCATCCTTTATATAAGTGAGTTCTCACTCTCAACCCCATACTCCATCCTTCCTTGATCATTTTTACCATTGTACCCTTTAAATTCCTCATTTTCTCCCAAAACCCTAATTGGGTCCCTTAGACACCCTTACATCGACCCACGTAAAATTTTGCACCCAAGTCTCCAATGGACCCGAAACTTTGATATTTTCTTATTTACTTCCTAAATCAACTTTCCTCACGTACGATTCATCCCTATGCAGAATTTAAATACTCCATGCAGACTCCCCAACATCCATTTACTTGCAAGACCCTAATCAGGTCTCTTATACACCAACTCACGTACTATTTTTCATACCAAGTCTCCAATCACTCTAAGACTCTCCAAAACTCTTACTTACAACCCAAATCAACTTTTCCCACATAAGGATCACGCCCATGCAAGATCTAGTCCCCCCATGCAAACTTCCCAAATGTCCATTTCCCCGTTGTTCTTTTATTATCATTTCATGCTACCCAAAACCCTAACATGCATGTCCTAGAGGGCCATAACATAATACATCATAAACATCATACATATACATGTCATGCTCATATCATGGAAGCACATACAACATACCTCAATCTCCAAGCTGCGCTACACATAAGACAAGTTATACACAAATCATATAATACATGGCATAGCATGGCATGCATAACATTCAACACGTCCATGTCACACATAGCACAAGGCCATTAGTTTCGTCCTTACTAAACACTCATAAGTAGAGGTAAGTAGAGACTTACCTGGATCCGAAGCTAGTTAAGGGAGATAAGAGGGAGAGAGATCACTAGTTCGAGGATCCACAATAAAGCTTTCCTAGATTACATCGAAACTAAGTTAGAAACTATCCTATCGATCAATAATTTCAACTATTATAATTTAATCGATACAAGAGACACAAACTATTTTTCTTGGAAAACGTGTCCAAAACTTAGGACTTAAAAGTATAGCTCTATTAAGATTTAAGATTAAATATCAATCAAAACGAATTAATACAATTACACTTATGACATTTCAAACTAGTTTGGAAAGCCCGAGGAAGATAATCGATCATAAGATAATTTATCAAAGATAACTTATTCATTAAGTTTTACAACTAAATAGGTAAACCAGCCATTTGCATAAAACCAAATCCAAGCCGATTAGTTTAAACATAGTTTAAATGATTTAAAACCCAAAGATATAAATCGATTAGATAAAATACACATAACAAAAATCAATTTTATAAAATCATCCCCGAAGATTAGGGTTTTTAATACCTAAACCACGAATCGGCCAAATCGCTTTGATTACCTCAAATTGATAATTTTAAGACACAATTCAATCAATTTTAGATAAATCTAGACAATCAATTTCAACAAAACAATCTTCCGATTAAACAATTCCAAATGATCAATTTTCAAACTTAGGGTTTTAAAGCCCACGATATAAACTCAAGTAATTCAAATCAATTAATTCTAATTAAAGGTATTAGAATACAATTAGGATCATTTCAACTACTTTTATAAATTTAATTTTAGCAAAAAAACTATACCAATAACTAATTTCATAATCTCACTTAAAATCTAGGGTTTTAGGCCCGAAAATGCAATTCGGTAAAATTCTATAAATTTAATCAAATTGAATGTTTAGAAATGCAGTTAAACACATTTTATAACATATCAAATAATCAATTGATCAAGATCAATAAAAGAAATACCCAATTTAGCACAATTAGGGTTTTTGGGCCCGGAACGAAAATCCGATCAATTCTTGCCAGAACATATAAATTGATGGTTCGGAAATGTAATTAAATATATTCTAATGTAATTTATATAGTCAATTGAATAAAATAATCTGATTACACAATTCAATTTAAACACGCGGGAGTTTTGACCTAAAAATCCAATTCCGGTCAATTACGCACAATTTTTCCAAATCAATACTTCCAATATAAAATTAAATACATTTTAAACGGTACTATAAAATCAATTGAGCGGAATGGCTCAATTATACAACCCAATTTCATTACACCCAAAATTTGACCTAGGAATCAAATTCCGATAAAACCTGCATAAATTTCTCAAATTGACGGTTCCAAAATGAAATTGGATACATCTTAAAACATATTGTATTATCAATTTGTCCGAAATCGCAAAAACGGACGGATCTGAAAAATTCGCGCATAACCCGGCCAAAAATTCAATTTTTCCAAAATTCCAATACAACCATACAATTAACCCATCCAAATCATTCTTACAGCATATATATACATAATCAAACAATCAATTTAGCTTTTTATAAGCTAATCCATACCCAATTAATCAAAACAAGGGTTAGGGTTTTCAGAAATTTATACCAATTAAAAACCGACAAATCGGGGCAAAGGAAGGCTGGGGAGGCTTCGTTGGAGGACGGGGGTGGCTCGACGGTGGTCGCCCAAGCTTGCCGGTGACCGGGCAATGGCGGCGTAGCCTGGATTTCCGCTCGTCGCTGCTGCTGCTGCTCTCGCGGCTGCTATGCGCGGCTGTTGCTGCGGCTAGTGGCTGCTATGGCGGTGGTCGACGGGTGTTGGCGAGTTTGGCCGGAGCTAGGGAGATTGAGAGGGGCGAGGGAGGTCGGCTAGGTTTAGGGTTAGGGTTGCGGGACAGGGGGTCGGGGAAAGGGAAGAGAGAAAGAAAAAGAAGAGAGGGGGCACCGGTCGGGGCTGGGGTGCGGGGTTTTTTTTTTTACAAATACACATAAAATAAAATACTAAAAATATAAAAATATTATTAGAAGATTTTATATAAAATTTATTTAACGAAAATTTATTTCGAACGGATCCAAAGACTTAAAATTAATAAAAAAAAAACTATATAAAGAATTTCGGAAACATTTTCGGAAGAATTTACCAACGAATGTAAAAACTTATATTATTTACGGAAATACATTATAAGACCCTAAAATAATATTTAAAAACCTATAATAAAATATTTAAGTCAAATTCTAATAAATCGAGACTAATTTTAATAATTTCCAAAATCGGTTTTCCGCAAACTAAAAAGAGTAGAACGGAAGAAAATTAATTTCAAAAAGAAATTCTTAAATAAGTTCCGAAAATATTTTTAATTTAAACTTCCCGAAAATATTACATTCAATTAATTAAAACATCGATAAAATATTACTTCCCGAAAATGATTAATTACATTCAATTATGAATTTAAAATCGTCGATAAATCCATAAAACGAATCAAAATTAAAATAATTAATTGTTTACATAAAATTACGCTAATAAAATCATTAAACTTAATAACTCTGGATTTTAAAAATACGGGGTATTACAGATATATCCTAGGTGTTGTAGATAAGTACTTTTGTGTATTTGTTTATCTATTAAATTACCTATTTGTTTTTAGTGTGGTTGTGTGCTAAAATAAATAAAAGATAACAGGAACAAACATGGAGAGACCATGTTTAATTACACAAGGTGTGTAATCTGGGCTGATAGTTTATTAAATTATTTTGCTCAAAAGCCGAGAGCAGATATTTTAACATGGGGCTCTCAGGTTTGCAAACACAACCCGTGTTTTATTTTAGAAAGTGTTCCCCTACAAAGCCAAGAGCAAAGATTTTAACATGAGGCCATCATGTTTACAAACAAACCCCATGTTTTATTTCAGAAAGTTTTCCCCTACAAAGCTGAGAGTAGAGATTTTAACATGGGGCCATTGTGTTTACATACATAGTTCGTGTTTTATTGTAGTTTTTTTTGGGTGAAAAGCCAAGACCAACAAAATTAACACGGATCTACTGTGTTTATAAACACAAACCATGTTTTTTTATCAAATTCTTTTCACTGCCATGTGTTTTTATTCTGAGACCTGGGACATCTTCATTGTTTCTATTTCTCTCATTCACAACGCTCTTCTTTTGAAAGTTTTCCTCTCCAATTCCATTATCTTCTTCACGAATAACCAAATTTACCTTCATCTTTACTTATCTTAACTACCAAATCTACGTGATACATGCTTCACAACCTAGATTAGTTTCAATATTTTTAATTTTCCTGTGCGAATCCTAACATTCCACAAGAACCCTAAAACTAAAGTTCATACAAAATTTTAGTTGAATTAGTGCAATTAATTAAGGGGTTTCTCTTCTTTTCTCTTCTCTAATAGATCTTGGGGTTTTAAGTTGCAAATATCTTCAATTTTTGACTAAAGGCGTGAATTTTCTTGGTTTGGTTACTGGTCTATATCCTACATACGTAATTGTTTCGGTTCCAACATCAAATGTGTGTTTAAATATCCATATGTTTGTTATATATTTAAGTGTTTATAACATTTCCTTTTATTGCATATAATGTTTTATTGAGAAATATATATCAAAAATTTATTGCTGCTCAAAATCGAGACTGTTGAACATTGTCTTCATATTTTTCATTGTGTGAAAATCATGCTTAAATGCCATTTGCTACCATCTTAATACCATGTCGATGCATAACATTTTCCATTTTTGATTGTCAAAGTGCCCAAGATATGGAACCCAAAAAGAAGAAGAGAGCCAATGGTGAATATTTAAGGCAGCGTAATTCATCATCTAGATAATGCAATCGAAGGAATTCGCCAAACCAACCAAGTATAGTCTTTGCTATAATTGAGTAACAACAGAGGTATGAATATCTATCTCATAGATGAATCATATACATACGTTATTTGGATGATGGATACATCAATGCACTAGGAATTCATGAACAAGTTACAAAACTACTAAGAAATGTTGGTATGCATAACTTTTTCTATTGTACTAATCATTCATACAAACGATTGACTCTAGAATTTCTTAGCACTTTTTAATTGCATGCTAGCCCTTCTATAGAAGAGTGTGGTTAAATTTCTTTTTTCTTATTTAGTGTCAATTGAAAATCACTTTACATGATCTATAAGACATTTTTATGTTGCCTCATGGAGTTTTCATGTCATACCTCCATTATTTAATGTGTATTATATCTTCTATAAGATTGGTGGCATTTCCAACATGCCAACCCCAACCACTCTCAAAATTTTAGAATCCAAAGTTTCAAGAATTTATAATCTTATCTTCCATTATTTGCAACAACTTCTGATGTGGTTTTATCAAAGTAAACGGAAGGTTGGATCCAAGATTGTATGAGAAAATATCAACCATGAATTAATGCAAAAGAAACGAAGTAATTTGCTGGAGTATAGGTGAAGAAATTGATTAATCAAGGTGAAGATACTCGACAGATTTGAGTAGTCTTCAAATATGTCGAGTTTGAAGATAGATTGAGGAAGGTTGAATCCTAGATTTTCCTTGCTCAATGTCAACCCAAAAGGGAGGATATACTTTAGCTAACTTTTCTCAAAGTTTGATAAAAAATTCTTATTCATTCTGCATACAATTCATGTACGCAAAGAGGTATATATAGGGGAGGAGATAGTCGGTGGTTAGCTAGCCTAAACCAGCCGATTATTCCCTCTTAATCCAGCCCATTTATCATGGTTGAATTAAGCCCATATTAACCTTAATCCAAAGCATAATATCATTGGTTAAATGATACTAAGGATTAATATTACAAAGCTATACAATTGACTAAGATACATACATAAAATTATATCAATACCCTAACTTATATAAAATACACTTAGGGTTAGGGTTTACAACAAGTTAATAAAAATAATGAATATCATCACTATATCTTCTTGTTATAATGTATCATCCCATGTATGCCATAGTCTTGCATGCTTTGAATATTTGTACACATTAAAGTGTATGAACATCTTCTTCTTCCAAATATGTGACATACCTATAAGAATAACTTGAATGTTTTTCAATATCAAGTATATAAGAATTATCAAGAATATTTAACATGATATGCTCAAACATTAAGAAAGCTAAATCTTCCTTACCTTGAGGATTAATATGAACATGACAATCATTAGGTTCATTGGATGCTCCTACATCATTCTCCCCAAGTTGAGAAGAATTTGCCCTCCAATTTTCATTAGAATAATAAGGAGACAAATCACCAACATTAAATTTTTTTGAAATTCCACCATAAGAATCTGGAAGTTCAAGTTCATAAGCATTATCTCCAAAATTTCTTAGTATTTTAAATGGACCATCGACTCTTGGAATTAGTTTTTTCTTACGTAAATTAGAAAATCTTTCTTTACGCAAATGTAACCAAACTAAGTCACCAGGAGAAAACACATAAGAATTTCTATGCTTATTTGCTTGAGCTTTATACTTGGCATTGGGTTTTTCAATATTATTTTTATTTTCGCATGAAGTTGAAAAAATTGTATTCTATCTTTAGCTTCATAATTTTGCAATTCACATTTTTTCAATGGAATCATGTTAATAGGCATGTGAGGATTCACATCATACACCACCTCAAACGGACTAGTTTGAGTAGTACTAGAAGGACTACGATTATAAGCAAACTCTGCATGAGCTAACTTAACATCCCAATCTTTAGTGCTTTTATTAACTAAACCTCTTAATAATGTACCAAGAGTTCTATTAGTGACCTCAGTTTGACCATAAGTTTGGGGATGATGTGAAGTGCTAAATAACAATTTAGTACCAAGTATATGCCATAGAGTTTTCCAAAAATAACTCATAAACTTGACATCCTGATCAGAAACTATGCTTTTAGGTATTCCATGAAGTTTAAAAACATCTCTAAAATACAAGTCAGCAACATGTATGGCATCATCGGTTTTATTACATGGAATAAAATGAGCCATTTTAGAAAAATAATTTACTACCACAAGAATAGAATCTTTACCACATTGTGTTCTTGGTAATCCTAGGATAAAGTCTATACTAACTCCTTCCCATGGTTTATTAGGAATGGGTAAAGGTGTGTATAAGCCTTTACTTTTCTGACACGTAGAACATCTACTTATCATGGCTTGTACATGTTTAACCATTATTGGCCAATAGAAATTTTCTTATAATAATTCCATAGTTTTATGTATACCAAAATGTCCCGCCATGCTACCTTCATGTATTTCCTTGACAAGCAAGTCTCTAATACTAGATCTAGGAATATAAAGTTTATTTATTCTAAACAAAAATCCATCTTGTATGACATAATTTCTATGGTATCCAATTTCTTTACATGCACTAAACATATCCTTAAAATCTTCATCATTAGGATATAAGTTTTTTATCATTTCAAAACCTAAGATTTTTGCATCCATCATAACAAGTAATGTAGACCTTTGAGAAAGAGCATCAACAACTACATTTTCTTTACCATCTAAATGTTTGACAGAGAACACGAAGGATTGTAAGAAATTTATCCATTTTTCATGTCTCGGATTAGTTTTCTTTTGACTATGTAAGTACTTTAAACTTTCATGATCCGAATGTAATAAAAATGGTTTTGGTCTTAGATAATGACTCCATGTCTCTAGACTCCATATGATGGCATAGAATTCCTTGTCATAATTCGAATAGTTAAGTTTGGCTCCATTCAACTTTTCAGAGAAAAATGCTATAGGTTTCTTTTCTTGAGAAAGTACTCCTCCTATTCCAACTCCACTAGCATCACAAGTCATTTCAGAAAGAAGGTTAAAGCTGGGTAAGGATAAAACAGGGGCATGAAAAAGTTTATCTTTTAGAGTTTCAAAGGCTGGAGTAGCTTCTTGTCCCCAATAAAATTCACCCTTTTTCATGAGTTGAGTAATAGGTGTAGCTATAGTAGAAAAATCCTTAATGAATCTTCTATGAAAACTAGCTAATCTATGAAAACTTCTCACATCATGAACATTCTTAGGGATAGGCCATTTTTTATTGCCCTAATCTTATTAGGATCTACTTTAATACCTTCTCCACTAATAATATATCCTAGGAAAACTACACTTGGAAGCATAAAATCACATTTCTCAAGTTTTCCATATAGTTTAGCTCTCCTTAGCTTATCAAATAACTTCTTCAAATGCACTAGATGATCATAACTATTTTTGCTATACACAAGAATATCATCCAAATATACAATAATGAAATCACCAAGGAAAGGTCGGAGAACTTCATTCATAAGTCTCATAAATGAGCTAGGTGCATCACATAACCCAAAAGGCATAACCATCCACTCATAGAGACCATATTTTGTTTTAAAAACAGTTTTTCATTAATCTCCATCTCTAATCCTTAATTGATGATATCCATTTCTCAAATCAATTTTGGAAAATACTTGTGCTCCACAAAGTTCATCAAGCATATCATCTAATCTAGGCATATGAAATCCATATTTGATAGTAATACTATTCACAGCCCTATAATCTATGCACATACGCCAAGTACCATCCTTTTTAGGCACTAGTAAAGTAGGAACACTACAAGGACTCATACTTTCTCTTACAAATCCTTTATCCATAAGTTCTTGTATTTGTTTTTGTAATTCCTTATCTTCTTCTGGGTTACATCTATAAGCCGGTTTATTAGGAATAGGCATACCAGGAACAAGATCAATAGCATGTTCTTTACCTCTTTTAGGAGGTAATCTAGGAGGTAAGTCATCAGAAAATACATCATTATACTCATCAAGCAACTTAATTAGATTAGGATTTTCAAGTTGTTGTTTTTCAAGTTTAGAATCTTTAGAAACTAAAGCATAACAAATTCCTTCTTCTTTTATACATTTCTCCATAGCCTTTTCATGTAAAAATAATCTCTTTTTATCATCACTCAAGGGCATATGATCATATAAAGAAGGTGTGAGCCTATATAATTGATTTTCTTTTTGCACCAGATATTCATTAGTTACCCCATCATGATTTTCTTTTCTATCAAATTACCATGGTCTACCCAAAAGTAATCCAAAAGCATCCATAGGTAAAACATCACATACAACTTCATCATGATAGTCTCTAATAGAAAATGTGACTAAAGCTCTTTTGTTTACTTTAGCTCCTTTATCCTTATTTAACCATTGTAAAGAATAGGTTTTAGGATGATTAGTAGTTTCCAAACCAATATTCTTAACCATTGCCTCACTAGCCACATTAGTACATGAATCACTATCAATTATGAGTCTACAAACCATGCCACCTATTTTACACTTAGTTTTAAAAATATTTTCTCTTTGATTAGGTGTAATACTATGTTGTATTTGTAAAACTCTTTAAATTACAAAGCATGAGTCTCCTTCTTCCTCTTCCATAGTTAATATTTCATTAGTAGATTCAACTTCTAATTCATCATCATCACTACATGGTTCCATGTTTTCTATTTCATGTAAGGTTAAGGCTCTTTGGTTAGGACAATCTCTAGCAAAATGTCCATATCCTTTACATTTGAAACATTGTTTATTTGCCATTTCAACCATCTTATTTTTACCTTTATCATCTTTGTTATTCTTTTTATCATATGAAAATTTTTATTTAGGTGTAAAGGTATTAGAATAGGGTTTAGTTGAAGTTGAAGCATTAGACTTAACATAGGATTTAGTTGATTTTGTTTGTCTTTCAATTTTCATAGCCAATTTTATCAAGTCATCAAGAGATTCATAAGAGTACATATCCACTTTGTCTCTTATTAAGTTATTCAAGCCACCTAAGTATCTAGCACATTTTTGTTCCTTTCTTTCATGAACATCACAAATAAGGGATAGTCTTTCAAATTCTCTAGTGTATTCTTCTACACTAAATAAGCCTTGCCTTAGGGTAGTCATTTTAACATATATATCTTTTTCATAATCCCTAGGCACAAATTTCTTTCGTAAGTTCTTTTTAAGTTTTTTCCAAGATTTTATTTTAGACTTCTCTTGTCTTTTCCTTGTTCGTTTTAAGTTATCATACCAAATTCGATCAAACTTTTTGAACTTTAGAGTAGCTAATTTGCACTTTCTATCATCATCATATTCTCTAAACTCAAAAATAGCCTCAATCTCATGCAACCATTCAAAAAATGATTCCACATTCAAATCACCATAAAATTCAGGAAGGTCAAGTTTAATACCTTGATCTTCATGGTGTGCCTTTCTTACATGGAATGTAGGTGCTCTTCTTTGGTTGCTTGAGCCAAAAGAATTTATCTCTTCTTCTCCATCTTCATGATGAGACAAATTGAAATGTCTACATCCACTCTTTTCATGGTACTTAGGCTTCATTCTCCCTTCCACACTATCATGTGTGGTTTCCATTCGAACTTGCCATGGTTTACACTTCTCTTGGTCGGCCAACTTAGCTTCCACACTTTAGAGTTGATGTTGCAAAGTGTTTTGAGTTTGTAATTGGGAATCCATGCGTGTGGTGAGGATTTTGATGGACTCTAACAAGGAATGCACCTCTTCACTAGCCATGGTGAAGGTTGACACACAACCCTACTTGTTGCACACAATATGTTCCACAAAGTGTAGGTGTTGGATTTGTTTTTCCTACAACCAAACAAAGCACAAACCAATTTCTAATTCTAAAAAAATGTTAAATACTACTTTCAGTCCTTGTATAGGCACAAAGGAGATCTTTTAGACCCAAGAATAGCCACTGCACGCAGGTACACAAAAAAAAAGAGAGGTTATTCTATAAGAGATGTGAAATTCATCCACATAAAATCATAGAACATTATTCTGTGTCTTCAACAAATGCTTGTCTTCCGGTGGGAGATTCATGTTGATGTCTTCATAGAAGATGTAGAGGAGATATAGAGGTAGATGATGGAGTGATTTCTTGATAGAAAATGATAAGAAACGAGTCGAATAGAGGGCCTGCAAGTTCTAGGTCTGTTCGGTCGGTTTTGAGGAGTTGTCCAGGACTTCGACTGAATTTTTTCTTTCTCTGCTTGATGTACGAAGGAAAATTGAAATGGATTGATTAACAATTGATAATTCACTAATGGAGAGTAGAATGCAGTAGGATTGAAGTGTTGGAGAGGCACAAAAGCTCATGGCAAACAAACGACACAAACTGGTGCACTGCTGGAAATGAAAACTGGTCGGTATTTTATGTGGGAATATTGGGGAAAATACAACAAGATCGTTTCAAGATTTCAAGAATTTCGAGCAAGAACTTCAAGAAAAATCCAAGAAGTTCATCAAGAATCAAGAATTCAAAGAAATGGTTGAGTAGCTGTGGAGTTCTTGGTGCAAGAACACACATGTGTTCTTTAGGTCTGCAGCTGGTTTCCTGCGATACCTTCAAACAATTGAAGCTTTAATACCAAAAATGATGTGGTTTTATCGAACTAAACACTTAGGGTTAGGGTTTAAAACAAGTTAATAAAAAATAATGAATATCATCACTATATTTTCTTGTTGTAATGTATCATCCCATGTATGTCATAGTCTTGCATGCTTTGAATATTTGTACACATTAAAGTGTATGGACATCTTCTTCTTGCAAATATGTGACATACCTACAAGAATAACTTGAATAATTTTCAATATCAAGTATATAAGAATTATCAAGAATAGTTAACATGATATGCTCCAATATTAAGAAAGCTAAATCTTCCTTACCTTGAGGATTAATATGAACATGATAATCATTAGGTTCATTGGATGCTCCTGCATCACCTTCCAACTTGCACTATTTTTAACAGGGGGATAGTACTAGTGTGGTTAGGACCACTGAGGTTTTTTATTAGCTCTATGTTATATCATATACAGGTTGACACCACATATTTTCTAACTAACCAGTTTAGACAAGTGGAAAAATCCAATCAAGGAGACATTGTCATAGGTGGTTTGATTACCACTAATTACATGGGAGTAAAACTTGTCATACTTAATGACGAACCAATTAAAGCTATGAACCATTGAAAATTATCATTTAATGCATTTCATTGAGCATAGAGATGATGTATGACATCTTTAGTACCAAGGACGTGACTACTTTCCTTTACCTAATCTTAAAAGAACTAATCCTTTAGACCAAAGGACTTTGAAACCCTCAAATGATGATGTTGCTCATACCCCTCTCACTATTTAGCACCCTTGTCCCTGTATTAGTGAAAAAGTAGCACCTCCTCCCCCTCCTCATCAACATTTACATGCTAGTTCATCATCTTATGCCCATGATTGGCATATAAAGTTTCAAACTCATGTAAACTTACAATTTCAAGAGGTATTCTCCCAAATGAATACCCTTAGGACTAATCACGATCAAATTATGGAAATGATGACAACTCGTTATAAGTATCATCTTGGGTCAATGGATCCACCACGTCATCTACCTCAAATTTGTTTAGATTAGTTCATTGGGTATAATGCACAATGTAATTAGGGGGATGCACTTTGTTTGGTATGTTTAGTTTTTGATGTTAGTCTTTGTTTGTGTTGGTGTGACTTATTTTTAGTTTGTTCAAATTGTTTTCTATTTGTGTGGTTTGTTTTGTTATATTTGGTTTGTTTTAATTTTTTGGTCTATGTTTTCTTATAAAAAATTATTTATGAACAAGAAGTGTTAGATTAGGTTTAATTATTCATTGGGTAAGAAGGGTAATGGGGCTGAATCTTTTGACGAATCTTTTTTCAGAATCGTAAATAATCAATTTGATCACCATCTTGCAAACCTTAGAAACATAAATTGAGACTTTGATAGTGGTGAAGGAAAGAAAGTTAGAATGATTAGTAATTAACCCCTGCATCAATTGAGATTGAGATGGAATGAGATTCAGAATTGGTAGACATAATTTTTTGAGTGTTTGAGCCTATTTTTTGGATACACTCTTTATCCAAAATATTTGTGTGTGTATTCCCCAATGGTATATGAAGCTATAAGTCCTCTTTATGATCACATAGGATTTATGATATTCAAAAATGATAGAGCGCTTTTCTTTCCTTTAAAATTGTTATACACTATATAACCCCTTTGAACTTTAAATCTTATTCTATTGATCTAACATATTCTAGTAACTATTATCCATGTGTATTTTCCTTCCTACTCTATGGCTTATGGAGCAATAGTTATTGAGGAAGAATTTTTGTTTTGCTAATATGGTGAAATCTAATCATAAGTGTGTTTATGTCGTAGAAACAATAAATAGAGTAGCTAAATATATAAAAACAAAGACTTGAATTTACTTATTTATACATTTATAAGTTTTTCTTATATACATATATATATATATAAGAGAATAAAATTTCATGTCATTTATTTGAAATTTGGTTTAATGAAAGGGGTTGAGATTATATATGGTTTGTGTTTTTTAAAGGTGGAAGTTAAGTAAAGGAAAATAGGAAAAGTTGCAAACATTTAGATTGGTGAAAGAAGTTACTCCCCTAGTTGGTAGAGTCTAGCAATAATCCCAAAATTATATCCCACCTTATAATCCTAGCCCCATTACAACCAAATTTAAGACCTCTTAATTCTTATATACTCTAGTTCTCTTAAGCAGTGGCAAATTGATAATAATGGCAAACATATGGTTAATCCTAATCATTTCAAGAAACTTGAGAGTAAACACATTTCACTCTAGACACATGAGAGTGAGCGTTTACATGTGCCAAAAGTATAAATCTACCAATTTAAATTAATTAATCTTAATCTAGTTTTGAATTATGAGATGCTAATTATACTAATTATCCTTCCCTAACCACTTGAAATTTTGATAAAACTGTTGACTTGGTATGTCAGATGTGTGATCCAAAATATTTTCCAACATTTTTATCTATCAATTTATTCAAATGTGTTTGAGTCCCAATGTATTGTTAGCCTTGATGAATCTTGCAATTCTTATTGATCAGAACTTGTTTCAATTGTACTTCTTAACGTTTCTATTGTACATGATATGATGTTATTACTTAGGGGAAAGTAATAATCTAAGCATGGGGGTATTTGATGTATGAGATTTCTATGTTGTTATTCTATGCAAAAGTGTCATTTATTCATTTATTTTATAAGATTTTATCTTTTCTTGAGTTTTTATCTTTTGGATATATTTTGCAGGAAAAGATAAAAATGAACAAATTCAAAGGAGAAATCAAAAGAAATAGGAAAAGAATCAAGGAACACATTTAGAGATTATGGAATCAATAGAAGAAAAGATCAAAAATAGAGAGAAAACATCAAAGGAGATCTTGTGCTAAAGTTTCATGAAGAGAAAGCCAAGGAGGAAGAAACACGGTACCACTGTGTTTATTAACACTGGGGGCATTTTTTACCATTAGAGCAACAAACTTCATTTTTCACATTTAGTAGCGGGTTCAGAAAAACACACGCAATACCATCGTGTTTCCAAAACATAGGCTATGTGTCTCTGAAATTCTATAATTGCTTCTATGGTTATCTTCCTATTATATTATCCTATTTTCATGTATTTGAACAATCCGTCTTTAGTTTTTTTAGAACCAGACTCTTTCTTTCTCAAAATATTAGACATACTTCACAATTTGTATTTCATCATTATTTGTTGTAATTAATTATACGATTGCCATTATGCTATTCAACTCAATAAGTTCTTCTCCATTAATCTCTTAATTACAAAAGTATGATTTTTGTTGGAATGCAAGTATATTCTTTTTATTCCATTATTATTTCATTGACATTTATAAATTATTTGATTTTGTGTCATTAATTATTGATGGTAATTATGAGCTATTGCATTAAATTGTGTGTTGTTGTAATCATAAATATGATAGAGTAAATTAGTAGAGGATAGAAGGAATCAATGACATAATTGGGGTTTTAGATATAAAATGCGATTTTAATTTATTATTCTATGTGTAATCTAATTGAGTTAATATACGGAGTTGAACGATTTGTATCATAGATTATGAATTTAAACTAATTAGATTGATCATCTCATTAGTCTAAATTCTAATCAATGCTAGGATGGTGAAATTAATATGTATTTGTTAATTATCATCACTGATGTATCAAAAGGTTAATCATTAATCTTGTCTATTAATTCATACTATCACATGATTCGAGCTTGTGTGATTATTGTTTTAATTGATTGCTTTCTATTCATAATGCTACCATTAATTGAGAGCTTATTCGATTTACTATAATTGAGGGAAAGTAAGGAAATGAATTATTATGAGTTTTCATAGGTCGACATTAGAACAATTAGAGTTATTCTTTTTTAGATAATTATTCAATACCTTAAGTCCATAATTGATTATCTCCTACCCGTATTCATTCATTAGTGAGTAAATCATTTTATTATTTATCAATAGTATAGAATTTAGTGATAAAAGTTAATGCTATTAGATAACTAGGGTTTTGACATTACTCACAAAATTCTTGATTATAAACCATTACTATAACTAGGGTTTTGATATTAATCTCAGAATTCTTGATTATAAACCATTACTTGTGGGTTTAACTCCTACTTGCCATTTATTACATTTTTGGAATTACGATTTAATTGTTAAATTTGTTTTACAAACGACAGTGCATCAGTAGAAGTGCTAGATGAGAGTTTGTCCCAACTAGAGTCTGTAATGGTTGGAGAGTGTGCATAGACTAGGAAATTAAATCAAGCCACTAGAAAATACCACTTTCCATTGGCCTTCATAGATCAAAAATTAGAAAAACTAGCAGGATAATCTTTGTTGTGCTTCGTAGATGGGTACTCTGAATATACCCAAGTTGTCATTGCTCATGAGGATTAGGAAAATTCCACTTTTACTTACTCCTTTGGCACATTTACATTTAGGATAATTCCATTTGGACTTTACTATGCTCTTGGTACATTTTAAAGATTCACAGCGAGCATATTTTTTGATCTAATAGAACATAATATGGAGTTTTTTTATGGATGACTTTACCGTCTTTGGTGATTCTTTTGATGCATTAAAAATAACCCTATGTTAAACTTTGAGAAATTTCATTTAATGGTAGAACAAGGTACAGTGCTAGGACATGTTGTGAGTTCAAGAGGGTTGGAATTCAATATAGCAAAGATAGAATTGATTAACTCATTACCTTACCCTACATGTGTGTGTGACATTAGATCATTTTTAGGGCATGTTGTCTTCTATAGGCACTTTATTATAGACTTTTCTAAAATTGATTTTCCATTATGTACTTTTCTTTCAAAAGATGTTTCAATTCACTTCAATGATAAGTGTAAATAGTTTTTTGATTACCTAAAAGAGAAATTGACTACTGCCCTTATTATTCACCCTTCCGATTGAAATTTTCTATTTGAAATAATGTGTGATGCGAGTTATAAAGTATTATGAGTCGTATAAGGGGAAAAAAGAAATAATCTTATGTGATTTATTATACTTTTAGATCACTTGATCCTGCGTAATATAATTACACTACGGTTGAAAAGGATATGTATGCAATTATGATTGCTTTAAAAAAAAAATTTTCTTACTTGCTTGGAACTAAAGTGATTGTCATTTTTGACTATATTGCCCTTATATATTTGATGAAAAAGAGAGAATCAAAGCCTCTACTTTTGAGATGAATGGTTTTGCTGTAAGAATATGATTTGAAAATTAGAGATAAGAAGGATGTTGAGAATCTGGTAGCAAATCATCTAAGTAGAATAATGCCTAAAGAATATTGGCCTATGATTTCTGAGGTTTTTCCTAATGAGAAATTATATTAATTGATTGTGGAACCTCCTTGGTATGAGGACATTGTGAATTATTTGGTGACTATGATTTTTTCAAGTGTATTATCAAAGGCTTGAAAGGATAAAATAAAGGCTTATTCTAAATATTATATTTTGGATCATCCATATCTTTGGAAATCTTTTTTTGATCAAGTTATTAGAAGATGTATAAATAAATCGAAATATTGATCTATCCTAAAGTTTTTCCATACTTATGATGTTAGAGGTCATTTTGGTCATAAGAGAACCACTTATAAAGTGCTTGAATATGGTATTTATTGTCCCACCTTATACAGAGATGCTTATTTATTGATGAATAGTTGTGAGAGATTCCAAATGACTGATAATTTAACTAAGAGAAATGAGATGTCTCAATCTAGTATTATGGATTATGAAAATATTAAAATTTGGGGTATTAATTTTATGGTTCCATTTCCATCCTCCTTTAATTGTGTTTATATCATTCTTGAAATTGATTATGTCTCTAAATGGGTATAGGCCAAGCCACCAAATTTGATGATGCTAAAATGTGTAGAAGTTGTGTTTTGCATAATTTATATGGTGTATAACTACTTCTTGGATTTGTATTATTTTGATAAACACAACCAATCCTTGATACTTCATTCGAGCAGATGTCATTTTAGATTTAAGTTGTTAGCTTTTTTGGTGAGTTCTAACTTGTTTTTAAATTATTTTAACTTATCTAACCCTGATTCACCCTTTTGAGATAGCAATCAATATTATATATGATGTCTCTTTATTCTTCTTCTAATGTAGGTTGGGAAAACAAATAAAAATATGGTGAAAAAAAGAAAAAAGATAAAGAAACAAACTTGAGGTTCTGAGGTGGAAAACATGGGGTGGAAAATTTTTGAAATCCTATTTCATTTAGGATGGAGCATAAAATGTACCTACTTTGGTGAAGCATGGATCAAGTAAGCAAAAACGATCTAGCAAAGAAAGAAGAAGAAGCAGAAGAAGGAAGTGGAAAAAAAAAAGAAAACAAATTGATTCTTTCGTCATGCATATTGTCTATGTTGTGAGTAGCATGTGAGATGGATAATAGGAACTCGGTATACTTATCAAAGAATAGTTGTACCTAATCTAATATTGTTTTGAAAATATTAATTTATAACTAATTAACTCTTGATGATTAGCGGCTTATTTATTTTTAAAATGATTATTTTTTTGGATTGAGTTTGAGATAGTGGTCGTTTTTATCTTAGGATACAGATATAGAAATTAATATGATACTATTTGCTTTTGTATGACATGATTATATACATGGATGGATATCAGTTAATGTGTTGATTTGTTCTAGATAACTAAAGTTTCATTATGGGGGAATTTGAAGAATAAATATTTTTATCTATTTTATTCCCTCTTAATTTAAGTTTTTGATCATTTATTTAAGAAATATTTAAGGTCAGTTACATTATTTATCTCATTTATTTGATTGAATTCAAGTAAAATGATAAAATTGTAGGAATAGTGTCATTGTTTTATATTTTGGCCATAAGTTTCTTTTATGAACTCGAATTTAGGTGATATAAAGTGTTATGGAAAGATAAAAATCAGAATTACAAATTTTATTTCCAAATTTTTTACTTAAATTCAGTCATATTATGGTAAAAATTAAGATTTAATTTATAGCTATGAATATCTCCTAAAATAATGATTTGTTATAAAAGATTTTTTTTACCATTATCTTTTTTTCAAATAGAGATATATGGAGGGTAGCAGATAAAATATGCAATAATGTAAGGAAAGGCCAGCAACAAGCTTGTGAAAGAAGAAGAAGAAGAAGAAGAAGAAGAAGAGTAAAGACATGAAGCACTATATATACATGAGAACAAAACTCAAAGAAAAAAATAATGGAGATCGAAATCCCTGCAACATAAATCTAGAATTAAGAAATTTTCTCTTTTTTTTCCTACTCCACCCCACATGTAAATTAGAAACTTATTAGTTTAAAGTTTAGGATTTATAAAAATAGAGGGAATCACCATAGTAAAGGAGCAGTTGTGATACTGTGGGGAGTAACAGACTGTTGGGAGGAATCTTTAAAAGTGCACTTCAAATCAGAAAGTCCATGTACTTATTATTAATTTCCTTCTTTTTATATAATCCTTTGATTAGTTTTTAATGTGTTATTAATTATCCTATATCTAAATATTACTAATTATGAATTATTGTGTTTTGATATATAAACAATAGTTGTGAGTAATGTTTAGATTCTTGTTCTTTATATCAATTGCCACAAAGATTAAACCTATTCCTAACCTTAATTAAACTAGATAACAAATGATTCAATATCAATTAACAAAGTGCTCGGCAATGCCATTAAAAACTTGATGGGCTAAATCCGCAAGTGCACGGATTTGTTATAGCATATCAAGATCGTATCCTATAAGGACTTCATTATCGAGTACCAAATCTTTACTATTTTAGCTATCTAGATGAATTAAATTTATATAGTAAAAAATGATTAACATAATAAAATCAATTGGTAATATTAATAGTATTAAGAAAAATGTTATTAAAATCATGGGATTGAATTGGTGTCCTAAATCAGTAATTAATGAATAACAAATTAAATTGCCAAACAATTATGTAAATCTGAGATGGTGAAATAGCCTAAATTAACTAATAGCCTCTTTCAAGGCATTCCTTAGACATGTGATTTTGAATGATGGTGTGTTAATGGGTCTTTCCAAGGTTTGAGAAGTTTTTGAGTGACCAACACCAACATTTGTCAAAGAGGAGCGAAGTTTTTCGGGATTGCCTGGTTACTACCGCATACTTGTTGTGGATTTCTCAAAGATAGTTTGTTCTTTGACTAATTTTCTAAAGTAGGCTACATGTTTCTAGTGGAATGAGAAGTGTAACAAAGCCTTCGAGGAATTAAAGAGGCACTTAACTTCGGCTCCAGTGTTCACGTTACCAAGTGGATTAGATGGTTTTGAAGTGTATAGTGATGCTTTTAAGCATGGAATAGGTTGTATGCTGATGCACAATGGGAGAGTGGTGGCTTATGATTCTTGACAATTGAAGTTACACGAGTAGAACTATTTGATGGCTGATTTAGATCTTATCGTAGTAGTGTTTTCTTTGAAGATTTAGAGGCATTTATCTCTATGGTATTCAATGTAAGTTCTACACTAATCACTAGAGCCTCAAGTACAATTTCATATAGTGAGAGTTGAATCTAAGAAAGCGCTGAGGGCTAGAATTGGTCAAGGATTATGACTTAGAATTGACTTACCATGAGGGTAAGCTAATGTAGTGGCAGATGCTCTTAGCTAGAAGACACCGCATTCCTTGAGTACGATTGTGTTGTCTAATCATTTATGTTAAGAGCTTAGAGAGATGGAAATCAAGTTGATAACCGCTAGTAATTTAGAAGTAAGAATGTGTGCACTCATCATTACACTTTTGATCTTTGATGAGATTCGAGTTAATTAACTCGGTGATGTCAAGATTGAAAAGATCAAGCGTAATATTGCAGAAGGTAGAGTTGAGGGATTCTAGATCCATAAAGACAATAGTGTCAAGTATTGTGGTAGGTGGTTTGTACCACAAGGATGTGTTGAGCTCAAGAGGAAAATTTTGGAAATAGGTCATTACACTACCTATTTCATCCACTATGGAGGAGATAAATTGTATAAGGATCTGAAAAAGGTATATTGGTGGCACTATATGAAGTGGGAGGTTACAGAGTTTGTTGCCCAATGTTTTACCTATTATAAGGTTAAGATCAAGCATAAGAAACCAACAGGGTTAGTACAACAACTAAAAGTTCCAGAGTGAAAGTAGGATAGTATATCTATGGACTTTGTGATTGGTCTTCTGAAGACCCATAGTGGTTTTGATTCCATCTAGGTTATTGTGGATCATCTAACTAAGTAGGCAATGTTCATACTAATGAAGAAGACATGGAGTATGGAGCAGTTAGCTAATGCTTATAGGAAACACTTTGTGAGATTGCATGAATCTCCTAGAGACATTGTGTTGAACCTATACTTTAGATTATTGTTGCACTTTTGGCATAGTATCAAGCCACATTTAGAACTCAGTTGAAGATAAGGCATGCTTTTCACCCACCCACGGATGGTCACAGGGAGAGAACCATTCTGACCTTAGAGGATATGATTTGAGCATGTGTGTTAGACTTTGGAGGTAGTTGGGAGGACCGCCTGGACTTTATCAAGTTCTTCTACAACAACATTTACCATGCAAGTATCGGAATGACACCTTCCAAGGTTTTGTGAAGGAGGAAGTGTCATAGTCCCATGTGCTGGAGACATATCAGTAGAAAATTGTTTTGGGGCCAGATATGATTGAGGAGATGGTAGTACATATTAGATTGGTTCAGGATCATATGAGATTAACTCATAATCTGTAGAAGAGCTACACAGATTTAAAGAGACAAACAGATAGTTATGAGATGGGTTATAGAGCTTTTTTTAGAGTCTCTCCCACCAAAAGAGTAATAAGGTTTGGTAAGAAGGGTAAGCTAAGTAAAAAGTACATTGTACCATATGAGATAGTAGATTGGATTAGTGATGTTCTTATCTGTTAGCCCTACTAATATAGTTATCATGTGTGTACACCAATTTTCACATTTATCAGTTGAGGAAGTATGTAACAGGCCCTTCACACATCCTCTAGTTAGAGAAATCAGAGCTTGATAAGTCTTTAACTTACAAAGATCAGTTAGTTAGCATTTTGGACATGAACACTAGAGAGATGTGTATGAAGAATGTCCTGCTAGTAAAGGTCCTTTGGTCACAACACAGTACTGAGGAGGCCACATGGGAGGTTGAGGAAGATATTCGTATGAAGTATCCCTGATTTGTTTTATTAGTGTGTATCTATCAATGTACCTATTTCTTTCAAGGGGGTAGTAACCCCTTTTGATTTGTTGAATGTGATGTGTGATTTGATATATATTATATGATGTGACTAGATTTTGGTTAGTAAGATTTAGAGACGCAACCTCTTTTAAGGGGGTAGTACTGTAATACCCCATTTTTTGTAATATTTATAAAATAGAAAATTCATGTTTGTGATGAAATTTGGATGATTTAAATCTTGCATTGGAAATATATTTGGGTTTGATTTAATAAGGAGTTTTAAAAGTTTGAAAAAATGGGACAAAATAAGTTTTCTTGGTGAGCTGATTTGTTGGTTTTATGAACCGATTGACCGGTCCATCATTTTAGCTAGGATTTTGGTTCAATGGAACTGAAAAACTGGTTTAGGGAAACTAATTGACTAGTTTGTAGAATAGTCGACTAGTATGACCAAACCTATCAATTAGTTTATCGAGTTGAGTGATTTTCAAAGCTTGATTTTTTTAATAAAGTCTCTTGCATCAGAATGAAACTTTTATAATGCAACTCTATGCTGTTCCTGAGAAATCCTACACTTTTTTGATCTCTTATCCATCTTTAATTCTGCCTTGAACAAATTTGAGGGTTTGACTTTGACAAAAGAGGGAGATGATGACCTCACTCTCTATCTTCTTCGTCCTCTTTCTTGTGCACAACTCTCGCATCTATGCTTTGATTCTAGACTATCATTGCATGGCTAGGAGATTGGATTCTCGGGCCAATATGCCATTTTCCTTCTTGTGTTCAATATTTTTTGGATGAACTCAACTTGTATTCTCTAGAAAATTATTATTTGAGCTCTAAAATGGAATTCAAACTATTCTTGATAAATTCATCTATTCAACTAATATTCAAATGGTTAAATTAGAGTTTTCTATATATTATATATCCTCACGTATTCCTTGACTGATTCATTAGTTATAAATAGCTCTAATAATATCTTTTTATTAATTTTATTTTGGCCACCAAGCTTATCAAACACTTGTGCTAATTCTTCTCCAATTCAAGATTTAATTTTGATTGGATTCACTATTATGATCATTTATCTAGATCCCTCTTGTTTTATTCTTAAGAAAGAAAGAGTTTGATTTAGAAATAAGTTGAGTTTGCATTTAGCTAATTCTTTACCTAATTTCTCTTAGAGGTGGTAAGTTCTCTCTATTCCTAATTTGAGTTTCTCAATTTGTAAAGGTTATTTGAAGATTTATGAGTTTTAACCTTTTGTTTTTTAAGTTTTTGAAATTCAAAATCTTTCAACTTAAGGTTTTTCCACTTTAGTGGAAAATTTTGCTAAGCTTTAAGTAAGTCATTCGTACCTTTGAAATGTGGCATGAATAAGCATTTAATTTAGTGTACTCTAAAAAATTTTAATCTTTATATGTAAGTATGAGATTTTGGTATGTTAATGATGTATGTTGGATTATTTAAGATATATGAGAGAAGGCTTGATTCTTGAGAATTAGGGTTGATTTCTTGTAAATGAGCATGATTTTGTATATGAGAATGTTTAATCTTGGTCCTATAATATGACGATATTATGGTTTGGATAGAGTAGGATTTTAGAACTTTATCCGCATTTAAAATATTTGTTTTTTGTTTTTTTGGGAGCATATCAACCATTTGGTCCTTAGAACAATTGACTGGTTGACCCTAATTGATCGATTGGGTTATTTGTGGTGACCTTTGTTTGCTCCTTGATTAAACCCATCAACTGATTTATTAGAATCGATCAAATGGCCCTAGAAGAGTTGACAGGTCTAACCCTACTGACCAACTGCTTTGAGGGAACCCTAGGGTTTGGCTGAGCTAAGCTAGTCAATCTGTTAGCCGAAACTAATTAAGTGGTTAATCTAGAACATGCTATTTTATTTCTTTTGAACTCGACATGTTTTGATACCTTATGTTATGCTATGATATGATTCTTTAATGATGAGAACACAATTCTTGGCATGAATTAAATAACTTATTAGATGGATTTAATGATTCATAATTCTTAGTATCCTCAATAAGTATCTTTGGAAGGTTTTAATGGAAAAATTGGAATGTGTATGCTTTGATTTCATAAAGGATGATGCAATCCAAATTCTTGGCCTAAATGGATGATCTTAACGGAGTGATTTAAACTTGGCTAAGCAATAATGGAAATCCCACTACATGGTTTAGAGGGTAATAACGATTAAGATGGAATGATTATGCGGATGTGTTAGTTAGTTGCTTTACAGGCCTTATGGGATAACATAAACTTAGAATAATAACACACTAATCATTTAAGGTAAAAGATAATCAAGATGTGCATGGGTCTAGATTACTCGATCCTCGATTGTCTACTAAAGGTTAGTTTGCCTTTGGGAGTTTATGTAATACCCCAATTTGATTTATCGATGATTAATATACCCTATTATCCTAACCTAAATTTATATCCATCTTGTTATAATAAAAAAAACTAAATATATATTAAAAAACAACTATTTTTTCTCTTTTCCTTTTTCTCTCTTTTCACTCTTGGATTATCCTCCTTTCCTTCCTTTTTACCCCTTATCCTACATGGAACATTGTCCATATATAATGCTTACTCCTCCCTTACTCCTTACCACCTACAAGACCATCCCCTACTCCCATCAACTCCCACCTCTTGCGCATGAGGGTTTGGGTCAAAAAATTTTCTCACCTCCCTCGTCGTCTCTTTGCAGGATACATATATTTGCACATCCTCCAAATTAAATGCTCTTACCAACCCTCTTATTTATCTCTTTTTTTCAGCCACCTACACACCGCCATTTCCCTCCTTCACCGCCCAATTGTAGCAGCAAAAACAACCATGAAAGGCCCTATCAGTGAGCCAAACCTAATAAACCACACCCCCACCTGTAGCCCTTTCTGTTTCTCCCTCACCACCATTGAGAAAAACCACCGAAACCACCCCCTTCATTTGGCCATTTCTACCATAACACACCCCCACCTTCAGCTAACTACACTGCTCCCCTTTTCTCCCTTTCTTTCCTTTCCTTGCTACACCATTTTCTCCCACAGCCTAGGCCTCTCCTTCAGTAGATTTTTTTGAAGATCCCACACCTTCCCTTTGGCATGTTTGATCGAAGCCTCCCTCCTTCCTTTTGTCAACTTTGGCTGAATCCTTCCCACTATTTTCCTTTCGTTGGTTGCATAATCTTCTTCCCAACAACACTATTTCTTGGTTATGTTTTATTCCTCCCTTTATCCCCTTATTTCCTTAACCATTTCCTTAATTAGGTGGATTAATACTAATTATATTTTATTATGCTTTTCTTAGGTGATGTTCCCGTGGTCTTGGAAGAGGCAGAACATGTTTTGCAAGCTTAGAGACTGGAGCCATTTTGTAAGGATATTTACCATAGTCTAGGGTTTTGACTGCTAAGTGTTATATATGATTTTATGTTTTACCATGTTATTGTGATTATGTGACATAATATATGATTGTTGACACTATAACAAGTGGTTGGTATTATATGATAGGAAAGAGTAATAAGTGTTCATGCAATATTGTTATTTCATGTGGAAAAACCTTCGGTGTGAATTTTGGTTGTATCATGGGATTTATTTATGTTATTATGAATGTGAAATGATTATGGTAAGGCCTTTGGAGAAAATGTGGAATATGGAAATGATATAAACAAAAATTATAAGTTTCACATGAAATAAGGGTTATTATACTCGTAAGGGTGTTTTGGTTAGCGTGGGTTAAATATGGGAATCACGGTATTCTAAGGTGTTATATAATCCAATATGTGGTAATTAATCTCTATGAAGTGATTGGAATAATTGTGGATTACCTAAGATAAATAAAGTATGAAAATGGGTTGATTGGGGAATAACGACCTTAAACCAAAGGGGCTAATATCACATATGTGAAACATTAGAGTTAGTCCACAAATTTTAGATATGTTGTTAATATTGGTATTTTAGGGATTTATATTGGATTTGGTAATTTTATGAGCCTTATGGGAAAAGTTATGATTTACTTGTGAAATTAGGGTTTTGGGAGCCTTGTGAATACTAACTTTTGAGATATGGCTATTATCGCATGTGCAAGACATGGGAGTTAAACCTTGAATTTTGGGTATGTTATTAATAATAATATTTGAGGAATACATACTAAAATAGGTGGGTAAATTATCAATATGGGAGAAGTTATGCCAAAAATGTGAAAATAGGATTTGAGAAATAAGGATCTTAACTCAAGAGAAAAACTTCATTATTTGTGGGGTGTGCTTGTCTATTTTAATTTACTACATACATGTAAATCAATCATGAATAAGAAATTAATCATTTAAAGTGAAGATCACGTGGGTAGGGCTAATGTAAGGTTTTTATATCTATTCTACCGGATGATAATAATGGTTTGAGAGTGTTTTGCCCTGAGAATGTGATGTTTACAAATCCGTTCCACCGGATGATAATAGTAACTCAGGTGTGTTTTCCTTGAGAAGGTGCTTTAGTCCATTCCACTGGATTAAGAATATTGGACTCTATACTCATCGTGAATAAGAATATGACCTGAGTAACCTAATGGATAAGACACTAATGATTTAAAGTGAAAGATTACATGAGTTGGGACTAAGGTAATATTTTTATATCCATTCCACAGGTTTATGATAATGGCTCAAAAGCATTTTGCCCCTAGAAGGTGATGTTTTCAGATTTGTTCCACCGGATGATAATAGTGGCTCAAGTGTGTTGTTCCTGAAAATGTTCTTCAGATCATTCTATCGGTTTAAGAATAGTGGGGCCCCCGAACTCTATATATGTAAAAGAATAAAAATGCTTATATCTAATAAAAGGCCTAGATCATTATTTACCTTATGAGACTTTTCATAAATTATATGTGTACTTATCATTTGCTATGAATGCATGTTGTTATCTGTATATCTGATTTTTATAATATTTTTACTTTGCTCAGTACGTAATGTACTGACCACCCTTTTTACGTGTGCTCCTCATTCCCAATAGCAGGGGACCTTGATGGTTTTGTGCAGGTCTTTGAGGGTCAACTAGATGATTTGGCTAATTTTGATGAAATGTATGGGGATGAGTGACCTTTTATCTATTGGGATTTGGGTGTTTGGGTGAAGAGTTATGTTATCTAGATAATATTTTACCCGGATGCCTTTTGGACTCTTTATTCCATGTTATCCCTTAGTTTGTATCCTATTATTGTAATTTGAAGTTTATCTCCAAACTCGTGCTGGTATTTATAAAATTTTCTTTCATTTCCAGTTACCTTGTTTTATTAAGAGTGGTTTTAGCCTTGTAATTGACGTAAGGATGGTTTGGTAAACCAAAATTATGTCAATTACAACGATAACACAAAATATTTTGTGTATATGCTTCCACTGTAATTCGAAAATTTTCAGTAGTAAAATCTGAGGTGTTACAGTTTATTGGCACCTTCGAGTAGGATCCTAGTATATCCCAGTGCCTTACCTACTCTAGACAATGATGATGTATTAGGGGGTATCAATACTAAAGGGTTCAGACACCTAAGTGGTTTTTGGTGTGGCCATAGTGGGCTTGTAATTTAAACCCTCGTATTGTCAATTGTAGTATTAGTGAATAAGAATATCGTTTTAGGCCGGAGATTGAGAGGGTTTACCTTTATTTAGTTAGCACACAAATAATAAAATAAAAGTATCTAATTCACACAAAAATAAATTATAAGAAAAATATAATTATCAGGGTTTTAAAATTAATAATAATAATAATAATAATAATAACAATAAAAGTAGATAAATAAAAATATGATAATTGTGCTAGGAAAGTCGAAATCCACCACTAGATAAGGTTGAAATGTAATAATAATTTCTAACTCATCTTTTAATCATGAGAAAAAGACTGAACAAGTTGCAAGCCAAAAACAAGTCTATACATCTTATATTACTTTCCTAAAATGATTAATACAACCGCTTCTCTCTCTCTCTCTCTCCTTCTTAGTTTAGCACTGCCAACTATCTTCTCTATCTTCTTTTTCCTATGCCTGTAAGTCGTCTCTTCTATCTCTCACCTATGTGCCGCCTGTTTCCTCACCTGACTCCCTATCACCCCTATTTCTTCTTTCTTTCTCTTCTCTCACCTCCTCTGTCACACATCTCTCTTTCTCTCTTCTCTCTTTTTCTCTCTCGTCCTTTCTCCTCTCTTTACATGTGTTGTTCCCTCTCTTCTCTGCTCCCTTCTCTATCTTTTTCTCTTTTCTCAGCACTAGTCCTCTTCTTTTTCTTCTTTCCTTTTGCGCTAGATTATGCCCTCTCTATTATTTTCTCTTTTCTCACCAGGCCTTTGGGTCTATTTGGTTTTCTTTTTCTTCTTTATTTTTTTTCATTTCAGCCCAGCCTCACTCCTGCACCATTTTCCTTTAATTTTATGCCCAGTTTGTTGGGTCTCATTTGCCTAGGTTATCCGGCCTTTGGTTTGTTGAGCTTTTGGATCAAATCTTTTTTTTCTAAATAAAGAAAATTATACCTGTAAAATAAAATTAAATAAATGAATAAATTATATCATAATTTAAACCGGTCATTTTATATCATTTTAGCTCAAATAAGTAAATATATTGTTCAAATAAAATACCAAAAACTAAGATTAAAATGGTATAAAATATGTTAAAATATGTATTTATCAATATCCCCACACTTAGTTTCTTGTGTGTCCTCAAGCAAGATATGATTTGAATTGAAGAAAATAATGAAAATAAAACTAAAAAGCCACTTTTGTAAGTTTCACAATTGCAGTTAATATGTATAACAAACCCTTTAAACCCCTAGGTCACCTTTGGAGGACAAGTAAGGTCTCGTGAGAGTTTCACAGATGATATACGCACAAAATTGCATACAATTCAAATAGAAAAAGAAAAAAAAACACTTTAAACACCCTTAACTAATATTGTCTCAGCATATTTTACTTTCATAACACCAAGATTAGCACTTAATTAAGATTCAACATTGGAAAATTTAAAGGGTTAATTTCAATTTATGGTTCACACATAAGCATGTCTTATATGGATAGAGCAATGATATAGATGAAAATCTACCATACCTTAGTCATACCACGACCCATCCTCACTATGGATACACTTTATTTTTCTATCTCTCAAATTTATGGTTACAAATATATAAAAACACTTAGATATATGAGATATAAGATGATAAAAATTACAAACAACTCACATATATAAACAATGAAAGCTCATATTTTTGTGAATAAAACCTCATGAAAGATATCAAACATATGCCAAATGGACCGAACTATATGCTTAACTTTTATGACTAATCTCCAATAGATCAAAGGCTGACCATCTCAAGAATCAAATAAGACTTAATTATAGATTGTAACGAGGCTAAGGTATAAATCGTATGGAGTATTCTAGGATTGTGGTGCTAAAAGGCCAATATCTAGTGGAAGTCTAATAATCATATGAAATATAAGCATAAAATCTATGTCAATAATGATCAATAATACACACCTCAACCATAACACCAAACTAGAACAATGAGATAATCAAAAAATAGAACATGAATAACCATTTCTCAAAATCATCTCCATATTTCCTTCTCTTCTTTATATCATATCACCTTCTTCTTTCTTTATTTTTTCTTTTATAATTTTTTTCTTTTCATTTTTTTTAATAGAAAGAAAACTAATGATAACACAATGAATATATATATCATATGTCCAACACCAAACATAACCAATTCCTTTCTCAACATAAATACATATATATTTCTCCCACATACTATCACATACATAACCACTCTATTTCCATAAAATTATAAAATGATCCCCTTCCATGAGCTCTAGGCAAGGGTAAGGATAAGGCCCAAGGGTTATTTAATGTAGATAATGAATAAAAATATATGGTCAATGTATTGGCTCAAAAGGGCTTCTACAAAGTTTACATCATGTGTACGCACATTAGGACACAAGATATTTGGCCATGTGGTGGAAAATCCTATGTCGCCTTTATCGTTTTCTCAATCAGAGTATGTTTTGACTATAAGCTTTGACTAACACAAGAGTAAATTCTAGTAATCTCTAGAGTCTAGTACAAGAGCTATGACAAGTAATTTGATCAAAATAATTAAATGAATATGAGGTTTGCAAAGAAAATATGATCCAAGACATATAGATTATTTCATAGGAATTCACTCACAAAAAAAGAGAGCCATATATGGCTCAAACGCTTACTATAGAATGTGATGAATCGCAACATGCCATGTCGGTGGTTAGAAAATTATTCATGTTCTTGCTCCATTTACATTTATACATGTAGATCTGTGTTCCCTACATCAAAATTAACACAAAAAATTTCCACTCACTTTATCTTAGTCTTATGATCATCTTTTAGTTATATTTCAAAGATATAATCATCATTAACTAATTAAAGTCTCCTAAGACTCTAAAAACACAAAAAAAAACATATATATATATATATAAAGAAATATGCATGAATTTTTTTATTATGGAAAAAAACATTAAAATATGCAAGCACACAAAAACCCTCACACCCCCACACTTAAATCCCACATTATCCTTAATGTGTAGGTAAGTAAAGGAAGGTGTAAATTTAAGTATAGAGAGATAAATAAAATAAAGGATATAAAACTCCCCTATCACATTGGTTTGCCTCCCAAGCAGTACTTGTTTTTACGTCTTCAGCCTGACGTGATATGAGTTTACACAGTCAAGGTGGATGCTTCCTATAATTGCACATATTCAACATTATGCTCCGCAAATGTCTCATAGTAGGGTTTACACTTGTGAGCATTTACCTTGAACTCATTTTTCATCTTCTCACTTCTGATTTGTATAGCACCAAAAGGGAAAACATGAGTAACAATAAAAGTACCAACCCATATAGAATGCAACTTACCTTGGAATAAGAAAAGCCAAGAATGGTAGAGTAACACTTTTTGACCCACAACAAATGACTTTTCATAAATCATCTTATCATGAAAAGCGTTTGTCTTCTCTTTGTACACCATATCACTCTTAAATGAAGCATCCCTTATTCCGTCAAGCTCATGAAGTTGTCGCCTTCTATAAGTTCCAGCGAAGTTTATACTCATTTTCAGGTTCTTCATAACCCACCAAGTTTTATACTCAAGCTTCATAGGTAGATGGCATGCTTTTCCATAACCAAGTCAAAAGGGAGACATGCCTATGGGAATTTTATAGGCATTTCTATAAGCCCACAAGGCATCATCCAACCTTTGGTTATAATACTTTCGATTTGGGCTCATAGTCCTCTCCAGTATCTTCTTGATTTCTTGATTAGAGACTTCTACTTGCCTGCTATTTTGAGGATGATAGGGTGTAGAAACTTTATGTGTAACCCTATATTTTCTTAGCAAAGCTTTGATCTTCTTATTGAAAAAGTGTGATCCTTCATCACTAATGATCACTCTAGGCATACCAAACTAGAAAAAGATGCGAGATTGGAGGAAACCTGGAGCAAGAATCATTAGTACGGGTGGTAATTGTTTCCAACCATTTCGATACATAATCCATGACAAGAAGAATATAAATATATCCCTTATAAGATGGAAATGGACCCAAAAATTCTAAAACTATAACAGTGGTTAAGGGCATTGGTATTTAGGACCAATGTTACATGATCTTTGACACTTGTCACATCTCATACAATAAGTGCTAGCATCTCTAAATAATGTAGTCCATAAAAAACCAACTTCAGTAACCTTGAAGGTAGTATTTTTAGCACCACAGTGTCCTCCATAATGAAAATTATGATAGTGTGATAGAATATGCTCAAATTTGGAATTAGTCACACTTCACCTCACTATACCATTAGTACCAAATTTCCACAAATAGGGCTCATCCCAAACATATTGGTATGTATTTTTTCTAATCTTATTTCTCATAGATCGTGATATATTAGTAAGTAGCTTATGAGTAACAAGATATTTCACAATATAAGTAAACCATGGTGTTCTTATTTTTATCCCAAAGAGCTGTTCATCTGGGAAATTTTCAATCAATGGTATGGGTTTACCATATTGAATCATGTGACTCAAGTGATCTGCTACAACATTTTTGCTCCCTTTCTTGCCATTAATCTCCACATTAAACTCTTATATCAAGAGAACCCATCTTATCAATCGGGGTATTGCTTCCTTCTTAGACAATAGATAATTCAACGCTGCATGGTCGTAAAAATGATAACTTTAGTTTGAAGTAAATATGATCTAACTTTTTCAAGAGTAAATACCACCGCTAATAGTCCTTTCTCACTAGTGGAGTAATTTAACTAGGCATCATTAAGATTTTCTGAAGTGTAATAGATGATGTATGGATGTTTTTCCTTTCATTGTCCTAAGACTCTACGAATCACATAATCAGAGGCATAACACATAACCTCAAATGGTAGGGACCAATCTTGAGGTAGTATCACCAGGGTCATCATTAGGAGCTTTTTGAGTTCATCAAATTCTTTTTGACACTCCTTACTCCAATCGAAAGGCACATTCTTCTGCAAAAGGCATGTCAATAGTCATGTAATACTAGAGAATTTCTTAATGAATAGTCGATAGAGGCCTGCATGTCCAAGAAAAGAAAACACCTCTCTCACACAAGTAGGAGAAGGTAAGTAGCACAAATCATCTATCTTAGCTTTATAAACCTCTAAACCCATGGATGAGATGATATAACCAAGTACAATTCCTTGTGTCACCATAAAATGACATTTTTCCCAATTAAGTACAATGTTAGTTTTTTTTACATTGTTTCAAAATTAAACTCAGATTTTTAAGAAAAGATTCAAAAGTATTGCTAAAGACAAAAAAATCATTCATAAAAACCTCAATAATATTCTCAATTTAATCAAATAAAACAATAACCATACATGTTTGGAATGTACCAAGGGTGTTGCATAACCTAAAGGACATGCATTGATAAGCAAATATGCTAAATGTGCATGTAAAGGTTGTTTTCTCTTGATCTTTTTCTGCTATGCAAATTTGGTTTTAACCGTAGTATCTATCAAAGAAGCAATAATAGGAATGACCAACCAATATCTTGAGCATTTGATCAATAAATGGTAGTAAGAAATGGTCTTTCCTTGTTGTGGCATTAAACTGTCTATAGTCAGTGTATACTCGATGTCCAGTCATTGTCCTTTGTAAGACAAGCTCATTCTCCTCATTCTTCACTATAGTGATCCTCGACTTTTTAGGTACCACCTGAATAGTTGCCACCCATTTAGAATATGAGTTTGGTTAGATGACTCCGCACTCCAAAATTTTTATGATTTCCTTCTTTACTACTTCCATCATAGGTGGATTAAGCTTGTGTTGAGGTTCTCTAGTTAGCTTAGCTCCTTCTTCAAGAATTATGTGGTGAACACACAAGGTAGGACTTATCCCTTTTATTTCTACTAATTTCCATCCAATAGCTATTTTATGGGCTCTAAGGACTTCCAATATCTTACTTTCTTGATCTTCTATCAACCTTGAAGACATGATCACCGTAAGAGTCTCTCTATCTCCTAAGTAGGTATACTTCAAATGATCTGGTAATGGCTTCAGATCTAGTGTAGGGGATTGAATCATAGAAGGTATAGGCTTGTTAGGAGCTAAAGAAATTGAAAATGGAGGGGATCCATACCGATATGGAGGGTTTGCCTCCATGTGTGCCATGATATGCATAAGATGTGGGAAAAGTATTGTCTCTCTCTCCTCCGAAGAATTCTCTTCCCCTTTCTCATCCAGTCCTAAGCTTTTCATAAGAGTGGGTTCCAATGAAACATCATCATCATCTTCAAAGTATTCATGTGCCAAAAGGTCGATGGTGTTAATAGTATAACAAGAATGGTTGTCCATAGGATACCTCATAACCTCAAAGATGTTGAAGCTTGTGACTTCTCCATCAAACTCCATGGTGAGAAAGTTAGTATGAACACCTATCTTTGTGAGATCAGTTCTCATGAAGGGCCTTCCTAAGAGAAAAAACATTTAATTCAAGCTTCTTTCATCTATATCCATAACATAGAAGTCCGCCGAAAATATAAGTGTACCAACCTACACAAGAACATCTTCTACAAGCTCCTTGGAGAATGCATTAGCATGATCAACAAGTTGAATGATAAAATTATCTTTCTTAAGTGCTACTAAACCTAAAGATGCATAAATAGAATATTGCATGACATTAATAGATGCACCTAGGTATAGCATGGCATTTTTAAACCTATTGTTACTAACTACACATGGAATAGTGAATCTACTAGGATCTTTTCACTGTGGGGATAACTTCCTTTATATGATGGAAAATAATTGCTCACTCATCCTAGCCTCTTCCTTCTCCTAAAAATTCTTCCTTCTGGTGCATAACTCCTTTAAGAATTTTGCATATTTAGACACTTTATTAATAGCTTCTAGGACCGAGATGTTGATATGCACCTCCTTGAACGTATCCAGTATAGCCTAATCACTCTCATATTTCTTTGATTTGTATAGCATGCTAGGAAAAGGAGTAGTAGAAATAGGGTTAGCAATAGTAAAATTTGGAATGGTAGAGGATTTACCAATTGAAGAGCTCTTGGATTTTTGCTGTATAGTGGGTTGGTTAACCGATTGTCTAGTTTTGCTCCTATACTCTTGGCTTTGCATGATCTCTCCTTCTTTTGTTGTGGGATATTCTTCCAACTACTCTAAACTCTCCTTGGACTTATTTTGGATCACTCTCACATGTTTTGCCACTCCTTGTTACCACTACATTAGCTGACTCAAAGTTTTCCTTTAGATTGGGTATGGTACTAATAGGTAGTTTCCCTAGATCATGTAATAGGTAGTCTCCCATTTGAAACTCTGTAATTAAAACTCTTTTATTCATGTTCAATTGGCTTTGTATCAGTAGATTTTGTCCATTTTTAGCAACTCAAACATTTTATCATATTTATCAATAGTTGGAGCTTGAGGTTGAGAGGATCCTCCTTGCAATTTTTGATAGAAACCCGGTGCCACTTGGTTGGAACATGGAGGATTAATACAATTATTATTATCTTTCAAATGGAAATTAGGATGGTTGTGTATACCTAAATGGTAAGTATTTAGAAATCCGATGGCATTTTCTTACTCATGATCCTATCCTCCAATAATTTATGAGCATTTATCACTAGCATGTCATATAGCTAAACATACTCTACATGTAGTAATAGCTCTAGTAGTTGTTGCAATCTGTAAAATCAGAGTAGTAAGTTGGTTAAGTCTCTCATCAAATTTACGTACGCTTACCTAATTTACTCTTGCACGGGTGGAAAGACCATCGTATTGTTGCACGATAAAGGCTTAATTTTTCAATAAAGCTTGAGTTGAAGTGGGATCCTTATCCATGAAATTGCCACAACTAGCTGCATCCAACATGTTCCTCTCTAGTGGAGTGAGTCCCTCGCAACTTCTCTTCCTTCATCCCATGTTGTGGGCATGGTGATAGCAAGGCCTTATTCTTATTATAATAAGCCTGGAATGTCTCATTTGGCTCTTGCTAGATCCTGATGATCATTTTCCTTAGCATTGTGACACGTGAAGCAAACAATACTTTTCCAAGAGTGTACTAGCCAAAGTATCCCAAGAGTAGATCTGTCTTCTAGGTAACTCATAGAGCCAATCCTTATCACGATCCACCAAGACAAATAGAAATACTTTAAGCTTTAAGATTTGAAGATCTACATCTTTAGGGTACATGGAGACACATACAAACTAAAACTCCTTCACAAACTTGTTGGGGGTCCTTACTAGGGATTCCATGGAAAGTAAGAAATCAGTGAAATAGGATAGTCTTGAGTTCAAAATATCTTTCCTTACCAATAGTAAGATTAGGATAACCAATACATGTAGGGACTGCTTCCACTATATTTTGGGCTTCCAACTCTCGCAATCTCCTATTGGATATTGTAGGAGCAAAGTAGATAGGCTCTTCCTTTGGTGATGTGCTGATTTTGGAAGCCTATTTTATTTTATTTTTACTTCTAATGATGATGAAGAACAAAAAATCACATCTTTAGCTCTTGGTCATGAAGGAGAACTATAAATCTTTAGCTTTCTAATGGCTTAAATAGATTTCTCTAATTCAAGGTTCAATGGTAAATGTTCTCCTTATAGAATTCCTCTTGTATACATTCATCAGAGTGTATATACAATGAGAAAAATACCATAAATGAGTAAACTACATGAGAAATAAATAAAAAACATAAAAGAAAATAATAATAATAATAATAATAATAATAATAATAATAATAATAATAATAATAATGACTCAATAAAAACACACATGACACTAAAAATACATAAAAATATTTGTAAAACAAAGGCAAAGTTCTCAATCCCCAACAACGGCCCCAAAAATTGGTGTGGCCATAGTTAGCAGGCAATTTAAATCCTCTTATTGTCAATTATAGTATTGGTGAATAAGAGTATCGTTCTAAGCCGGAGATTGAGAGGTCATACCTTTATTTAGCTAGCATAAAAATAATAAAATAAAAGTCTCTAAATAAAAAAAACACATAATAAGAAAAATAAAAGTATCGAGGTTTTGAAAGAATATAATAAATAATAGAAAATAATAAAAATAGATAAATGCAAATATGATGATTATGCTAGCCAGGGAAGTCAAAATTCATTACTAAACCGGATCAAAATATAACAATTATTTCTAATTTATTTTTTAAACATGAGAAAGATACCGACCAAGTTGCAAGCCAAAAGTAGGTCTATACACCTCATATAAATCTCTTGAAATGATTAATATAACAAAGCGTCAATATTAAATCTTATTAAATTCTAGTAGTATAGTTGCAACAAGTGAATCTATATTTAACTAGATATAAAGAATTAAGCATAAGTAAAAGAATGTCAGTTTAAGTACCCAAACTAGTACCTCAAACGTATCTATTTGTATTTCCCTCCTTTGACCTATACATATCTAAACGTTCTACTACTCCGGTTAGAATCACAAAACTATCAGATGAATATTTATCTAATCGAGCTGCAATTTATACATATAAATTCTAGCATATTCATATAGCCACATAGCAAGCATACAATCATATTGTCACTATGAGGAAGCCAAAACAAGGTATGCATTATATAAATCATATTCAATAGAATCACATAAATAAAATTATAGCAATTAATTTAGAGTCAAAGGGCAATATCATGAAACAAAGAAAATTAATATTATATGTCAAAATATAATCTAGGGTTTCAATATATTCCCTAGAAAATATTATTTAGCAAATCATAATAAATAAATAAATTTTACAAAAATATATATTAGAAATATATACTAAGAATAGAGGAAGAAGGAACCAAAAATAAATATAGTAGAATTTTCTCTCGCTGGTTCTTTCTCTCTCTTCTTCTTAATTTAGCATTGCTGTTTTTTTCTCTCTATCTTCTTTCTCATATGCCTATTAGCCATCTCTTCTCTCTCTCCTATGCACCACTTGCTTCCTTGCCTGGCTCCCTATCATGTCTGTCTCTTCTTTCTCTTCTCTCACCACCTCTTATACACGTCTCTCTTTCTCTCCTCTATCTTCTTCTCTCTTTTCCTTTCTCCTCTCTTTCTATGCACCGTTCCCTCTCTTCTTTGTTCACTTCTCTCACTCTTTCTTTATTTTTATCTTTTCTGTGTGTTGGTCCTCTTCTTTTTCTTCTTTCCTCTACGCTTGATTGTGCCCTCTCTCATCTCTTTTCTTACTAGGGCTTTAGTTCTTGTTGGTTTTGATTTTTCTTCTTTTTTTTTCTTTTCAACCCTAGCATCACTCCTGCATTATTTTCCTTTAATTTTATTCCTAGTTTGTTGGGCCTCGTTTGCCTAGGTTGTCTGGCCTTTCGTCCGTTGGGCCTTTGGACCAAACCCTTTTTTTTCTAAATAAAGAAAATTATTCATGTAAAATAAAATAAATTAAGTTAATAAATTATCTTATAATTTAAACCTGTCATTTTATATTATTTTAGCTCAAATAATTAAATATATGGAATTATTATCACTTAAGAACAAAATTATAATTATTCTCATATATTGTTCAAATAAAAGACCAAAAACTAATATTAAAAGGGTATAAAATATGTAAAAATATGTATTTATCATGTTTTGGCTTCGCCCGAATTTTATGTCCTTTTGGTAGTTATTTGGCTTCGACCGGACTTTATGTCCATTGGTGGCTACTTGACTTTAGCCAGACTTTATGTCATCTGGTTTGGATAGACTTCCATAATATGTGAGAGCATAGGATGGTAATTAGCCCATCGCTTGATATAGAAAAAGAAAAGAAAAAGAATAATGGATTGTAAATAATTAATCTAATAGATCATGTAGACATAGAAAATGGACCGAATGAAATAATTTGTTGACATTCATTTGTGGCTATCAATGATATCTATGTTGTTTTTGTAAGCATGATGAATTATGAGTTGTCTAAGTCTTTGCATGGTATGAAATCTTGATGCATTACATGAACTTGGTAGATTATGTAAATTTAATTTAAGTATGATCGGTAGTTAGCGTAATTTCCCTTTTGTGTCTTGATCTTGTATGTTTCAGACTCCTTTGAGGAGATACCTTTGATTACTCAGTATGTAACATACAAATGTGTCTGTTTGTTCGATCACCTACTCAATCCTATGAGTAGAAGACTATATGCAAGTTTTTGAGGATGATCGATAGTGGCCTACCTTGTGTTGGACTTGATGGCTTGGACATCCAAATACTGTTTGTAGGCCCTTAATGGACTAGGGTTTGGGGCCTTGCACTTTTGTTATTTTATCTTTATTGTGTTTTTGTACTTTTGGTTTACACTCTCCAATGTATTTGAATATTTTGGGGACTTGTTGAAGTATTGTTTGTAAATGTTTTATCGTAGTATTTATACATCTTACCTTTGAGTACTCTAGTATTGTGTTTGGATTGATTGGTTTTATTTAGCTTTGTATCTAACATGTGATGTGGCAGAAGACGTTTATTATATGTTAGATGCGGCGGTAACATTTTATTTTTTTTAGGTATTTGATATTTTTTCGCTTTTATAATACTTTAAAATAAATTTTTTTAGTAGTAAAAAGTGAAAGGGTTACATCTAAAACTTTTATTTTTTTTAAGAATTTGTATTATGTGATGTAAAAAAAAAGCTATTTACTATCAATAGATTTATTTAAATAAAAGATAATAACACAAATTTTATAAATTTTAAAATGTCAGCCAAATTTAGTTAAACCTATAAAACCAGGGGTGGTACTATATAAATTAGGTCGGCCAATTGGTACAACTATCCCAATTAGAACGGTTTAACCTATTTTACGTCGACAATATCTGGTTGGTTTAAAATTTTAAAATTTTATGTTTACTATATCAAACTCTTACCTGTAACCGAGTAGTCTAGTATTTTAATTATAGTTAAAAAAAAAGAAAAAAGAAGCTATTAGTCAATCAAAAACTCCGTGTCTGCTAATATATCATATATACTTGAAAGGTAATTCTGAAAGACTCCTGTTTCACGAGGTATTTAATATACGTGGAACGCTTGATAAATGCAAACAACGATGTCGAGTCAACGAGACTATGCATATGTTTTGAAAAGTATTTTCGTCTAGGACAATAATTTTTTAACCTAAATATAGTAAAATAGTAAAACGTAATAACAGACTATTGACAACCACAACTTCTCCAAATGATGGGACCAATATTTTAGTCCCAAAAATGTATATATTTTTATTTCTTATTTTTACATTTCTATTTTTTTTTTCTAAAATACATATTAAATTATCACACACACACACACACATATATATATATATTTGTTTTTTTTTTCACCTTTTTCTTTTCTGGCCCCTGTTTTCATACCTCTCAGACACGTTTCGTGTTGTCTGTACCGGAAGAATATAAAATTTCTCTGAGCTGCTTTAGCGTGTTTTTGGGAAAGTAATAATTAGGGAGACTTGAATCGAAGGCGAAAGAAAGGAAAAATTAAGAAAATAATAAAATAAAAGTTAAGGAGAGAAGAATCGAATAAAAGGGTGGTATGGTATGAGTGCGTAATTTGCTTAGCTAAGTGCCAGATATATAAACTGGAAGGTTAATCCACATGGAAGACACATGACATGACCAGTTAACCTTCACATGCTCGCCCCCATGTTACTCTTCTTCTTACCACGTTATATTACAGGTACTTCTTTCTACCTTTTCTGTCCATTCGCTATACACTATGTCTATGCCCGCCCTGCTGTATCTATCTGCAGCACGTAACGTAACTTTTTTTTTTTTTTTTTTTATATCTACTCCAGGCGGAGCCTGAGAGGAAAATTATTAGGTACCGTGCGGTGCGGCTCTTGTATACAACTTTAGTATATTTATATTATTATTTTAGTATTTTTTTTAAATAATATAATTATATAAATATATCTAAGATAGACTGTAAATGTATTAGAGATACTAATCTTCTCCGACAGGGACCGAAGGAAGGAGGAGGAAAGCACCAGAGCAATATATGGCGGTCCGATCAGGAGAGGTGAAGTGAGACCAGGTTATTAATAAATTATTTAAAATTATTTATTTTAAAAAAATTAATCTAATTTTATTTTATAAAAAATAATTAATTTTATTAATTTTCTTCAAACATAAACTAAATCAGACACCTTCAATTAGTGACACATGGTGCCCTATTTGTTTTTTTGCCCTTTTTTCTTATTCCCTTTCAGCCTTTCTTTACATAGTTGGGCTCCACATGGTGCACTATGTTTGTTTTTCCTATCTTATGCTATCTTCTTTTCTTAACTAGATTGAGTTCCCCCCACCCTACTTTATATTTATTATTATTATTATTATTATTATTATTATTATTTTCTTTCTTTCTTGCGCTCGACGTTGTGTGGTGTGTATCGTATTGAATTTCCCTGCATTGCCGCTTGAAACTATCAGCTAAATTATCGTATCATATTATTGTATATAAAGAAACGGAGTATATGCCGGCAAAGCTTTTACCAGGAAAAGGAAGGCAGGCTTACAAAATATTTAATATTTGTTCATAAAATGTAATTCATTGTCACATATATATATATATATATATATATATCAACAGATTTGTGTCAATACTATCGTTAGAAGGAAAAAGGAAAAAAACAAAAAAAAATGTTCAACACAAATCACTTACTTTGTTTATCAATATTATACTATGTTGTTTATATATCTCGCTGCTAATAATTATCAATCAAGAGTACAGACTTTTTATATAGCATGAAGAGGTAAATAATATATAAAAAAAAATAATGGGTCGACAAAACTCATAAATTTAAAAAACTTATAAAAACAACTAAGTTCTTAGACAACGTTTATTTACAATTTTTATATACTTATAAATTTACTCTCTAAAGTTAAGATGTTTACTTTTACATATTTTCTTCTTGATAAAGATTAGTGACAATTACTCTAATACCTTTATGTATTTCATATTCACTTCATGCTTTACTTTTCAAAATAATCAACTATTTTAGTTTTTCAAACTTTAAAAAGCAGTTTAAATATAATATAGAAAATTTAATTGACCTATGAAATTATCAATATATATCATATATCATTATCATCTATCTTCAAAACAAAACAAACATATTGTTCACTTAATTTAAAAATAAATTTACTAACAGTAACATAAATTACAAAAGGTTATAGTTGAAAAGTTTTTATTGGAGTCCAAATAATTCCTAAGTCAAACCTACTCTAATGATGACACATCAAATATCATATGGAGGTATTAATAAAAATATTATCCTAGTAGTTAATGTAAGGATTTGAAACCTCTGAATATCTTAGATCTCATTTCCTAGTCTTCTTGTGTGATATAAAACTATTATAGATATGCCCTAATTACATTAAAAAATGATTCCTTTCTTCATCCCTTATTGAGATCATATATGTGTTTTCATTGCATTTTATGTCACACTATAAGTAATAGAAAGTAGGGTTGTAAATGAATCAAGTTGTTAGCGAGTTGACTTAAGCTAGACTCTTTTGTTTAATTAAATTTGTTGAGTTTGAGCTTTAGTTTTAAACTCAATTATTAAACAAGTCAAACCCAAGCATGAAAAAAAATTTGAGCTTGACTCATTAAAATCTCTATTCAGCTTGTTATTTGGTTAAATGAGTTGATGCTGAATCTTAGTTTTAGGTTTATTTCTTAAACGAGTTGTGCCTAAGCCTGAAGGTGCTCGACTTGGCTTAGCTCATTTGCGACCCTAGTAGGAAGCGTGATGTATAGGGTGGTGGCATTTTTGTTATTTAATTGAAGTTTATTCTAAATATAACACTTATGAGGCTTCAAAAAATTCATATATTTCACTCATTAATACATATATATCATGCATAAATACACATATTTTATGATAAAAATACACATCTCCATAGGAATATAGTGGACAACATGACATTTTTGTACATTTATTGAAATTTGTTTCAAAATAATACACATTGTAACATTTCCATTTTTAACACTTAAAAAATTCTATTTAAAATAGTTAATTGTGGGAGCAAAAACATTAAAAACGTAGGGTGTTATCAACACACTTACCATAAGTTTGGTTTCCTTTGTCATCCTAAAACTAAGTGCTAAGACTAAAATATTACATTTATCAAATTAAGAGAAACAACCATAAGAAGAAGATAATAGATTATATTATAGATTAACATTGTTTTGATAATACAAAATATCAAAAAAAAAGGGGGGTTACAACTGACAAGAGAAGAAATATAGAATGGGACATAAAAGTCCAAGAAATATTTAGATAAAAATAAATATAAGAGTAGACACCGGATAATCCTAACTCTCAACTTCTGCCAAAATTCATCACAAGATACCCTCAAAATACTCTGTTAAGTAAAGCCTGTTTATGGAATAGGTAGGAGACTATAAAATGAAATCGATCAATTAATGCAATGGTACTAAGTATTTCACTACATAACACTAACCATGCAAAGGTCATATGGAGCATATAGGAAGTAACACATTATAACATAATATAAATACATTAAGGAGAATATGCAATGATAATATACAATAAACATGTTATAATGTATGCATCATCAAGGCCACATGCTCAATATTCCATTATTCTCAATCAAAACATAACTATATCAATAATCTAACATAACCACATCTAAAACAACCTTACCATAATCCATAACCAACAGGGGTAGGGTATTCAGGCATCTACCAACCAACAAAACCATTTCCAAATACTAAGGGTAGTGCATGAAGGCTGTTATTGAACCAGGAATCGAACCTAAACCTAAAATTTTGAAATCCACCATGAAAGGTTACTTTCCTTTAATTGTCTACAGGGGATAAAATCACAACCCAAGGACAATCTTCTGCCTTGGTCACACTAACGCATAAGGCAACATAATACCCTTAACTTTTGTTACCTGAAGATGCACCAAGTACCTTCATTATACTTTCCCTCCAAGGTAACACAATACCCTGCCTTTCTTAGACACATAATCCTTAAGTATTCTTACCCTTATAGGATATGTAAGTCACCTATATAGTAGACTAATGCCTTAGTTGGAATGTCGAGGCATTCGGCAAAAATACCAAACCAAATTAAAGGCTTCGACCTTGGCTCTAGGGTAGTTAACCCTAAAAACAATAATTCCCAAACTCAAGGTCTTATACATTAAATATTTTATTTTTATTTGGTGATTACAAATATCACATAATATACATATGTTTTCCATTTCCATACTTAAATAATTTTTCTTTAAATCTGATTATTCATGTTAACCCTATAGTGAAGGATAAATCCAAAAGTCTGAGAGCCAATACTAATGTCAACCTATTAATCCACTAAGGCCATTATATGTCCAATTTTTCACATGTAGGAACATTATAGTCACAAATGACCATAATGCCCTAAAAACCCTAATTATTACAATATTATCCATTTTAATGCTAAAATTTATTTTACTTATCAAGTTCTCATGAATAGGCTAAAATAATATAAAGTGGAACACTTAATCATGCAGGTAAATTCTAAGACATATCAAATAACTAATTTTTCCTGCACATAATTAAGCATATAATGCCTGTAACATCCATACCTAACTTATCATATCTTACATGCTTTCACACTTAACATCATATAATACATGTTAGGCATACATACTAGAAAAATAAAACTATGATACACTTAAAGACAATTCTAGCCCTAGGGCATATAGATAGTAATCATGTAAAAATAAGCTTAACATATCCAATGCTATCATGTTATACATTAACATCCTCATACATTATGCATAATTAATTCACAACATTTAAACCTATTATAGCACGTGTTTCACATAATTAATATTATAAATACTTTACATATCAATAAACATAATTTCATACTAACATACTTATAAAAATAAATACCAAATAATACGTCAAAACATTAATATACTATCATGCAATTTTTTACATTTTAGTAGAGTGCATGGTTAACTCTTATTCATGATAAAATATCAAAAAAAGAAGAAGTAAAGATTCACCCAAACCATTATCCTTCAACTATTTCTCCTTATTCTTCTCATCCTTAAAAAAACATTAGAAATAAGCATCAATTATCAACGAAACTAGAGCATGGAAAGTCATATCAAGTTATGATTTCTTGGGCTTCTTATATGAGGAATTCACGTAGGTGGGGAGACAACAACGATAGGTGCACAAGTTGAGGATGGATGGTTTTTGTGCTAACTCTAGCAACAAAAGGTCTTCCAACGTGAGCTGCAACCACAGCAAAGTGAGGCTTGGCATGAAGGGTTAACATAATCAAGGGATTTTTGTGTGGGAGATTCATCCAACTAGGGGAGGTTTCATATAGCTACATGCGGTGTACATGTTGGTAAAGGCAGGTAATATTAGGTGGGTACTTAGGTGGTATTGTGTTGTAAAAATGGTGGTGGTGTTGCGTGAATGAGGAGGTTGCATGGTGATGTTGTGGTGGTAGTTCGTGCAACAAAAATGGAGGATTATTAGGGTATCACACAAGAAGGGTTGGGTAAATGTCCAAGGCTTCATAGTGAAAAGGTGGTGGATGCATGAGGCTAAGGTGAAGCTATGGTGGAATGGTGCTCCAAGTTGCAAACAACCGTAGAGAAATAAAGGAAAAAATAAAGTGAACCAACAAGGAGAAGATAGGGGAGGGTTTGGTTTGGCTCTAGGGTAGCGGGAACCAAATGTAGATAAATAGAGAGGATGAGAGGTTGCATTGGCAAATTGGTGGTGTGAAAATAGTAAAAGGAAGGGGGAGGTTGGTAAAGTTAGGTTGAGTAGGGTGAAGAAAAAGGGAAAGGGTGGCATGCAGCAATCAATGCACGAACAAATGTGTAAAATGTGAAGATCAATATGATTGAGGTTTAGTTAGGTTGTTTGGTTATGCAAACTATACCCAAGAAGAGGATAACTGGTTGGACAAAGTTTAGGGTTCATGATTCTAGTTCAAAACAAATGTTAACTAATCTTCCAAATGTTATCCAAATTTTAACCTAATTAAATTTATAATCTAATTTTCCATAATGATAATGCATCCAAAATAATATATCCCATATTATTATAAATAATTAGATGTAATTGCTAATTTTATTAATTAGAGTTTCTAATTAGGGTTCCTTAAAAAAGGAGTATTACACACTTCTTTGAGATATAAATGCACATATTTCATGTGAGAAGCAAAAAAAAAAAGCATCTTATCTAACAAAATACATATATTCTGGATATAAATACTCATCCTTTGTTTATAAAACAACAGGGGGAAATACATGTGTCATAACTATAAATTTTATTGAAATGAATACATATATTTATGGTAGAAATTTACATTTTATATTGATAAATGCTTTAACTTATAAAAATGGTATACATATCTTATAAAGGTTAATACATATCTTATATTGACAAAAGTACATCTTATAATGGTGAATACACACCATATATTGACATATGCTTATCTTATAGTAGTAATGTACGTATCATAAATTCATATATTATAGAAAAAAGTATGTATTCTTTTATTCATAAATACAAATCCTATTCTTTAAAAAATTAAACATCCTATTTACAAATATACAAATAACACCTCCCCTATAAGCTTCCATTCCCTTTTTATCTTCGATCCTAAATGCACGATCACCACTACACTAGTGTTCACCATAATTTGAAAGAACTTCAATAGTAGATCCAATTCCTATATACTCTTGAGCAAAATCAAACAAGCCATATATGACCTCTCTTCAACAACCTACATCACACTCTCAAGCATATAATTAAACACCTTGAGCACATCACTAAGCAACTTATTATTACATCAGTCCCTCAACAAAATATCCTAGAGCTTTTCAATAAATTTTTACTTATTATAAAATTCCTCAAAACAGGGACTAAATTCTTCAATCAGGCATCTAATATCATTGTTAATTGATACATAGCACAAAACATGCTTCATAATTGCACACTTTCTACTTCTAGCACCAAGTAATCAAGAAATCAAGGCAACATGAAATTCAAATAGATCAAACAAAAACCCAGCTAATCAAAGTAATAATATAAAAACCAAACCATCACAAAACAAATTGATGCTATGGAGCTTGAATTGCTACAAATATGATCAGTGTTGAGCTTCAGACCCCAAAAATAGAGCTGGTGGCAAATTACTATGCTACAAAGATGAGAACAAATTTCACTATAGGTTAGAGAAGGAGAGAAGGTTGGAAGAGATGGGGTGGTGCCAATTCAACATGGAAGAAATTGTTTATAACATATATTGTTGACTAAATACAAAATTCCCTTCAATGTAGGAAGCATTGTGAGCACCGTGCAACTATTGGTTTTTCTTTCTCCCTTTTTTTTTCATAATTGAATTGTATTAATTATTTTTACTTTGAAAGTAGTATCCATCCCTTTAAGGATAGATATTCACTACTTTTATCCTTAATTTTTTTTTTCAAATTTCTTCATTATGGATTAATAGTACTAATGTTTGATTAGTATTAGTATTTGTTGGTTGTTGGTGGTGTACAATTATCATATCATGAACCTAGAGCACATAGTTAGGTGATCTTAATATGCAAAATAGAAAGCCGGATATGATGACCATGTATATAATATATAATTATTGTGAATATAAGACATAATTACCAAGTAAATAAGACATAATCACCATTTAATTTATAGTCTCTACCTTTTATATCATTCATGTTTTGTTTTCATAGCATATTATTCATGCTAAGGAACATAGTCACTATGAAAATAATATATATAATAATTATTATTAAAAGAAGACATGCCATGGAAATAAGACATAATCACCACATTTCAACTATGTCTAGCTAGTTAAATTAATATTTATAAATTTTAGTGATTGATTACATGAAAAAGCCTTCAAATATAAAACATAATTAAGCTCCATTACTTTACATGATTTAAAATACTTATAAGGTACAAATTTTCAAATGATAAACATATATTCAATATATAAATTGTGTCTTTATATAGTAAAAACAATCATATAATAAATTTGCATGTAATTATTGGGTCCAACTTAGGTGATTATATAGTCATAGAGTGATGATTAATATAAAGGCTTAACAATTATCTTTTCATATAGTGGTGATTATTATTATTATTATTATTATTATTATTATTATTATATGAATCATTATTATAATCATAATAATTTTTGTATTGAGTAATTAATAGTGATAACTAATAATAATTTTATTATTATCATTAGCAATAAAATTGGTGATTATGGTACTTATCATTAATAGAATAGTGGCCATCTCCGGTGGTGATTAACTTCTTACTAGCTTGGAGATTATCTTAAATGAAGTTGATGATTATGCCAGTGATGATGGTGATCATCTTATTTCATATTTTTGTTTGATATCATTTCAATTATTATAATTACTAGTATGCAATTATAATAACAATAATAATATACAAATAGAATGATTATTATCTATGTTTGATGTTACTTAAATCGGTAATTATTAGCACTTCTTTTACCCAAAATAGGAGGACTAAGTAATTGTAAATTACTTCATTGCTAGGGTTTAAATGTGTTCTTTATACAAAAAGTGCATTATATTATTTGTCTACTATTTAACCAATTAGACATAATTAATACATGTAAAATTATGTTTACTATAGTTGCTAAGCTTCACTATGATCTCATTTTCATTAATTATGAATTATATTTAAAATTTAATATTTTTTAATTGCTTATAAGATTTTCATTTTTAGGTGAATGGTAGTATTATGAGTTTGGATAAAAGTTCTTGTTTCTTAACAAATATATTTTAAGTAAATGATAATATTATGAGGAAAAATATTTTTTTTTTGTATTTGGTTTACTTAAGAAAATGAAATAGAGAAAGAGTAAGGAATGAAATTGTTGTAGATTAGCTATTTGATTTTTTATGAATTGTTTGAAAGAAAGTATTATAATTTTGATTATTTTTCTTAGAACTTTTTAGAATCAAACGTAGCCTAAAATAAGTTATCGGAATGATAAGATAGAGTTTAAGATTAAAAAAAAAACTAGAGTTGTGTATTAAATAAAAAGAAAAAAATATACTTGTTATAGTAAATAGTAAAAAATATTACTCCATCTGTATTAAGAATAAAGTTATTTTTATCTATGTATATATATGTCTTTTAGGAATTAATGAACTTAACATTTAAATTTTACATACATTATTTATTGAAATAAAAAAATTAATATTTAATGTATAGATAAAGAAAGAAAAAAATGTAAAGATAAAAGTAGAAAATATGAATAATTTTTTTATATACAAAATTTTAATGATAGAATATATTTTTTTTATAAAGTGCTTTTAGGTCTATAATACAATTTGGGGTGATATACATATCCTGGCAGAATATTATCACGAGAAAGGCATTATATAGAGATGTTTTTTAATTTGTTAATGATACGTACAAGAGGGTCGAGATAATCAACCGACAAGAACTACTAGCCGTATACGCATCAACTCTATATGTGAATTCGACGGGGGATCAAAACAATGATATTTTCATATAGAAATAGCATGGTCGTCTACTATCATTTTTTTATGACTCACTTAATATATCAATTTGAGTAATCATACTGAATTTAAATAACCGTTTGGGTTGGATATTTGATTATTTGATTATTTCCCAAGCTAGTAGCAAAGCCGAGATTATATACTTAGGTGCATGTAGCTCTTACTAGATGCTCAAATTGTGTCGCATATTATTGTATTACTTTAGTAACGGCAATTTTGTAATTAAAAAAAATAAATCTAAACGGGCAAGTACGAGCAGCTAAGGCACTAAACTTTCTAATAAATTATCACATAGTGCTAAATAAAGGAATCGCATTTACTACCATGTACCAACTAACTACCAATTAAATAACAATCAAACCAAATGAATTTAATTATTTCACAATTTTATATTGCATTCTAATCCTTCAAATTATACCTTATTTATAAAATTAACTCTTTTAAGTACCACATACTTTATTTATTTTATTCTCATAAAAAATAATAATAAGTCTCTTTCCTATTTCACTAATTAAATAAAAATATATAAAATCCACAAATATATATTACTTGATGATTATTGTCTTTTTATTTGGTGTTTTTTCTTGGTGATTATATTCATTTCTATGGTGATAATGCTTGCTATTATAGTTATTATATCTATCAAGATGATGATTATGCATTTTTCTTTTGGTATGCATATTTTCTATGAGTGATTATGCCAATTTCATGGTTATTATGTTTTGTTATGGATAATAGACTAAGATGCATCAAATAAGAGTGATTATATCTAAAGTTATTATTGATTATCATTGTGAGGTTTACTTATTGTAAAGTGGTTATCATTGTTGTTTAAGTTATCATTTGTGTAGTTGAAGTGATAATGTCAGGTATAAAGTTATGCTTATTTTAAAGTGATTATGTCCAAAATTTTAGTAATTTATCTGTCTAGTTTAAGTGATTATGCCATATACAAATTTATATTAATTGCAAAGTGATTACGTTTGTTGTTTAATCAATTATGTCTGAAATTTTAATGATTATCTGTCCAGTACAAGTGAATATGTTAGGTATGAAGTTCTGCTTATTGTAAAGCGATTATGACCAATTTTTTAGTGATTATCGATCTATTTCAAGTGATTATGTCATGTGTGATGTTCTATTTATTGTAAAATGATTATATCTTAATATTTAGTGATTATCTGTATAGTTCAAATTATTTTGTTCTTTCATGCACCAATGCAAGAAATTATGTGATCTCCCAACCTCAACTACATTAACTACAATAATATGTGAAACTTGAATAAAGTAAAAGTAATCAAAAACAAAATCAAAACAAAAGAGTAACAATAATGAAGAGGTAAAATAAAGTAAACCCTTTTATACTAAGAATGATACACTAAATTGATCACTATTTTAATTTGTATTCACACCATATTTCCTGCCTGGTATCAGGCTACTGGCCACATAACATCATAAACAATAATAACCAAATTGAAAACACATTTTCCCACCTCATATTAGTATAATGAACCTAATTGAGATTCGTCTACTTTTAATTTAAAATTCCTATTAGTAAGATGAAGATTCCTTAAGTACAATGTTGGATTGTTCTCACATGTATTTCTATGCATTGTTGGGCTACCAAAGTAGATAACCTCCTCACGGAAAGGAAGAAGTAACAATGAAAGTTTTTGCTTCTTTGTGAATTTATTTGCTAATCAAGAAGGCAATTTAGTTGGTTTCAATTGATCCTCGTATCATTTAATTTAGAATTCATCAGATTATGAAAGTTGTCCTCTGTGCTCCAGTGGGAATGAAGGGTGGTGTGTGTTGGATATATAAAGTACTCCTATGTGCATAATCAAAATTGCCAACTAGTAGATATAAGATTATATATATATGAACTTTACAAACTCTATTAACAACGGAATTTATGTTGAGTTGTTATTTCCCTTTGATTAAAGGATAATAATTAAGCTGAGTTTTATAATCAACAAGGTTCATTATGTATAGGATATAAATGAAAACCAAATGGTAAATATGAATCAAACTTATATCATGATGTTTTATATACATTGTGATAAATAAATAAAAACTTTTTTCTCTATAATTTTTTTTTTCATATTTTTGAATGGACAATTGTTAGACCTTTTAGCCTATTGTTATTATATCACTTCTTTTAGTTTATTAATAGAGAGAAAAGAAAAAAAATTCCAAATTGCTTGAACATAGTGTTCCTTATTTTTCATCAAATAAATTATAGAATGGGGCGGCTCTTTACATATATCGCTATCAATTTTAGATGAACAAGAGAGGTAGGAGTGATAAGTAATAATTAGTAAGAAATAATGCTATAAATAAAAATTCTTTGTTTTATATTTGAAAGAGTTATTTTTTTCAGGCATATAAAGACTAGGAGCGGACATGAGTATAGCAAAATTGCTTATCAACTTATATGTCTAGCACACAAAAAAGGATCCAAGTATTTTTTTTTATAACTATATATATAGTATGTAAACAAAAATTTTAAATTAATTAATAATAACAACTTAGTTGGGAGAGCATGACACGTCAGTTTAACAGTCATGAATTTAATTTCCAGGGATTATAATTTTAAATTATAATAAAACAAATTTCATTTTTACCTCTTAGAGAATATGAAACTCCATTTTTTCCTCATGGTCATGGCCACAACACTCGGCCGGTCGAAATCGAAAGAGTAATTTAACAAGTTCGACGGAAGGAAGGGGAATCTAGTCTAGAGGTAAACTCAGTAACCTATGTCACTTGACATGTACATTCCCTTCAATTAAAGCTTGATTCAAATAAACATGTCAATAAATTACTATAATAGTCCCTTTCAAAAATAAAATTATAGCAGTCTCATATCTGATGCAACTCTTTTTATTGTAAATAAAGGTAGAGAAGGCAAGCCTATATAAAAAGTACTCCTACCAAAAATGTTGAAGTAATCATCATTTACGGCAGACAGCACCATGGAGCTACAAAGATATAGGGTAAAACTATTTCAAATGGTCATATTTTATTCTATAGATAATAATATCTAATTTTTGTATTAATATAAGTTTATTTATAATAATACACATCTAACAAGGAAAAGATATAATATATAAATCTGTCTTTACTCTATTTTTATAAAAATATGTATTAATATATTAAGAGAATTTATGTGTACAAAGTATATTCTTGCTATAAAAATATATGCATTTTATTATAAACGAAGTGTATTTTTTATCGCAACATATATTTATATATTTTAAGGTATATATTTATAGTACATAATTAGATGTGTGTGTGTGTGTGTATATTACGTAAGTTTTGTATTTATATTACGTAAGATGCATGCATACTAATATATAATCTATAAAATGTGTACTAATGATCTAAAAGAAGTGTATTTTGTTGGAAAATATAAGTATTTTTTATAAGGTGCGTATTTATTATACGCATATGCATATGTTAAGCAAGTGTAAGAGTAGTAAATAACATAGAAAGCAAAATAACAAAACACTCACCTTAGTATAGATTATCCTGTGAAAAGAAAGAAGAGATTTTATATGTAGATAAAAAGACAAACGGTTATAATTCAATACATATTATCAAATAGTCCTCATAAATTATTATTATTATTATTGGTGTTGTTGTTGTTATATATGCGTGTAAAAAGAATTGCGTTGGAAAAATCAAAATTTACTTGTTATTATTACTTTTTTTTGTTTTTAATGATTATTTGTGTATTAAATATTTTATTATCATTTTAATGTGTAGTTTAAATATAATTTTAATATTAGATGCATCAATTGGTGAAAAAGCATATAAATTATTAAAGTGATTTAATTTTTATATAGAGAGAATATCGAGATTGATCATAGTTTTTAAAATCAGACCGGACCAGCCGGTCTTATTGGTTGACTAAAGAACCGGTTAGATTATCGGTCAGATTGTATGTACCGTTTCTTAAAATTTCGAAACAAGAAAAAACTGTTAAAAATCGGTTGGAGGTGAATCGGTAAAAAAACTAGTAGAACCGGTCAAACAATCGATTGAAAGTCGGTCAAATTCATATCTAATTTAATTTTTTATATTTTTTTTGAGTTAATATATATTATTAGTCTCAACTTTTCAAACTAATAATCCGACCAATTAATCAATGAACTAATTATAACCACGGTTTTCATTTTTTAAATTATGAGATTTATTACTTCCATCTAGTATTCCCCTAGTGGGATCCAATCCCAACCCCCGAGTAGAAGCTAGGTAAGGTAGCTAGTAAATCAACAGCCGTGCATAGGCAAAAAAGAGTGAGAGAACACAATTCATCTTGGCAACAACATGTGCCAACGACAACTTGTTACGGAGAGCTAACTGGGTGGGGGCCCACCCCAAGTGGCACACCAAACGGTTGTTGCGACAACGGAGATGATATGTACGTCCTTAATGTTTATATATACCGAGGCTTCACGAGGCATTACCCTTCATCCCTTCCCACTATGTTATCTCCCCCACACTTTTTTTTTTTTTTTTGCCCTTTTTGACGAAACGTTTTTTTTATTTATAATTATTATCAATAAAAATTATATATAGTCTTGCATAATTTTATTTCTCTCCTTTTTAGTCGGTGTCTGTTATTCTTTTTTGGCGGCCCCGTGCTTTCTAAATTGGCAGAGGGGAATATAGGGAATGTAAATAATGGGGAGGAAGGGGGAGACAAAAGTATTTGAGTACGTAGTGGAATATTTACGTGAGAAAGTAAGCTGCACGTTCTGGTTACCTCTTTTTTTTTTTTTTTTCCTCCTCCTCCTCCTCCTTCTTCTTCTCTACTCGTCATTCATTCAGATGTACACATATACACATACAATGCGTACAACCACTGACCAAAGTATATGATTCTCACAATTATGAATGAATTAATTAAAACTAATAGTACTACGTACGCCATATCAAAGTCAAGCATAAAGACGGCGGCGATTATGAGTAACATGGAATTTTCAGCAGAAAGAGGGAGAGAGGGAGCACGAAAAGGAAAGACATATTGCTCTTAAATCATTCTTATACACACGGCATGTATAACTTTTAAGGTTTCCAAGATTACATGGAACAAGTAATTCCAAGCTACAAACTACAATGCATACGGAAGTTGTGAGTCTAACCCTAACAGACGGATCATATATATGGATTACGTGTCGCTAGCTAGTTGTTTTCATCTTAATTTTATTCATTTTTCTTATATCGTCATATAATTTCCTTTATTCTACTTCTGCTGCTCCAAAAAAGATCCAATGAAAAATATTCACTGCCATATTATTATTATTATTATTATTATTGTTGTTGTTATTCTTGAATAATTATGAAATATTAATAATAGTCACAAGCTTGTGTCTTATCTAGACCTAGCTAGTAGGAAGTGCTTGAGTCATTTTGCAATATATTAAGCTTTTGGTTGCTTTGTTTAGACCTTGTATATTTTATGCCTCTAGTTGTAATCGCTCTCAAAATTTTGACAGTTTGGCTAACACTACCCAGCTACCAAAAAATATATATTCATAATTAAGAATTATTAATATTAATAAGTATAAATTATTAATGCCAATTGTTAACAATTATCATGAATCAACATTAATAATCATGAATAATTAATAATCATGAATATGAATAATTAATAATTGACATTGATAATTAATAGTTAATACTAATGATTACTCATTAGAAATGATTAATATTAATGTTGTTCATATTTAATAATTATTAATTGCTATTAATAAATACTAATTTCCCACAATATTTTTAATAAATAATATTAATAATTAATAATACTTAATACTTAATATTAATAATTATAGAGATGTGGTGGGTGAATATAATTAATTAATAAGGATAGAAGTATAAGATGATTCCGATATTTAATAAAAGATAATATGGTGTATAAATGAAGTAATGATATGTTATAGATAATATAAAGAATGATATTATTAAAATAATATGAAAAAATAAACCACCTTAAATAATAATAATAATAATAATAATAATATCTAAATAGTTTCACAAATAGGAGACTACCGCAGGGAGTTGCAGTGCCTTAAGATTTACGAGTACCATCCGCCTCCGGTCATGCTTCTTGATGAAGATGTCATCCCAACGCAAACCTATTTGTATTCTTTTTTTCTTTTCGTATTTTAGTTTTCTAAAATTAAGATATAGATTTTCCTTATGTTATTACCATGGACGGCCTTACGAACGGCTACTGTCTTTCTAATTAAATTTTGATATGTAAAATTTTGTGACTCTGCAGCTATTAATCAAAAGTATTTTTCATAAAATTTGAGATAAGTCCTGTTGCCGTGTGTGGCCGTATTATTTTACTTACTTTTCCATTTTTAACGCGGGTAAAAAGCGACTACCGTATTAAGTATATCTCTTTCTTTATTTTTACTGTGGCATCTGATTCTGATAGCCGCAGAGGGGTTTCAGAATTTCACCTGCAGACAATGTGATTCTGCTGCATTATTCCATGTGACCCACTTTCTGATTTTTTCTTTCTTCTCATTTTCACACAACTTTTGTATTAAGCATATTATTATTTACATATATATATATATATATATATAATTATAATGGATAAACAGGATACATCATCAGCATAAAATCTCAGAGTTATCCGTCGTAATCAATTATTCAAGGATGAAAGAGCAAATAATATAATAAAATTGATAAATATTAATTACTCTTACGCTGTTAATATTTGCAACTTTTTGGATATCCCTAAAGTAATTAATTACTTTGTTTAAGCATGCAGCAGAGGGTATATAAAGTTATTTATTTTATTCATACTAGTTGAATGCAGGAGATATATATATTAGTATTTACTGTAAGAAAAAATATTTTAGAAGTGCGGCAGTAACTCTCTGCAACGGAAAATTTTGGGTGCAAAATAATACAAAAATGAAAAGGGCAACAAATATGTTTTTGTGCTGACGACTCCAACACTTACCATTAGGTTGTATACTTTTATTTTATTTTGAATCGGCGTTTTCATTTTTTATATATTTTTATTTTTTATAATTTAAAAAGCTATCATTGCTTCCACTGATGCACTACCAGCTAGTCGGAATCTATTTACCTCCACGTTTCCGTTGGCGGCGGTGATCTGAGCGCTGAGCATAGCAACAACGAATCTTTCCGCTTCAATTGCTTTTCTTTTTTTTTTCATTTTCCCAGCTAGTAGCCTAGTCCTCCAATGTCGCATAATAACAGAAACCCGCCTTCATCCAGCGATGCACACCCCTTATTTATGTAAGTGATTTGTGGTTCGATATTCTCCTTCTGAAAATATTTATTCTTTTTTACATTTGGGTCCTTACTTTTTTTTAAATATATAAAATATTTTATGATTAAATAAATTATCTTTTGTCCATATTTTATAGCTCTCGTCTTTCCATTCTCATTTTCATATCCGTACATTAATAATGCATACTCCCAAAAGAAATTTATGTAAAAAAAAAGTGATAAATTAAAACATTAGCACATGGATACATGATGTGTAATTTATTTACTTATTTTATAAAGGGCCTTCAATGAGCTAATTCAATAATCATAGTTAGATCCTAGAATATAAGGCATTTCTACTTCAATTTTAAAGAATTATATTAAGGCCCATTTTTAACTCCGAATTTTCTTTATTGATCTAATATGAGTTATGTTGATGAGATGACCCATTGAATTAGTCAGCTAGCCTAATGGGATGTCACATTCCTCAATTAGGATGATATACTTCCCCTCAGCTAGATGAGTTTAGATGATATGATCGAAAATACTCTAAAGAACTAATCTCTAGTTCAATAGCATAATTACAAGAAAATATAAAAGTAAATTAAAAACACAAGACTAAATATTTATGGAATGAAGAAATAAAAATTTTATTAAGTATGATAAATGAGAGAAAAATAGGACTTTGTACACACACTTATAAATGGTTAACATGAGGGTATTTTATAACCTTCCTTATCAAGTCTAAGCCAACACAAGTTACCTCATTGGCCAATAAGTTCAATACAAGTTTCTACCTAACATCAATTAGAGTTAGAGGAAGTGTACAAGTTACCTCATAATGACTAACCCTATGAATTGAGTTAATTCATAGGTTGTCATGCCAGATGAGTACTAAATTCCTAGAATGAAGGGAATTCCTAGCCACTTTCATACTTCCCATTCTTCGCTCTCCTTGTGTCTATGCCTTCTAACTTCAGCCAATATATCAAGTTGATCCAGATGAGAAGTTTCCCTTGTCCTAAACCCGACCAAGCTCTTCTCAAGTTCATTATGCCAGTTGATCCCATTAGTTGGTCTTTCGTTGGTTGACTGTAACACCCTCCATTTTACCACTAGAAAATATTTTGTTTTGGGAAACAATTTATAGAAGTAAAATAGAAAATTTTGGGTATTACTGCTAAATCTAACATGAAAAAGGTACACTTATTATCTAATCCATGTTGGATGCAAGATATAAGTACTTTTATATCCTAATGATTAGGTGTGGCTACCACCTAACCCAAGATGGAAATAAGTACTAGCTCAATGGTGAAGTCTATCTCATGCATCAGTAGCATATCTGGTATCTCCTCTGAAAATACATCAGGAAACTCTTGAGCCACCGAGATATCCTCCAATGCTGATACATCCTTGTTCGGTTTATGAACTATGCACAAATACATAGGGTAATTCCTCTGCACCAATGAACACAACACATGGGCAGATATGACCTTTGTCATAGGCCTAGGCTTGCATCTTCTATAGGATACCTTAGCACCCTGAGTTCCCCACAACATGACTCAAGATAAAGCTTTGTTACAATCATTTCAGTCCCGGTTCCTAGAAGGTGATTTATGCCGCTCTTGTCTCTAGAGGTGTTGGAAGTTTCCATGATGATCAACTTTGAAAAATAACCACATGGTTTGAAAATGGGTTTAAAACACAAATAAAAGGAGAGAAAAAAAAAGAATTTGAACCATGATGAAGAGGTGAGTTAGAAATATCAAATAATGTGTACAAATAGATATAGAGATAGTGGTAGAAAAAGGATATGAAAAAGAAGGTTGCTCATGGTTTTGTTTTGGTTTGCTTGGATTGAAAATTTTGAGGGGGTTTTTGGGAAGGGTAATGCATGATTAAGGGTATAGATAAATTATCATACTAAAGTGAATAAGAGGTAAAGGAATGGGATGGTTTAACTTGCATAACACTTGAATAAGCATGGTTAAGTGTATAAGAGGTAACAAACATAATAGGGTATGATTAAGATACATATAACTAAAACTTCGATTAAATAAATTCAACTAAGAGGGAAATCATTTTGAAATATATTTATGGATAAGTTAGGATCAAATGAGATAATTAGAAGTTTGGTTACAATTAATTTAAAAAAATAAATTGTAACAAAGGTTCAAAATAGGTATTTTTAGACAGAAAAAATATCAAACTATTTCCAAAGCTAATGAAAATGTGTGGGAAGGTGAGATAAATATATCTATATATATATATATATATATATATATATATATATATATATATATAGGGATAGGAGTTAGTTTGAAGCTTGAAGGATGTGAAATGAGAAAAAAATGGAAAAATTAGATAATTTGTAAAAAAAAACTTTTTCTACAAATGTACAAAATGAATAATCGAAGGTTGAAACTACCACCATTAGGTGTTGAATAATTTTATAAATCCAAATATTTAAAAATATTTGGTCTCAAAATTGGTTTAATACTTAATGAATGAAAACGGTTAAAATATCTAAAGTCATATAATCAAGTAAATGAAAATTTACATGATTTAATGATTCAAAAAGAATGGGCGAATGAATCCTAGAATGAGTTATGAATGTTGGACGAGTCAAAAATATGAGAAAATGACTAAAGTGGACAAACAACTAAAAATGTGACTATCCACAAATGAATAAAATGAACTGTAGAATGCTAAAATTTAATATGAATGACCCAAAAATCCATATTCATTTTTTTAGAAATGTATGATGAGACTAAATACATAGTAATTAGGTTTAGGAAAAAACATGATGCTACAATCATGATGATGATGCAGAGTAGGAGAGTTTATGGGGTGCTTCAAACAAAGTGGAGGGAGTAGTTGTTTTAAATGGTACATATTATTTTGGTATTGAGGAATCTATGTACTTGGTGGATAAACTGGGCATTAATTTAGGTAGATCATGGAGGCTTATGGCGGTTCTCGTTGGAGGTAGCTTTGAGGAGTTGCCTGGTTATACTTTCTATACTATAGATAATAGTATTGGTGTGCTAAAACTAGTGTCAGACTCAAAGTCTATTGTCCGTGGTGATTTTGCCTTGTGTTGTACTATTGTTGCTAAAGAGATGGTGTCTCTTTAGCGGAATCAAACATTAGTACATGATGTTTCACTATTTGTTATTTTATTATGTGCCTATGTTATGCTTGTTGTAAAAAAGGATATGCCTAAGGTTAAAAATTTGAAAACTTTGGATGTGCCCCAATCAAAAAATATTATGGTTGGTTTTTAGCCACTATTTCATACTCTATAGCTATAAGGTACTTGATGTACGTTGTGGTTAGTTTTGACCTTACTATTGCTCTGGTTGTTGAGTATTATGAGCAAGTGTTTGGTGAATTCCTTAGAGTCACATTGTCTAAGTGTGCTATGTATTATGAGGTAATTAGTGCATACACCATTCACTTGTATGAAGTATGGAGTTTTGACTATTTTTTTGGTTAGTTACTCTATTTTTTCGGTGGTCTTGATGATCAAATGTGCACTAGTGTGATAGTGATATGCCTTAGATTTTATAAGTTTGTGTGTTTTCCCATGATTGAAGATTATGATGTTATTTGTCTTTTGGTGATGATTCTCTATGCGTGTGTGTTAATAGAGCCATTATCTAAGTTCAAGTTTGAGTGTGTCTTAGACTTTGATTGTGTTCATATACTATAAGGGTCTATTTGAACTTAGGAGTTTTTAATGATCTTTTATCTTCGTATTCCTAGTTGTTACAAATAATATGTTAAGGTAGAGACTATGAGCTTGTGAATTGTACTTGTTTCTAAAGTATAACATCAATTGGTATGTGTACTTATTTCAAAGAGTTTGGAGACAAGCAAAGATCAAGGGTGGAAACACATGGGGTGTGTTTGGCAATATAGACCATGTGTTTCCTGTACTTCTAAAAAGTTTATACTAGATCAAGTGTTTATGAAAAAAAAATGCAGGGGTATTGTGTTTATTTACATGGATTATGTTTTTCCATACTTTCCCACCACATCAATCTTGTTATGGTTAGTTTGCACTATTATAAATAAATGTGTTTGGGGACCCTATTTGCCACTAAGTGTTGTAGAACCTATCTAAACTTATCTTCTTCAATTTTCTTGTTGTGTTAGAGTTCTAAGATAGAGACTTTGTGCATTGAGTGATTTTGTGAGGATTGTTTCATTTTTCTTGTAATCATATGGTCATCCTTTCCCCCAATTGTTCTTGTTCTGGCTGTCTTTCTCTATTCAATCTTGAATTACTAATTTGTTTCCAGGTTTAATCTTATGCATTCAAATTGGTCATGTTCCCAATAAAACTAGATCAGGTCTTCTCAAATGTATATGGTCTAATGAAAGTGAGGTCTCTAGGTGGCTCATTATAATTTGTGAAATTCCTTTATTAATGCTTAAGGAAGCTTTAGGTATATCTTATAAAGACCAATGATCAAGTCTTAGACAACTTCAAGGTATTCTATGATATGGTAGCGCTTGAGAATGGGAGGACACAAAAGTGTATTCAAACAAACAATGGAGGTGAGTGTATTGGTCTATTCGATGAATACTGCAATGCTCACAAGATCTAACATAAGAAAACCATCCCTAAAACCCCTTAGCATAATGGGGTAGTAGAACAGATGAATTGCATGAAAATTGAAATGTAAGATGTCTACTCTCACATGATATGCTTCTGAGGTCATCCTAAGGATAATATTTGTAGATGCTATGTTATGTAATCAATGTATCCTTATCAAATCCTATAGATAGTGATTTGGCTAATCATTTGTGAACTATAGCTATTTGAGGGTATTTTGGTTATGGTGCATTTTTTCATATACCAAGAAATGAAAGGATAAAGCTAGATTACAAGGCTCATTAGTGTGTCTTCATGATATATGGTGCATAGAAGTTTGGATATAATCTGTATAACCCAATCATTTGAAGTAGGGATCTTGTGTTATTTGAGGGCAAGAACATAAAATGCTTCATAGAAGATGATATGATGGAGACCTAAACTGATGATATAGTGGAATCTAGTGAGGACTTTGAATTAGGTGGCTCAACGAGAAAATATAGCCCTAGAGGGGTGGTTAATGCACAATCTGGTTGTAACACCATTTATTGATGGGATGTATAAAGCTAGTCACCTAGCCTAATGAGATGAAACTCTCCTTAGGCTCAGATGACAACCTTCCCATCAGTTAGTTGAGTATGGAAGGCAGGATAAAAAAAACACTCAAAAGATTTAGCCCTTAGAACAATAACATAGTTATAAGAAAATATACAGGTAAATTATCAATGAAAGAATAAATATTTATGAGAAAAAATAAAGATTTGTATCGAGTATGAAGAAAGAGAAAAGTGGAAGCTTTCATATACACTTACAAGTGGTCAGCATGGGGGTGTTTTATACCCTCCCTCATCAATCTTAGACTTGCATAAGATACCTCATTATCTAATAAGACTAGTATAAGTTTCCATCTAACATTAAATAAAGTTAGAAGAAGCATATAATTTTCCTTATAATGATTATCCCTATAAACTAACCCTATAAATTCATAACCTATCATGCTTAATAAGTACGTAATTCTTTAAATGAAGAGATTTTCTAACCACTCATGTACTTACCATTATTCGCTCTACTCGTGGCCATATCTTCTCATTTAGCATTAGCCAATATTCTAAGTCAACCTAGATGAGAAAACTCCCCAAACCCATCTTCTCAAGTCTGTTCAAATAATTAATCTCGTTAGTTGGTCTTTTGCTGGTTGATGCACTTTATTTGTTCAACATAATTTACCTAACCAATTTTTCTAGCTGACACACTATTTTTTATTAGCTTAGCTTAGTTGATTGATTCACCAAGGATAAGTTACCCTCTTAGCCAATTGACCCACTCTTGTCAATTGACTGATCGACTCACTTTGGTTGATCGAATGAATATACTTGCATCTTAGCATTGGTCTTCAAGCCACTTCCTATGTAGATAAGCCTCAACATGTCAAATGAGTAGTACTAATATGGTGTAATTGGTACTAATATGATTGTTTTTTTATCTTATCTAAAATGAAATGATGAATAAAGCATAAGAATGTTCCTCTTGATTGTGTTCATACCTCTAAGAAGAAGAATCAACATCAAATTTCTTTCTTATTATTTTCTCACTATATATAAAAAGAATATATTTTAGTAGTTTGTAAACTTGATTGAATGTTAACAAAATTACTATTAACATTTGTGTTAGAATTTTAGCCCATGTGTGCAGCTAACGAGGGTCCAAAATGGGGTTCAACAAAGAGAAAACAATTTTTTAGAGGTGTAGATTAGTTGGGGGTGTTCTAGAACATGATCATGTTGATGATAGATGAAGACAAAACTAAAATCAAAACCATGGTACCCCATGTTTTTTTAAACATAGATCGTGCTTTTTTCCCCCTCCTTGGCGACGTATTTTGAGTTCATTTTTGTTATGGGTTATCATTTACATTTAGCTTCTATATTTTTGTTGATATGATGACCCTATTACATATATACAGGGGGCCTTTGTATAGAATTAGATATACGACAAAAAAACAATAATTAGGAGATAGTTCTTGTATTTTAGATCTACTAAGGAAATCTAGAGGGAAATATTTATTGGAAATTAGTTTCTTAATTAAGTAATCAATACAGTTATTCTTGATAATCTTGTTGAGAAAATGTAGGGGCTTGATTGTTCTTGATTCTCTGTAATTACTTGTGAGGATAGTAATAAAATATTGCAGTTTGGCAAATTATGTGTATACATTTCATAGGGATGGAATATTAAGTATTTTGTATAGTTTGAGAATGACAAACAATATTATAGAACTATATACACTTAAGTTTTCCACTAATTTTATTTTTAATTTATTTTAATTTTATCAAGTATTAAGAAGCAAGTTGGTCATGAAGTTAAAATTTAAATTCTCAACAACAATCTTTTATCAATAAAATGATTGTACTCGTGCTAAAAAAATACGGCAAGTATACTAAAAATACTCAAGAAAAATAGGGCTCATTTAAATGTTGTTCAATTGAGTTGGAGTTGTGTGTAGTTATGGGTGGTCTTACTAATTTATTCAAAAAACAATTTATAAAATTTTGTGTAAAATTTTAATTATTATGAGTTAAAAGTAGGTGTTTGAGACCACAATGTTCACTATAAGACTCTCCTAACTTAATAAAATTTTAATTATTATGAGTTAAAAGCAGGTGTTTGGGATCACAATGTTCACTATAAGACTCTCCGAAATTATTTTTCATTTGTCTAAATATGCTTTACAAGTTATAACTAGTATTACCTAAGGAAACCTTGCATACTATAGCGTTTCTTATTTTATTACTTTCCATTACCTTATGAAATGATTTTAAATGGATTGGCCATTCTTTCTTTATAAAATGATATTTGTATATATTTAATCGCTTTCTAATTTGTTTACATTAATTTAAAAAAAAAAACCTTTACACATAATGGCTCAAACTATAATATAATTTAGGAAAAACTAAATATCTCAATTTCTTCACACCAAACAATGTCTAAAAAGGTGTTTTGCCCCTCATTTGAATTTTTTTAAAATATATACTAAATTTAGAAAGATTATTCTTAAAATTTAGATAAATAACAACAACGAACAACAATAATTTTCCAAAATCATACTTACAAATCGATCTCTGCTCGGAAAGATATTATTAAATGAATATGATTATTCATTGCCCCAAGCCTTATCTATTCCTAATATCAGGGATGATGCACATTGTAAATTAAGAAGATGAATACTTTAAAATTTTAATAACTCACTCCATTTATAATTAATTTGTTTTAAAATAGAATTTCACTTGGGGTAATTGAACGTGGTTAGACTCTATTCTTACATAGGTCTATGTTAAGGTTCAACAAATATTTTTACATGGTATTAAAAAAGTTGATTATATATGCAACACCCTAAATTTTACTATTAAAAAATTTCATTTTGTAAAATCTTAATTATAAAATAATGGGTAGTACTACTATATCTAATATAGAGAATATACCTCCGATGTCTAACTTATACTATGTGTACGGTTAAAAAGTAACTCATACCTAGTGATCATGTGTAAAAAGTAGTTTATCAAAAGCAACATAATAATAATAAAAAACAAAATTGAGAAGGAACAACTATGACTTAATATTCTTGAAGAGGCAAAATTTAAAGATTTAAATCTAGCATGGATCATGATATAACTCAAGTGCTTTCATGCTCTTTCATATATAAATGCATATATTCTTAAATATAATAAATCATGCTCATCAAGGATATAAAAATAAAACATAAAAACCTAACACCAAAAATTCTTTAACTAATGAGAAGAGATCATATTTCCAAGCTAATCTAATCATGTAGCAATATTACTCCTTAAAAACACCACATACTTCTCCTAAGGAAACTTGATCACCTTTATGTAGAAATAATATTTATAAGAATATATTAGCAACATAAGACTATAAGAATGAATTTGAAATGATTTGAAGAGAAGAATATACATAAACCCTTGTCTTGAAAAGGAAAAATTAAGGAATTAGAGATGACACTCTTTACAAATGACCAATACTATAAACTCCACTTAATTAAAAGTAAATGTAGGTACAATGAAATAATTATAGAATAAGATAATCAAATTCAAGAGAAGAAATGTAATGGAGAGGACTTGAATGCAGATTCAAGGCTCAAGAGCACATAGTAAATTTGTGTCCTAGAGCAGAGAGAGGATTGACCTTAATTTTATATGAGTTTTATGATTGATAATGAACCAAGAGTGGCATAAATGTTGGAAAGGATGCTCATCAATCATTAACCACCAAGGAGGAAGACCTAAGTTTTGATTTGGTGGGACCACACTTGAATGATAAAGTTGATTCGAGGGTGTATGGGTGTGTAGGGGAGTGATTGGAAGGTGAGTTGAACTCAAAATTCAGTTTAATGAATGAGATAAGGGCTAAGTGGATGTAATATCAGATCACGAGGTTGAGGGAAAGGATTTTCATGGTCAGCTCTAACCTTAGGTTGGCTAACAAGAATTTTAAGAATTTAAATAGCTAAAAAGTCAAATGAATAAGTATTTAATGTGAAAAATGTCAAATACATCTAAAAAATTTAAGAAAAATTAGGAAAAGGTGAGGAAAAATTTTAGAAACTCAAATATATAAACTATTCAGTGTCATAATTGGTTTATAGGCCAATTGAATTAAAATGGGTAAAAAAATTGAATCATGTAAATGATTTGTGACTTAATGAAATGAATGAACAAAAGGTTAACTATAGATTGAAATGAGTGAATAATCAAGGTTATTATATTTAAAATTGAATTATGAGGTTAATTACCCAATACAAATTTGAATGAATGAGGCAATATCATATTTTTAGGCATGAAAAAAATGATTATATGGATAGAGTAATTAGGAATGAATAAGAAGGATTATCGAAGCTAAATGAAATGAAACAATGGGGTTATATAGACATGGTATTACAGTGTTGATCTATTTTTTTCTTTTATTTGAGTAAATAGGTAAGAAATTGAAGATATGTTGATTTCAATTTTTTCTATTTTGAGTACCAAAGGTTAGATGCTTTATTCAGCTTGAATTATTCAAGACTTCATGTAAAATTGCATGTGAGAACTTCTTGTCTCACTCCTCTAACATATTACTCGAAGCATAATTAGCTACAACATGTACTACCTCACTACCATCTCTCTTTACACTATTCCATGTGACTTCTAAAAATAAGTTTGTCATAGCATGAATGTTTTTGATAATATAAAAGAGCCTTGAGCATCTATTTTGTCTACAATTATGTTTTGAAAGAGAGAATCAAAACGTTTCTCAATAATAATAATCTATTGCCTCTTTCACCATCGGAAGTGCATGGAGAGTTTTAAGACTTTCAACCTCTCCCGACTTTTAATCCCCGACCACTAGAAAATATTGTCGGAGCAATTTTATCTCAAAAATCTTAACCCCCAAATAATTTATTCTACCTTTCATACATTAGTATTGAGATTGAGATATCCATCAAAATAGTTTGTATACTTTTCATATGATACAAAAATTACTACTAGCATTTTTATTCTACTTTTTCATATGATAAAAAAAATACTACATGCATTGCGTAGGCTAAAGAGGACCTAAAATGGAGGCAACGAAGATAAAAATATGTTTTTAGAGGTGTATACTAGTTAGGAGTGTTGTATAACATGATAATTTATAAGATAAATGAAGACAAAACTAAAATTGAAAGAATGCCCCCTATGTTTTCCTAACATAGATCATGATATTTTTATTTTCTCTATAATGGCATATTTTGTGTCCATTTTTTTTGTGGGTTATCATTTAGATTTATCTTATTTATTTTTGGCAATATGATGACCCTATTGGCATACATAAAGGGGGTCTTTTGTAGACCATTAGATATATAACAAAACGAATAAGAATTGAGAGAGAGTTCTTGTATTTTAGATGTAGCGAGGTGATCTAGAAGGAAATACTTTTTGGAAGTGAGGTTATTAATTGAGTGGATTAATCAAGAGGGTTGTTATTGATAATATTGTTGAGGAAATTTAGGGGTTTGAGTGTTCTTTATTCTTTGTAATTACCTATAAAGATATTAATAAAATATTCAAGTTTGGTGAATTAATTTTTTTTATGAAGTATGCTAATTTACTTACTTATAAAGTGCGATGTTATGAGGACATGCCATGTTTAGAATAAAACAATTCATCTATTAAACACATAGTTAATTTTGGTATATTACTATTGTTCCTTGACTTGTTTATATTCTATAGAGTTCTTTGTGTTCTTGGTTTTGGGTTCTTTATTTTGTATATAGATAAATCTTGCAGACACTGATGAAAAAACTAGTTTAATCTATCCGAAGAGTTTTTTCAATTCATTTGATAATTCAAAACTAATAGTTATCACTTATATTCCCCAACAAAGTGGTATTAAGACTCAACTTCATGTCAAACATCCACTTACAGGTTCAATTTAGGTTGACAAATGGTCAAGATCTTGGGAGGAGGGAAGTTCATAATGGAATTATTAGATGGAAATAATAATTTTGTGTTATGGTAGAGCATGATAAAGGATGTCCTTATCCTATAAGATGGAAAGCCCACAAACATGGATAATCCCATTTGGGAGGATATGAAGCTATGTGTAACGACTATAATTTGGTTGGCCTCTGCTTTAGAAATCAAATACAATGTTCTTGAGGAGATTTGCATAAAATAATTATTAGGAAAGATAACACTGTGTCTATGTTAAAATTGCTGGCAAATAAATTGCTCTTGAAGACAGATTTAATTTTGCTCGAGATGGCAGAAGAAGGAAACCTATAAGATCATATGAATGTACTTAACAGATTGATCACCTAGTTGAAGAGTTTGAATGAGCCCATGAAGGATGAGGATCAGACAATCTTTCTTTTCGATCCTCTTCTAAAGAGCTTTTGTGCTCTGGTGAAAAACCTTTTGATAGGAAAGAAGACACTTTCTTTGACAAAATTATGTTTGTTTTGCCCGAGGTAGAAAAATTGGTAGCATAATGGGGTTCTACTTCATGTGATAGATCTAGTCTATATGTAGGAGGTTTATCTAAAAAGGGTAAGACAAAGACTAATCTAGGTATCAAGTTCTTTCATTGTAATACTATGGTGCATATCACGAGTTCTTTGTATTCTTAGTTTTATATATATATAGGTCTTGAAGATACAGATACATTACCTAGTCTATTATATCTAGAGGGTTCTTGCAAGTCACAAGATAAATCCAAAACTAAGGTTTATTATGGATACTTCCTAATATTTTCATTTATACTTTTAAATTTTAAAAGAAAATAACAAATAATTTAATAGATAGAAAATGAAAGAGAAATGTTGAGGTAAAACTAAAATTAATTAAGTTTTATTTTTCAAAATAGTTTTTTAGTACAAAACACTACGCATAATCAAGATGACTTCTTTTTTAATACAGAGGGAGGGATATCTAACTCCCACTTTTTTTCTTTTCAATAGAAGAGAGTTAAACTATGGTTTATGTATTGATAGAGACGTTGAATGCAGTTATATAGCTATTGTTTTTCTACTATATGATATACATACCTTCTTACGGGCAAATGTGTGTGTGTATTGTTGAGTACCAAAAATAAATCAATATTGCAATTAATATTTTGAAAATGATTGGCTTCTATTATCATTGAAGATGAAGATTAATCTTGTAGTTTTATGAGCATGGCCCATATATAAGTTCATAATTCATTGAATACTATTTTATGGTAATTCATCTTCATTTTACAATTCATGTATGCAATACCCCACAATTTTATACCCATATTTATTCATTTGGTGATCATTATTCTTATATCAGTTTTATAAATTAATACTCCATAGTTTTAATAATTAGGTAATTAATTAATAATGGTTTATATTGTAGTTATTATTGTAATAATGTGTCAGTTATATATTTATAATAAATAACAATTGCTATTGAATGGTCAATTTTAATTTTATAAGTTAAAAATTATTTTTATTAATTCTCAAAATTATCTTTTTCACTAATATTTTATCTCTATTAACTTTTGGTTATTACCCATTTGTTTGATACGATCATTACTTTATTTTATTTCTAATAATAATTTAATAGGCTAGTAAAATGATAAGTATTTCCCTAGCACTAAGGGTTTCTTAATATTATATTAGTAGCTAGTCAATTTATAGGAATGAAAACTCAAACACTTATGCTAAACTTTGATTGCCTTTTCCAAAAATAATCTTACATCGTTCTCTATACTTATGTCGACCATGGAAGAGGACCTTTGTTTAGTAAGTACTTGTAGATTAAATTATTTTCTAGGTAACATTTATTTCAAACTTTTCCTATATATATAAATAATTATATACTTGTTTTCATAAATTGAAATTCTGAGTTTTATGAATATGGGTATTTATATAGTATTTTGATAAATTTATTATATAAACTTATTTGAAGCACACATTGATTATGTCTTTTGTGTGTTATATAGTAATTATATGAAATATGTGGTCTTATTGGATTTTATGTGCTAGTGGTGTCATATAAAGTTGTAGTTTATAATATTTTTTAATTTTATTACATATTCACGAGCTTTGATGGCTTATTTGGTTTTGATATGTGATGTTGGTTCAAAGGTGACCTGAGTGGGCTACCATTTTTCTCTGAAAATTTATATTGTGGATAATTATATTTTTTAAAATACTATATATGGAAGGATATTTTGTTTTGAAAATCTTAGCTATGTAAGAGTTATTATGGTGAGTTTTTATTTTTAAAAGGTGCCAAATATGGAAGGTACCTAATATTAGAAAGGTGGATGTTTAAGGAATATATAAGAATGCTTATATATGGTTGTGTACCTCAATTATGTTATATGGTCACCTTAAATAATACACACTAAAACTTAAAGTGAAAGACTTGAGTTGGGTTTAGGGTGCTTTGGGGTGGCTTCTAGAAGTTTTGTTGTATTGGCTATCTATGTTAGGCCACTTGTGGTTGTATATATTCCACTTTTGATTTGGTTGTGATGGCTATCCATATTGGGTTAGCTATGGTTATATATAGTTTGATTTGGTTTGTTTCAGATCTACTCTATCTAAAGTTGCAATCTTAGTAGGGGGTGTGCACACTTAAGAACTAGAACAATTGGTAATCCTCATTAGCTTGGTCTAATGGGAAGACCCAAGTGTGACATTTGGCTCCTCCTATGATTTTGGTTTGATTTATTTTGATTGGTTATTTGGCTCCGGCCCTCAGTTAGGTTGCAATCCTCTGAACCCTTACTGCTTATCAGGCAACCCTCTTGGTAAGTGATACAGGAGTATCATTATTTGATGGTCATAATCTACTCATTAATTTTTCTAATTTTTAGAGTAAAAAAACTCTCATTACTTGGACAAATTAATCATCCAATAAAACTTAGCTATGTAAACCTTGTCAACCCCCTTTTTGTACCATACACAAAACACCCCAAAAAAGGCTACCATTAGCCATATTTTTTTTCTCTATTTTTTTTTGCACCTTTTAAACCCATTTTCCTTAATATTTTAGCCCTAAAAATGCCACAAAAATGTAGCCCATTTTCACCCTCGAAAGCCACACAAAATAGCCACAAGTTCTTTTCAAATTGAATGTCAAGTCATTTTCCTTATTAGTCTTACCTAAGGAAACCTTGCATACTATAGTGTTTCTTATTTTGTTACTTTCCATTACCTTATGGAATAATTTTAAATGGATTAGCAATCCTTTATTATAATATTATATTTATATATATATTTAAGAACTTTCAATTTTTTTACATTCTTTTTTTTTTATAAAAAACTTTACCACAAAATAGCTCAGACTATAATATATTTTTTAAACAACTAAATGTCTCAATTTATTCACAACAAACATCATCTGAAAAGTTGTTTCAGTCCTCATTTGTAATTTTATAAGATTTTTGTTGTATTTAGAAAGATTATTCCCCAAAATTTAGATAAATAACAACCAATAACAATAATTTTCCAAAATCATACTTACAAACCAATCTCTAATCAAAAGGATATTAAAAGATGAATGTGATCATTCACTGCCCCAAGCCTTATGTATTCCTAATATTAGGGACAATGCACATTGTAAATTAAGAAGATGAATACTTTGCATTTTTAAAGACTCACTCCATTTATGATTAATTTGTTTTAAAATAGATTTTCTCATGGGCTAATTGAACGTGGTTAGACTCTTTTATTACATAGGTCTATGTTAAGGTTCAACAAAGATTTTACATGGTATTAAAATGGTGGAAGATTTATGTAACATCTCAAAATTTACTATCGAAAAATTTAATTTTGTAAAATCTTAATTACGAAATAACCGAAGTTGTTGCCATATCTAATATTGAGAAGATACCTAATGCTTAGGTGTGCAAGATGTACAACGATCACCTCAGTACAATTGGGTGGCTTAGGTATCTATTGTTTTGTTGTACATCTTGCACACCTAATGCTTCCTTTGTCATGTCTCTTATGTTAGGTCAGGTATTTGAGCTAAAAATAAGCTCCAATTTGTAGTGACCTATCCAAAAGCTCAAGTATTTATCTATAGAATATGCCTCTTGTGTATGGCCTTTTCCATTTTTCCTCTAGTAAAAAGATGTTTCCATGAGCAAAGAATAGGTGGATGATAGCATGCACCCCTTGGCCATATGGACTCCATGAATTTTGTTCTCTAGAGTCGCTTCTCAAATCAAGCCTACCGAAGCTTCATCATAAAGGATAAGCAAGTATGGTGACATATGATCACCCCTATCGTAATTAGGGGCGTGCAAAATTAGATTTCCTCATTTATTGCATTGGATATCCGCTCCGTATTTTTTTAAAAGGAATTGAATCTTCAGAAAAACGGATTAGATTATTGGATATATCCAAAATAATTAATTATACTTATATATATATATATATATATACATTTGGAAAAAAATTGCAATATTGTATAATATACTATATGATACACTAAAAAATTGATATAACATACTCTACTATGTATAAACACAATACAATATACTTTTATATATTCAGATATAGTATATTATTTTTAAAATATAGTAAAATATACTCAAAATATAATACAATACATTAACAACTTGGATATTATACCTGTTCAACTAATGGAGTTAAAAACCAGATAGAATATCTGCTTTATTTGCAACCAAATTTTCTAAAATTAGAATTTGATATACACAATTCTAATTGTAACCTAGAAAAAGTTCCTGCTATGTGGTCTATTAATGAGGGCAGAAAAAGGACACTGCGGTAACACACAGCATAAGCTACTTTTTCTGTTTCTCATGTATTCTTTTCATTCGCACCTCAGACAAGTTTAATTGGAGCATAAAAATCCAGCAATATTGTTTGTCGCATGAAAGAGTTCTATTTGACCTTGAAAATACAACTCACTAAAAGTAGCAACTTCTCTGCATCGGAAAGTAAAGCCGGAGCCTACGTAGGGGAGCATTAAGGACGGTGAAAAAGGTCGATGACTATCTTATTATAAGTCTTTATGCCGTCAAATTTAGACCGATTAAGATGACAAATTCTATTTAGTTACCATGATATTCGTCATAACTAATCTACTCACGCATCATGTATTTTAATTAATTTTATTTGGCTATTTGATTTAATTTTTCTATTCACTTTAGTATCATTTAATTACTAATATATTTTAATTTTATATACTTAAGTTAATAAATTTACTAATAATGATTTTTTTTATAAATATAAATTAAAAATAATGAATATTTGATTATTATCTTTTTATCAAATGTTTTACAGTTTTCTAATTTGGAACATTTTCATTTTGTTTCTTTCAAAAAAAAAAAAACTTGAAAATACCAAAAGAATAAATAACACATTTGAAATATTCTATATGTTCCAATTCTTATTTATAAAAAATATAACATTAAAAATGATATCATTTGGGTAATATAAAACCAAAAACATTAATAAGATGGTATTAAAGTGTAAAAAAAGAAACATAGTATCCAAATGAGATTATTTAAAATATATGGTACCTAACTAAAATTAGATCAAACACTATGGTACTTACGTGAATTTTATCCTAATCATTTTTTATATAAGTAATCAGATTCTAGTCATGAGTCTTTGACATCTAATGGCTGATAAGTCGTTCAACTTAAGATGAACGCTATATAAGCAATTAAATATATGCCGATTTTTATACTAGTAATTAATTTTCCACATTCCACCTAATTACGCTGGACATAACTCATTGTTACATCAACCTAATCATGGGGATGGGGGGTGCGAACGACGTACACATCTCCGAGTAACTCGTTTCTTGACGGTTTTGTGCATTAAATTTCTTTATTAATTGATTGTACCCCACCCTCCTTGCATTATTTATTAGTTGGCCCATTCAATTATGCCCTTCCCCTCTCCCACCCTCATTTTTTTTTATCAGTATAATTCAATTGATTACGTCCCAAAAAAAAAGAAAAAAGAAAAAAAATGCAGGTTGTTTATGCTTATACGCAACCTGATACGCTATTTTATTTTAATTCCTTAATTAGTAGTACTGCCACCGTATGCATTCATTTTATTACTCGTCTCTCTTTCTTCCCATCTCTGTCAAACGAAGTAAATTATAGTGCTAATTGTGATTGCAAGGGATTCTTTCTCTGTAAACTAGCGAAAAAAATAAATTGAATATTATAACGATCATCGTCGCTAAACAGAAAATGATTTTATGCATAACTAAATTCACTTATCAAAGAAAATTACGGTCAAACTTACTCTTGTGAAATAAACATAAGGGATCGTTTAGACCTGGTTTAATGATTTAATTCTTATTTTTATATTCTCATGCATAATCTAAGCCTAATATTTTTACGGCCAAATTAATTAAGTGGTTACTTATGGTGAAGGAGGTCTATAAACCGGGACATACTCATGTTATATGTTCATTAATTACCTCATTTTCTATGCTCATCAAATCGCGTATAAGATATTTCGGTTGCATATACTAATGCATGTATATGGTCATCCTTCCATATTGGTTTAAGCTCCGTAAGTGTTAATCGCGGGAGAGTATGTATGATGACATTCTAACTCACCTTCGTCGCATAGAGTAGCTACCTACGTACGTAGGGGTACGGACAGAATTTGATATTAGGTTATATTTTTCAATCAGTGAAAAAACAAAATGTGTTTCTTCATCGAAGCATACAAGATAGGTTTCGAGCACAGAACCTTAAATAAGGGTCAACCTACTTATTATATATAAGCCACCATCTATAAGTTAGGCTTTAAAAGATAAGATGAAAAAAAAAAGGTTTTTTTGTTTTTTTTTGTTTTGGTTGGGAAGGGGGTGGAGGGGGTAATGATTGGGCTAAAGGGCTGCCTATTTAAAAGGTACAGGTTTGAATTTCCTTCGAGTAAGGTGATTTGTTGTCAATCTGTAGATCGATCATGGTGACACTGTTTCCATGTTAATATCTTCAGATTTTTATCTCATATAATATTCGTATTAGTTGTCATCGGCTTTATCGTGTATTTGATTCCAAAGATCAGCGCATATCTCACGAACACAATCCGTATGTGTATATATATATATTGTAATATCCCCTGTTCGAGGGAAATATTATAAGATTTGATATAACTATTTATATTAATATGATATATTATTTTTTTAATAATTTTATTCTAAAAGTTTTACGGTTAAGTGTACTAATCGTGAATTAATTTTTAAAATGGACGACTATCTTGAAAAGTTATAAATTTTTTTTAAAAAAATTTCTCAAAAGTCGCGTGAGTAATAATAAAAGGTATTGAAAGGACTCGTGTTGATCTATGTGGTCAGCCGATCAATTCGAAAATACTCCAAGGTAATCCCATGGGATCGTATTGATTCGGGGTGTTATCAATGGCATCAGAACAAAACCGTAACCGTGAGATGAATTTGGATAAACCGGTCACCCGCATAATGGGACGATTCTTGGGATAAATTATATTGAGACAACTAGTGATTGAGGCGTAATGAAGGTATTGCGTTCTTTGAGTGTGGGTGAATGTAATACTCCTAATTTGAGAGGATTATTATAAGGATTGCTATGACTACTTATATCAATGTGATACACCATTCTTTTGGTGATTTCATCATAAGAACTCCACGGTAGAGGGATTTTTAGAATGGGTGACCATCGTGGGAATTTTTAGAAATTTTTTTGGGAAACACGTGAATGATGACAAAGAGTGTTGAAAGGACTCATGTTGATATATGTGACCAATCAATTAATCTGAAAGCATTTGGATAGCCCCGTATAGTCGTATCAACTCAGGATGTTATATATATATATATATTAGAAATGATATAGAGCGAACTCTATATTTAGCCAATTATAGATTTTTCATTCGTATAAAATTAAATATACAAGCCATGAATTTGTGCCAATTTACAATGATATTAGTATTTAACTCTAGTGTTTGATTATAGTAAATAACTATTGTGATGAAAAATAATTAGAAATTGTTTACAACGACATATATTTTGGTATAGCGGGCGAAAAATTCTTCCTTATTTTGTGTTTTTTAGATCAATTATATACTAATAATAAAAATATTTTTAATAAAATATCCATTTTAGATCAAATCAAAATCTATATATAATAGGTATTTGTCGAAAAAAACTTTTTAAATTTTAATTATAATTTAAAAGATATATATAAAAAATATAAGGATACTTTTTATACTTCCATTACCCCTAACCAATCAAACACTAAAAAATAAAAGGAATGATGATTAGCCCTCGTAGAAGTTTACAATATAAGCATCGGTGTAAAAGGTAAAATATCTCAAAACTTTATCGTTTCACTTCATCTTCATTTCAGCGAATTATTTACCGACCGAAGCTTTAATGACGACAACAACAACTACTACTACTAATTACATGTAGAAAACATAAGTGAATTGATGACGGTAAGAGTAAGGAGAAAGGAGGTTGGATAGTCGTCGTTCATTAGTGAGCCGGCAACGCCTTTAGCCATTTTCGCCGCATACACTTACTTGTCAAATAGTAGCAGTATAATTGATCTTTTATATAAACCTCAATAGAATCAAATAAAATTAAAAATAAATAAATAAAGGAAGGCCGGGTACCAATCGAACATTGGTGAATTGTGTGGTAGACAACGTTTTAACCACTTATGCCATGTGCACCTAATTCTAACAATAAATTTGTTTTTTATTTTTAAATTTTTTTAAAAAACAAAGGAAAAAAAAAGGGATTCCCAATCGAATCAAATAGCTATAGCTAAATCAAAGCAATTAGTATAAACTATTGACGATACAGAAATTCCGAGTGTGTGTGTGTGTGAGAGAGAGAGAGAGAGAGGGAGAGAGAGAGAGAGAAAAGCACCGACCCTTATCGGCCTTGGCTTTTAGGACACGGTGCTTTAAAATGGACAGGCGCTATGTAACATGCAAGGCATTTATGACGAGAAAACGGCAACAGCAAAAAAGTGGTGACGTTAAACACCTAAAAGCGTAAAATCAAAAGACAAAATATTAGTTCGTCCGGCGCTTCGTGAAATTACGTAGCTGCAACAATAAGCTAGATAGTTTAGGACCCCCCCCCCTCCCTTCCTTCCTTTCCTCGCCAAAAAAAAAAACCCGTATTTTTTATTTTTTGATGGTAGATAGTAAGTAGTTATCAACTTATCATATAAAAGCCTGAATTGTATGTAATCTAATCTTATCGGTAAACCTAGGTATTAAAGCATTTAGCAATTATAAGGCGACATAAATCGATGCTCACTGGTTGGGGAGATAAAATGACTGCAATAATTCGAATAGCCGCAACGTGGGAGTTTGATTCCTACTAGTGAAAAAAAAAATCATTCATTGGAGAGTTGACTCCTTGTGGACACCCGCGGTCGTAAATATGTGTACCCTGCACTTCTAATGCACATGGCGTATTTTATGTCCGTCGTGTTGGCTCAAGATAGGATTGATGGCATCGCTTAAGGTAAACGTGTTGCCTTCTGAGATAAATTGATGCTCACTTGTGAATGTTAGTCTTTTTCGTTTAAAGTTTTTATTTCAATATATATTTATATACATACAAGTTCGTTCTTAGTTTTTATTTTTATCCCTATTTTTTTTAAATTTTTTCTTCTTCTTCTTTTGCAAAATAATTTTCATATTACTTTTCAATGTATGGTAGAATTGTTAAATTAAAAGTATATATATATATATATATATATATTGCCTTCTAAAGTAGGATATAAGATATTAAGAGAAAAAAAAATACATTATTTTAGAAGCGGATGGATCGAATAATATTAGTAGAGACAGGGTAGCTAACTAAAATACATAGGATTAGATTTAGTCGATCGGTATGAATAAAAGTATGATACTTAAAACAAAGTTCATTTCTCAAAAGAAGTCCGTTTGACTAATACCCTAATGTAGGTGAAGGCTTGAGACTAGAAGTCACAAATATCAGTATTTTTTTTAGGGACTCCTAATGTGTACATGTCAAACGCACACATGGAAGATCGGCCAACACATATTTCTGTCAATATTTTCCTTCTTTCATCATTTTAGAAAGAGAAGGGAGGGGGGGGGGTGTGAAAAATAAATAAAAAAAGAAAGAAAAAAGGGAGAGAAGAAGAGAATATTAAACGAACGACTTGTTAGGGAATCCGAAATAAAAAAGGCTGCCATTTAGACAGAAGAGAAGGAAGCGGTTGAAAAAACCCAGAAAAGAATCCAATATTAAAATTACTATTATCATATACCACGATATCTGAAGAAGAAGAAGAAGAAGAAGGGAAACAAAAGAGAAAAAAAAAACCGAATTAATAGGCAGAGGCTGGCATAGCAAAGCAAAGCAAAGAAAGGGTGGTCCAGGGAGATGAAAAATAGCAACGGGATATAATTAATTGATAGTATAAAAATAGATATACGTTACTAGCCAGCAGATGAATATGACAGTGTCACACTACACACACAAACACATACCAGAACGAATGGTACTGCCGCCTGCCACAATACAAGTATATAAGCATCATATCATATAATAATAATAATAATAATAATAGTAGAGTAGTAGTAGTAGTTTATGAAAATGCAATGGATAGGAAAAATTAAAAGAAGCCATTTATTACAGGGTAGGTAGGTTGCATACTAACTAAATTTGCCACTATTTACTTCAATCCATAAATGGCTTGGCCTAATACGACGACCCCCACCCCTCTGCGGATCTCTGCCTCTACTCTACCCCCCCCCCGCCCCCCTTCCCCTTCCTTCTTCCTCCGACGCACGATACACCACAAAACCCCCATCGAGCGATCATGAGTGTGAATTTTTGATCCAATTAAATTATGAAAATTACACATCTCACTCAGAGACATATATATGAATATGATCCCCACCTCTCTGGTCATCCTATACATAGAAAATCCGCATTAAAAGAAAATGTCTCCCCCTCCCCCCCGCCTTTGTGTGTATATGTGTGTATTGTATAAATTAATAGCCATGGGATTTATTTATATCTTCTGCTAATTAAACTCACTCAGCATCATCTAAGTGTGAAAACAAAGTTTACAGGTGGGTAAGTTTTTTTTTTATTATTTATTTTTTAAAATCAAGCAATAATAATAATAATTTTAAATCAAGTTATAATAATAATAATAATTTTAAATCAAGTAATAATAATAATAATAATAGAATGGTGGCGAGAGTCACAGTCATAGAGGGGGCCCGTTTGGCCTGCGTGGATGCACGAGCACCTTAGGTTACCCAACTGGTTGAAAATCTTGGAAGATTATTATTACGATCTTTCCTTCATTCACTCTTTCCTTCCCTCCTTCCTTCCGAATAGTTAACTTAACCCACATCGTCCTGCGCCCGCAAATCATAATTTTACTCGTAGAAATAGGTCACGCAACGCGAACCTCGCCCCTCGCAGAGATGTTCACACGATCTCAGTCCTAACTAACAGTAAGAATTGAATTAAGTCTCCTCTAAATAGTGTTTTTTTTTTTTTCTTCTTCCATTGTTGATCTAATATATAGTATCTATCTATTTTTAATAAATAAAAAAATTTAACTTATATCCTATTTATTATTTGAGGTATTTTCTCTTATATAATTTAATAAAAAGTTAAATGAAGGGTGAATAATTCATAGGCTTTCAGAAGATTTAGCAGTATATATTGATCGCTATAATTAATTAGGCTAAAAGTAATAATAATAATAATAATAATAATAATAATAATAAGTAGAAAGAAAAAGAAATAGTATTTATTATTATTATTAGAAGAAGAAGAAAAAGAAATAGTAAAGCAAAGAGAAATAATGGAAATCCACATCCGTTGTCTAAACAACAGGGGAGGGAGAGGGGGGGTCATAATAATAATAATAATAATGTTAGAACAATAAAATTATTTTAACCGATCATCAGATCGATTGTAATAATTCACTTAGATTGACAGACAAGAAATAAGATAGTACTATTATAATAATAATAATCCACTGCAATACTTAATTAATAATCCCAATGACTTCCACAATTACTCGGTAATTTTGAAGAGTACGACAAGGTTTATAATAATACTATGGGCTACTTACTCATCAATTGATTATTTCATTTTATGTATTTATTTATATATACATATATAAATATATAAAAAAAGAGAGAATACAGGTAGACAAAGCTATGATCCGGGCCGCGGGGGTGGGGGATGAGGAGCTCACAAACAATACAATAAGTAACATTCCATGTTCATCGATCGATTGATGCAGTTAGTTTAATAATAACTTTCTTTAAAAAAAAAAAAAAGAAGAAAAAAGGGGGGGCGGGGGGAGGAGAGGAGAGGAGAGGAGCGGAGGCTTCCTTTCAATGATTAAGGTCAATGGGATTCATGTTAGGGGCAAAATTGCCATTCGGTAGAAAAGCGGAAGACGAGATGTAAAATCGAGAAAGATATTTGCCACTCGGATTTAAATTTATACGGCGAGAGGGGAGTAACAGCCACAGATTATTTATTGCAAAAATATATAACAATAATAATAATAATAATAGTATACTAGGAGATAAATAAATAAAGAGGAGAAAAAGGAAAAGTAGGGAAAGGGTGACCTAGATGGGCCGGCTTTTAACTAGATTTAGCTGGACAGACAAAAACCGACTTATTATCCTTATCGTCGCTATCCGCACCTGTTTGCACTTGCTTCTGTTTCCTCCTCCTTTTCTTTTTTCCTTTCCATCCCTCCTCCTCCTCCTCCTCCTCCTCCTCCATTTTTATTTTCATTTCACCTTTCTTCTCCGTCATCCTTCTTTTTTTTTATTGCTTTTAGTATACTTCTATGTAATAATTATTTAACATTTTTTTAAATTAAATTTCCAAGAAAAAAGAAAAATAAATAATAATATAACGACACGATCTACTTTTTTTTCATTTCATTTCATCTGATTATTATTTGTGATCAATAAAATACCTTTGTCCGCCTTTTAAATAAAATTTATCCGTATATCACATAAATAATTAAATGTTTTATTACAGTCCTTAAAAGGGAAAAAAAAATTAATACATATACACTTGCAGACAGCCCAAGTGACCCGTCCTGTATGTCTTTTTTTTAACCAACACCTCACATTTCATTACAGTAGGAGAGAGAGAGAGTGGGAGAAATGAAATAGTAGTAGTATATAAAAGAGACACGGAGAGCGAGAGAGAGAGAGAGAGAGAGAGTAAAGATTCCACAGTATTTAATTAAAAAGAAAAATAATTGCGAGGGAGAGGGGTAGTCGGGTAGAAGAGAAATGGTAGAGATCGACAGCGCAGGGGCAGATCCCACAAATCCAAAATAATAAAATAAAATTCACCACAAACAAACCCCCATCTTTATAAAAACCCATAGAATTCACCATCCTTTTCTTTCTTATATTTATAAATAAAAATTATTTTGCAGGCAGCCTGGAAGGCAACAGCAGCTGTAATTGAGGAGGAGGAGGAGAAGGAGGAGGAGGAGGAGCCGACCGAGGGAGCTCTACATCTACCTCTAGCTAAGCTAAGGGTCCGGCTCCTGCCGGTGCTAATCATTTTGCTTTTCTTTTGCTTTTCGGTAGAGCAACACCAAGCAGCGCCAATACCATCAACAACAACAGCCACCCAGTCCGTCCGTCCTCTATCTATGCTGCACAGCATAGATTAAATAAAAGAGGCCAACCAGATTATAAAAAGAGAGAGGGAGTGGGAGTGGGAGACGGAAATAGAGGGAGACCCAGCAAGCTGCAGTCCCATCATCATCATCAATCCATAATCAACCCCGCCGGCGAATATCCTATGCTGGGCTCTTCAGGCCTGCTTGGGAGCTCTAGCGATGGCGGCGCCGCTTCTGGAGGTGGAGGAGGAAGAGGAGGTAATGACGGCGGAGGTGGCGGAGAGGGTGTAGGAAGTACTAGTGGTGCTCCCAGCTCATCAATTATGCGAGGAATTTCCGGTACCGAAGATGAGAAAGCATTGATTAGAGTCGATGAAGGATTAATGGGGGAGCGAGGCTCAGGCGGCGGTGCCGGTAATCGGTGGCCAAGACAAGAAACACTAGCTTTATTGAAGATAAGGTCTGATATGGATGTAGCCTTTCGTGATTCAAGCCTCAAGGGTCCTTTATGGGAAGATGTTTCAAGGTACTCTAGCTAGCTGTACCTGTATAAATCTCTATCTCTCTCTCTCTCTCTCTCTCCCTATCTCACTCACACACACACACATATTCATCAATAGATATATATTTCTTCTATTTCATTGACCCGATCCATCCACTCTCGTTTTCATCATCATCATCATCTTCTTCTTCTTCTTCTTCTTCTCCCCCTCCCTCCCTCTACCTCTCTCTCACTCTCTCGATTAAATTATTCTAATGAATTTGATCTGGAATTTTAATCCGATTTGATTTGATTTGATTTGATCCATCATCAATAATATTGATTCATACTGTATTCATAAATCTTCAATGGAATTTTGATCGGATTTTCTTACATCTTAAATCAGTGCTGCATTTTGAACTGGCGTTCAAACATCATTACCCATATCTGTTTGATGGAAAATGATTTCTGGGATAATATCTATATATATTCTTTCTAAAAAATAAATGGGAAAGCGTAAGCTTCCCAGTGTGTTGAAGGGTAGAGATTCTTATCTCCTGAAATCTATTTCCATTCATTGGTTTGCTTGATCTCTATCCTTTTCACCCTTTCCCCTTATATATATATATATATATATATTATATTATTTTTTTTTCTGGTCATCACTCACATGAATTCTCGAAGCTAGTTGATGAAATCTCATCTCAGTATAAAAACAAACAAAACCCAAAAGGCATGAAAAATTCCAGATGGTAGACGCGCATGATGGGGTCATTTTAATTTGTTTTCATCCAAAATATATCTCTTACATCTAATAATTTCACTAATTCAATTATTTATTAATTGATCGCAACGCAGCTTCTACTATTGATTGAATTTCAAATTTTACTAATCGCTACCTAATTAACTATGTAGTATTTTCATCTCCATTAATTAGCTGAATGTGGGTTAGTTTTTACCCACCCCCCATCCTACCCGTCTTTCTCTTCTCGCAATCATCTTCTTTAATTTCACTGGGTTAATTTCTCACAGGGTTACGGAGCAGAAATAATAGTAATTTATTTCATCGGCGTAGCTAGGCGCAGCAGTAGCCTGTTGTGATTCACTCCTGCAACGGCTAAACTGTAATTTCCTGTATTTTATGTGTCATTCGTCACGTACGCACACGCATCCTTTTAGTTAGAGAGAAGAATATCTACTAGACTGCTACTACGCGAGTATTTAATCTTTTGGAATTTTTAGAGATTGGTGAAATCAAGGCGAGTGGGGGTGGCAGTACTAGTTACTACTGGGTACCTGCAGCACGAAATTACAAGTGTAGTTTGTGTTATATAAATATATATACATTAAAATCCCGTCATCATTTCCATTTCCATTTTTGTTTTTTGTTTGGTTTTGGGTTTTTTCTTTTTATTATAATCTTCATTACGTGTCTACAGTTTTCTGTTTACTTTTCTCCTTCTGTTCTTTTCGGGAAATTCACTGATTGAGATTCCGTGCTGTTCATGATATTATTAATCAGGAAAATGGCGGAACTTGGTTATCATCGAAGCTCAAAAAAGTGCAAGGAGAAATTCGAGAACGTCTACAAATATCACAAGCGAACTAAGGAAGGCCGAGTCGGTAAATCCGATGGAAAGACGTATCGATTTTTCGAACAGCTGGAAGCTCTGGAGAATCATCCCTCAAATCTACCACCACTTCATCCGCCGTCGTCGGCCACGCGTATTTTTAATCAGCAACCAGCGCAGGAGGCGGTGCCGGTGACAATGATAATGCCGGCTGGGAGTATTGCTCACCACCACCACCACCTCCACCACCACCATAATAATAATAATAATAATAATAATAATAACAATAATAATGCTGTTATTCCTCCGGTAAGCATACCATCCCCACAAGTTATCACTATTAACAGTACAGCTACTACTACTACTGTTCCATCAAGTACAGCTCCAGTATCAATCACCGTCTCTCATTCACCTACTTCCGCCACCACCCCAACTACAAATCCCACTATAAATCCACAAACACTACAGCCTCAGCCATCCCATCCGGTGCCACAACCGCCTGCAACAGCCGTATTGCCTGGCACTCCTTATCACAACCCGCATCAACATCCCCACCAGCATTCCCATCAAACTAATTTCAATCCGTTACCATCTTCTCCTTCGTGCACGCTTTCCTCCTCATCGTCGACCTCATCAGACGAAGAGATTTTAGGGAGGAGGAAGAGGAAGAGGAAGTGGAAAGGCTTCTTCGAGCGGCTGATGAAGGAAGTGATTGATAAGCAAGAGGAGTTACAGAGGAAGTTCTTAGATGCGATTGAGAAGAGAGAGCACGAACGGATGGTTAGAGATGAAGCATGGAAGATGCAGGAGACGAATCGGTTGAAGAGAGAACACGAGATGTTGGTTCAAGAGCGCTCCACCGCGGCTGCAAAGGATGCTGCTTTGATTTCATTCTTGCAGAAAATTTCGGAGCAACAACAGATTCCTTTTGTTAACCCGATGCCACTGGGTCAGCAGCAGCCGCAGAACGAGGGTCAAGCTGCTGCGGGAGCAGCTACTACTACAGCACCTACTCCGCGAACTCCGACTGCTAAAACATCTGCCGCCATGAGCGGAGTTGCCGGACAAGTTGTGGTGCCACAGGCGCAAGGCCAGATGCAGCAACAGGCGAACATCAATCCAGCACCAGCAGCCGTGCCTGTGGCTGTAACACAACTGCCGAACCTCCTGCAGCAGCAAGCACCGCCGCCTCCAACCGCCATAGCCGCCGCTCCGACAAATACCATTGTATCGGACCTCCCTATGACGACGACGACACCGCCACAACCGACGAGGAGCAACATAAATGATAACAATGGGGATAGCGGTGGCGGGATTAGTAGTAATTATGTAGGCACAAGCTCATCAAGGTGGCCAAAAGCAGAAGTTCAAGCACTGATAAACCTACGAACGAAGCTAGACCAGAAATACCAAGAGAGTGGACCAAAAGGGCCGCTATGGGAAGAGATATCAGCATCCATGCGCAAGATTGGTTACAACAGGAATGCTAAAAGGTGTAAAGAGAAGTGGGAAAACATCAACAAGTACTTCAAGAAGGTCAAGGAAAGCAATAAGAAGAGGCCTGAGGATTCCAAAACATGTCCGTACTTCCATCAACTTGATGCACTCTACAGAGAGAAGACTACCACTACTTCCTCTACCTCCACCACTAAGGTGGATCATCATCAGAATGCACTCGCTCACAACGGCAACGACAACAGTGATGCTAACAATCCCGCTGCCGTCAGTTATAATCAACCTCCGGTATGCACCGTTCCAGCCGGGGGAACAGCACCGATCATGGCCCAACCCGAGCAGCAATGGCCACTACTTCCATCACAAGCTCCGCATCAACATCCGCCAGAAGCCCGAATGGAGGATCCGGGGAGTGATAATAATCAGGATGACGACGACGGTGACGATGACTACGACGATGATGAGGAGGATGACCAAGGTGGAGGATATGAGATTGTAGCAAATACTGGAGCCGCAGCAGCGGGAGGACCAAACACGACTGCGGCAATGGACAACAGTTGAAATATTCCAAATTAAAAACGGTTCTTCATCATCGTGGTTAATCATCATCATCATCATCATCATCATGTGTGGAGATCGAGATTAGTTAGCAGAAAGAGAAGGAAAGCAAACAGGGGGGAGGAGGGTAGGGGGGGGGCGCGGAAAGAACGAACATGGAGGCCACGGAGAGAGGTAGCTTCTTCGGATCAAGAGATTATCGGTTTCAGTGAAGCTGCCGACTGATGATCATGATGTTAAGTTTTTTTCTTTTCTTGTTTTTTTTTTTTTAATTATTAAACTTTTGTATTTTCGTTTTTGGTGGTGGGGTCACCTCGACTCATGAGAGAAAGTGGACGGTGGATCGAAGAAGTCTGAGGCCGGCAGGGCACCAGCAGGGTGGTGGTGGTGGGGTAAAGATTCCGGTGATCAGAGAAATGCATGAAGAGGGGGTGGTGGTAATAATAATATTATTACTGGAATCAAAATTGACAGTTGTACCGCCGTTTTCACATGGGGTGGGGAAAGAACCGCATCAGTACTCTACTCTTATCACCTTATCAGGTACGGTAATAAAACAAAATAACGAGGAAAAAAAAAATTTGCTGTAGAGGGTTTATATATTTGGGGGAGAAATAAAAAAAAAGGGACCATTATTTTATTTGAATTTATTTATTATTTGCTAAATAAATAAATTTGGGGGATAGAATTAATTATTGAGGCGCGCGGAAGTAGAGGTTGGAGATTCTTAACGGGGGCCCTGGTTCGATAATAAAGAATAAAAATCATGTATGCATGAGATTTTTAGTCTTGTAATCTCTTTTCTATTTCATTCCAAGAATTTTCGCTCCTTTTCTTGTTCCCCTTTCCGTTCATTTTCATTGGAGGTGTAAAAATGTGATACTTAATTTGGGTTACTAGTGTTTGCAATGATCAATTTGTTCATACACTAGTTCCTTATTTTATATCTTATATCTCATAGTTTTATACTCCATTTATTATTATTAGTATTATTTCAACTACATTTTACTATATTAACCTCCATACGGTTAAGCTGGGTTGTACTTTCAACTAGTTTCTTAAACAATGTTCATGGTCGTTGTATCGTTACTTTCTGATCATACTAATTTTGGTTTGGGATGAGTCCGAGTGAATAAAATTATTTACAATTGTTTATTTCATTTAGATACATTCACCCATGGTAATGAAGGTTACAAAACAAAAAATCATCCCATTTTTATTAAGTCCACTTTGGAAGATAATCGATATAAAGTGTAACTCTTAATTGATATAACATTTTATTTTAACTTGATTCATCTCTACACAAATACAACTAATATCTTAAACAATGTTCGTGGTCATTGTATCGTTACTTTCTATTCATACTAATTTTGGTTTAGGATGAGTCCGGGTGAATAAAATTATTCGTAACTGTTTATTTCATTTGGATACATTCACAGACATTAATGAAGGTTACAAAACAAAAAATCATCCCATTTTTATTAAGTCCACTTTGGAAGATAATCGAACTAAAGTGTAAAACTTAATTGATACAACATTTTTTTTTAAACTTGATTCATCTCTACACAAATACAACTAAAACCCCTTTAATGTACCTGAATAAGTTTAATATTATCCAACTAATATTTTAAAATATTTATCCTCATTCACATCTATTGTTCTCGTCTAGGTGAAATTTTAATATATATATATATATATAGTGAAGGTCACATACAAACCCTTCTTAATATATATATATATAGGAACCAATCTTAACTATTAGATTAGTATTTGATCAATAATCAAGATTTAGTAAATACCTAAACTAAATTTATTTTAATCTCGACCCTTAAATCTTCTACATCTAACGGTAATTAAGGATTCCTATGTTTGTATTTTAAATAATAGTTTATACCAAAGCCTAAATATATATATATGTATGTATTATCACCCCAATTTACCTCGATCTATCATAGAAGAAATTGATAGCTTAGGGACCTTTAGATTCAAGGAATCGATATTTAGTTATGTTGATTAGATCTTAAAGATCAATATAGTAATCATATATTAATGTATCTCTTGTATGAAAAGCAATTATTCAAGATAATTTAGAAATTCTTTAGACTGCATAATTTTAAGAACAAAAATTTATATTGGATAATTACTTTTGGTGAGTATATTGAAAGAAACCCTTAATTATTGACACAAAACCTCCTGTATGGTTTTAGAAAGATGTGGTTAGCTAGTTATCATCTATGGCTAATAAATTAACTCAAATCGGTATAAGTTATAAAAATTGGCAACGCAAAAGATATGATTTGCAAGTAGAAGGTGAAAGACGTATGAACTCTGATTTATTTTTAACATACGAAACAAAGATCATAAAGATCTTAATTAATGTTTCGTAGAGCATATACACCTATATAATATTCCAAAATAAATAAAAATCAATTGTGCAATAAATTATGCTTACCTTTTATTTTATTTTATTACCTTAAGTAGGGAGAATGTAATCCGGTAGTTAGCAGTAAATATATATGTACAAGAGATAAGAAAATAAAACTGTGTCCACATTTATTTTCCTTTTCCCTTTGTCTATTTTTGCCCCTTGGTTTGATGAAACAGGAATTTAGTAGTAGGACAGTATTATTATTATTATTAGATAAAAATCAAACTTCCATGTGATCCTGCTTATGGCAGCACTAGCTAGCAAGTTTGAGCGTAGCCACAAATTGAAGTAAATTAATTAATCTCGATTATTATTTGAATCCATCATTTATTATGAAACACAGAGAGAGAGAGAGAGAGAGAGAGAGAGAGAGAGAGAGAGAGAATATGCATGTGTTTGTGGGGGCAATTATGCATGCTGCCTTTTTGCCGTTGAGATGCAGCAAGGGGTGGGAAGGGCTCTAACATGTCGCAAAAGGAAGAAAGTCAATTACTTTTGGATTATTCAGACAACGGCCTAACATATATACAGTGGGGACAAAATTTAACGTGAGAATGCCCAGGCCATAGCGTAGAGTGGTTATATGCTCGCTCACGGCTCACCCATACAAAATACTGATAATAATAATAACAATAATAATAATAATAATAATAATAATAATAATAATCCGGCATATAGCTACGGCAGTTTTGTAGCTTGGGCACTTAAAACAACATGGCAACATGACACGAATGAGTAAACTATCCGTCCATTTGTTAAGTTAGTATTTATTATAAATTATTGCTTTATTCTTTCTTTTTTCTCTAAAAATAATAATAATCTACCTATTACTTCATTTTTTTATTACATGTCTAGAACCAACATTTTGTTAAAGTAAATAATTAAAATTATTGAAAATATATATCTATAACTATCATTTTGTTAATCATATCCTTAATATACAGTTATGGATAAAATTTTAATTTACTTTTTATAAATAGTATTAATTTAAAAATTCATGAAGAATAAAACTGCTTTATATTACGCAATATTTAATATTTTTATTTATAGTTTTCAATATTTAAATTTTTTTCCTTTTTTAATTGTTTCACCATTGGCCAACAAATTCGTTTTTGTGTGGAACATGAACCGAGCAATCAACCTTTTTTTTTTACCGTCGGTTATTAGGTGAGTCCAATGTTACTGCATGTCTGATTGATAAATATACGCGATTTACTGTTCATGGAAAGATTCGTAAAGAGATAGAATTCATTATAGCAGTTGTCAGGCAAAAAGTTAATTTCATTATAATAATAATAATAATAATAATATTTACATTAAAGTATTGACTATATGATTGCCCCGTCAAAACCCAGGGATCATTCATACCTAAAGTAGTAGCTCTCTATAATAATTAAAAGAAGAAGTTTTATTTTGATAGTTTACCGCTCGTCCCCCTCCCCCCTCTCCCTCTCCCAAATATATCTCATTATCTGTTCTAGCTTAATATTTATCATAATTTTCCGTGAGGAGGTGGTGCTTAATATGATTATTTATTTTTCACAACATATACTTCTATTGTATCAAAAAAAATTATTATAACAACTAACACATTCTTTATTAGAAATTAATAGAAATAGAAGTAAAATTTTACTTTTACCCTTCAATGAAAAATAAAAAAATATTTAATACATCAATTAATAATGAAAGAAGTAGATGATGATAGAAGTAAAATTTATGATTTAACATTTTTTTTAAAAAGAAATGATCTTATTTTTTATATAAAAATTTAGTTCTAAAATAACTTCGAATTTTTTTTATAAAAAAAAAGGAATGGAGCAGCATTTTAAAAAACTAGGTAAATAAAAGTTTTAATTAATATTCATCAATCGCCACAGAAATCTGTGTGTGGGTGAGAGAGAGAGAGAGAGAGAGAGTAGCGGCTTTTTCCTTCCTTCCTTCCTTCACATGCTCCATCCAACTACCAATTAGATTCCCAACAATGAGTTACCGTCGAGCCCTTTTCGTACGTTACTCCTCCTCCTACTTCTCTTCTCTCATATAAAAGGTAATACGTGTCCTGAACTATTCCTCCTGAAAAAAAAAATTCATTATATATATACATATATTTAAAAATAAATTAAATTTATTAAAATTAAAATAGAATTTTTATAAAAAAATTACTATCTATGAAGTAAATTATTAATATTTTTTTTTGAAAAAAATTAATTAGATTTTTTCGATATCGATTCAACGTAAAAAAAAAAAAAAGTCGGAACTAAAAGACGTTTCGACCGGTGCGGTTTCGGTGTTCGCCGCTTCTCCCGACTTCCCATCACCAATTATTTATTAGTGAAAAAATAAGTAAAAGTTAAGATGTAACCCCGTATGTTGACTTTCCGGACCTATTACGTTGTTCGATTCCAAGTTAAGATTATTCGAGAACTAAGCAGTCCCTCGATTCCCACCTCCCTCCCATTTTGCTTAATTTGCATGGGTACCCATACCCAAAACGGAAAGGATGATTATTAATTTATTTTTATTATTATTTTTTTTATATAAAAAAATATATAGTAAATCTACAGTATACAGTTTATAATAATGGATCGAGGCGCAGAAAGGAAAAAAAAAAACCCCCAACTATTTTTGTGATAAATACGCCGGATCAAATGAAACTCCTGTGGTGCAACAGTCTCTCCCAATATTCGATGAGCAAACTCCATTCACCTCTGCCCAACATCTCCACTGCTCTATATTATATAGGTCGTTTCAACTTTCAAGGAATATTGACCGATCTCATGATTTTCATGTTCAATAATTTTTACCTTCTTTTTTTTTTTCTAGTTATATGTTTGATGAAGAAAATTTCAGTATATAATAATAATAATTAGCTCAAATGGCATAGGAATCTTATATTATAAAATGATTGAAAGGCCTTATAAAAATAAACCCTCCCGAGTCATTTTTTCCGCCCCGGCCCCCTCTCCCTCTCCACAGTCTTCTAACTTATGACTGGTTTCTTAAAATATACGCAAGTTATTTACAGAGTTTAGATAATTTTCAATTATTTTACTCTTTCCCTATTCTGTGTCCCTTAGATTCATGTTAAGCGCGTGGGGAAAATATATAATTTGCCTAAGCCTGCAAATAATTCCAACCCGCCCTCATAATGTTGTTCGAACGTTTACAACTCCATCTCTGAAACCTCTCATGCATATATCGCCGGAACGTTGTTTATATGAGCGCACACGCTCTCATGCATTCTCCACGGTGAAATTCGACAAATACAAACATCCAAACTGAATCACAAAGGATTAATTGGGAAAGTCTCAATATACATCCTCACATCGAATAACTTGTGTTGTTGATGGTTTTGTTTTTAAATATATATATTAATCATGAACTGGTTTTATGGATTATTTTTTTAGGTGGTAAGTGTACGTAGGAGTAGATATAGTAATATTATAGCGACAATATTACTTTAGTAGTTGCCATAATAATCTCTGATGCACGGGGACGGTTGTTTGGAGCCGTTTTGCGTCCCCGAAACGTCCCCAAGACGGGAAACAGCTTTGAAACGTTGAAATCCATAGAAAATGGTGGAGTAAAAAAAAAGTGTCAAAAAGATGTCGTTTTAAACTCAGCTGTCAAACCAAACACGGTCTCCTGTGTTCCTGCCTCCTCTCCCCTCCTCTGCAGTGACCTACACTCCCTCTCAACGACGATGACGAAAGCACGATTTGACTGAAAAATCTCTGTCGCCATTGTTGTTGTTGTGCTCGAGCTCCAGTTTCCACCACTCGAGCTTCAGGTTCCACCGAGTTTGCTTCATCCGTCGTTGTGCGTCGTCGTTCGGCCTCAGCAACCACCACTAACCACTGCCAATTTCTTCGGTCATTGTTGTTGCTGCTTATTGGTGTTGGTCGCTGCTGCCTGTCGGCCGGTGCTTACCGAGTTACCTCTCAATTTATGACTTTGAATTTCTATATATATATATATATATATTATTTTATTTTATTTTTTTTGTTGTTTTCTCCCATTCCCGTTTCCTAATTTTTCGGGATTTGGCGTTTTCACGTTTCTTTCCGTCCCCGTCCCCATGCATCACAGATAATAATAATAATAATAATAGTAATTATTATAACAACAAACAAGCAATTAATGGTAGTCAAAAAGGATCAAAAAATCCTTTTTAAGGATCACATTTAATAAGCACATAGGTTCTAACTTCTAAGTAAGCGTTTCTTTTAGAGTCACTTAATTAAAGAAAGAGCAACTTATTAAACTTAAATGCTTACTAATCTATCTCACGCACGCACCCTAACATCAGTAGCGATATCCCCTCCAAAGTTAGAGGGACGGCGAAATCCAACTGCCTAGCGACCGAACTCGAGCCGGCGACCTTCGGTCATTTATAGGCAAGGAGTTGTGAGCCGACCACACTCCTTAAGAAAATTAAATCAATTTGTTTGTTGAATTAAATGAGTTAAATTTCAATTTTATTTTATCTTTAAATTTATTTATTAACTTTAAATTATTTTTTTATTATTCTAACATATTTATATTTTAAGCTCGTAACGTCAACTCATTAAAAAGTTTAACTCTAATTATTCGTTTAGTTAAAAGTAGCCTAATCTAAATTCGAATGCGTTCCACTCAACTTATTTATTTAAGAAAATTTGCTCATCCCAACAATTAAAGTAAAATATTTTTTCTGGCTGTACTGAAGAATACGGTTCAAGTTTGTGTTTTACTATTATACCCTCGTCTCAACCCGGTGTTGGATGGGACCGGACCCGTCCCAAGCAATTGTACCGTAAAGAATACCTAAGTTACCGTGTACCAAAGCCAGTCCGAGTGATTTATAAAGCTGCAGGGGTCCACTTAGGTGGCAAGTTGAATGAATGAATGAATGAATGCCGATGCCCTGAATGGTGAGGATATACATGCCTGTTGTGGGGCCGGGCTCGCTCGGTATAAGATTTATACATTCTGTTGCGCACTGTTAACAGAATGCGACCTGGATAGAGAGAGAGGCTCATGTTGCCATCGCTCAGATGCACGAAAGTCTTACCTTTCCTTTTCGTAAACCAAAATCCCTCTTTTTCTCATAATTTTCTCTCTAAACAAATACTAACGGAATAGATTAGATCATCACCCTCTAAGTTGACGCTTCTGAAGTAGTGTTCATCGCCTACCTCTCTCTCTCTCTCTCTCTCTCTCTCTCTCTCTCTCTCTCTCTCTCTCTCTATATATATATATATATATATATATATATATATATATATATATATATAGGGTGAATGTCCCGTACACACTATTTTTAAAATGCATTTGTAGGAACCAATCATAACTATTAGATTAGTATTTGATCAATGGTCAAGATTTAGTAAATAACTAACTTAAATTTATTTTAATCTTGACCCTTCAATCTTCTAGATCTAATGGTAATTAAAGGTTCCTACATTTGTATTTTAAGTAATGGTTTGTACAAGATCCTAAATCTATATATATATATATATATATATATATATATATATATATATATATATATATATATATTATGTGAAAGCCATAAATTCATAGATTCACAACTTCATGTAGAACCAACTCTGATGTTTCCTCCGAATGTGATTGACACCAGATGTCATTTGACAGGATAGATGTAGCAAGCCTACAAAGAACATGGGCAACAATATTAGTACAATGGGGTGACACCCCATGGGTACACAAGTAACCTTAGAAGACGGTAGAACAAGTAAAAGGATGACAATAAACCACAATTGTATAGATTACGGCCTATAATCAATAGTTCAAAATTTAATCATCTATAACAAAATAGAAAATGTACTTAATAAAACTATAGGAAAGATTAGGTGGCATTTGGCAATAATAATAACCATATGTTTTAAACTATAGATAACGATTATAACCCAAAACAATTGTATATGTTCCATTATATATAGCAACTTTATGCCATTATCGTCGTCTATTCCTATCCTCCTCCTCCTCCTCCTCATTATTATTATTTTGAATTTGGATAACAGTTTTGACTTTATATCACCGACTATATCCTATTAAGTAAAGAAAAGAGAAAAAAATGTTTAGATAAATGAGTTTGTAAGAATGTAATATATATGTCGATGAAAGGCTATAAAATGCAAAACTTAGTCAATGAATGCTCCAACAACTTTCTTGTACCTAGAATAAGTGATATATAGGATAATTGTGCCTATGATAGGGGCACAATGTGTATTTTTTGTTGAACTCTATCTTTGATTATCTCTATGAACATCCTCATTTCTTGTGGGTGTGCTCACGGTAGAACTTTTATTGAGCCTATGAGAAATGAAGATGTTAAGATATATAAAAAGGAGAGTTCAATAATATATATATTGTTCCCTTACAATGGGCACCAAAGAATCTTTATCATTATTATCATTTATATCACTTCCTCTAGGTAAGACATGGCTGCTAGACCATTCATTATCTAAGCTTTACATTTCAGAAAATTTTATTAGCATATTAATTGCATTCTTACAAGCTATTTTATCCAAACTCTCTGTCTCTTTTATTTACCTTTGTCCCTAAATCTTCACCACAATCGTCATATGTCATACATGTATAAAATCATAATAGAAATAAATAGACATGCCTTTTTTTATTATAAAAATGATCACAAATATATATCATTCATAAATAATATACAACTGCAACAACCATGGTATACACCACTCATTTACATCACTTTAAGGATCCTACAAGCATACTCCACTACCATGACATTCTATTCAACGTAACTATAATAAAAGTGTCGACCTATAAATACATTCTATTATCATCAATCAATTTATATTGATTTTTTTAAAAAAAATTATTACTTACATCAATAACAAAAATATACCAAACAAGTCAACTTTTCAAATACGATATATATATATATATATATATATATATATATATATATTATTATTATTATTATTAGGAATTGAGCACAAATGGATGCCATTTTTATCTTCTTAGTATTTCCACTTCTCATGGGCTTAACAAGAGCTCTTCCATATAAACCGAAGATACCAAAAAAGATAATAAAGACTTTTCTTATGGACGCATGAGCTTATAATCTTTATTATGGCTATCAAATTAATATGATTTCCCAATTTCTTCTCTTTAGAACAATCAATCTAACATTAAGTTCCTTATATGCTATTGAGATAAGGACTTCAAAATAATTCATTATTTTATCCAACTTTAAAGATTTAATTTTCTAGTTATTATTATTATGATGCCTTGGGAATCTGGGAACTAGGGAGTCATTAGGTCATTGAGAAAGGTCTTAAGAAAATTAAACTATCATTTTTCTATGGGAACTAAGTTTTTCTTTGCATCCATATTTCTCATAGAAACATGATAGTATGATTACCTTAAGGACTTTCTCAATGGCCCAACAATTAGATAAAGTAATAATACCTAAAATATTGAATCTTTACAAGTGGATAAAATAGCGAATTATTTTGAAGTTCTGATCTCAATAGCAGATAAGGAACTCAATGTTGGATCAACTATATTAAATAAAAGGTGTAGGAAACTTCGCATTAAGAGGTATCATCATCCTAACATTATTTTTAATTCACGTTTAAAAGTCCAACCAACACTAAGCTAACATTACTCAAACCATTGTAAAATTCCAACAAATTGCCAAATCCACACACACACACACATACACACATACTAGAGCATGTAAAGCATGTAAACCACAAAACATAAACAACAAAATAGATGCAAAATTCTAAAACCAAATGAATATATAGTACTCACAAATAGCCTTTCCATTTTGACACCCCCATTTCATAACACAAAACCTCATTTTGAAGGTTAAAATAATGATACCAAAGAACTTCTAATGATATATAAAACACATAACATAACAAAATTGAGGAAGCACACTCATGTTATGTGTGTATGTGTGAAAGTTAGTATAAACATCAATAATATCATAGAAATATTAATGAAGAAATATGATAAATCATCATACTTGTTAAGGATATAGCAAAAAAAAAAAAGAAGAAGGGAAAAAAGGATGGATGGCAGTGGTGACGGAGGTAGAGGAAGCAAAAATGGTGGAAGCCTTTAGGGAATAGGAAGTTTGAATGGTAGGTCTTTGTTTGTGTTTGTGTGAATATGAATAGTGTAAAAGGGCACCTAGGTTAAGAGTGAAAAATATGAAAAGGAAAAAAATCCTGCTAAGGTGTAGATAAAAAATCTTGCTAAGATATAGATGGTGGTTCTAAGCTAACTGTCATCTATTCCATTAAAGAAAGTGGGAGGAAAGTCTTGTGAAGATATAGATGGTTGTTTTATAATACAACCACCATTTATCCCTTTTTCGTTGCGTTCACACTATAAATGACAATTATGATTCCCCAACTGCCATATATTTCTTCCACCTTTTTTTTATCTCACTTGTTTCATTTACTAGAGAGCTTATAGACAATTGTAATCATTAAAACAATTATATATATATATATATATATATATAGTATCATCTATGTTTATTTTTGTAGTAGTACCTGTACAGCAAAATTATAAAGGTTCTTCTTGATATGCCTAAACTCCCTAATGACGTGACCAATTCGCCAAGGTGGATCACTACTCTCATTAAGCAAATTACATTTAATCCTAGTTTTCTATTTTTTTTGTCAAATTATTATGTATTATTCTTAGTTCTTACTTTTAATTTCATTTTTTATGGGTTTCCATGGCAGCCACCACCACTGCTACCTTGCACCACCTCCTTCTCATCCTTATCTCGGTTTAATCTTTGTTTTAGCTTAGTTTATTTTAATTATTAATTTATTAAAGCTAACAAATTTAATTGGTCACCACCACCTTCTACTCCTACTATGTATGCGTGTGTTTTTTTTTAATTTATATATATATGATATTGTTAAATATGTGATTATTGTTAAACATTATTATATAGATGTTGGTGGTGGCGCACACACGCACATTATGATTGATATATGCGGCGGTAATTGAGATATATGCATATATTGTGATTGATAAGTTTTGATAATTGAAATATATGCATATATTGTGATTGATAAAGTATTATTGGACTTATATAAAGTATTACAAAAAGAGAGAAATAATAAGATAATAAAAATGAGAACTAATAAAATATTATTGGACTTTAAAATTTTATTATTAAATAATTAATTAGAATAATAAGATAATAAAAATTTAAAATAATAAGATATTGTTGGCCATAAATAATTGATTATTAAAATTTAAAACAAGAAGAATATAAAATTATTAGATAATAAATTATTTGTGACCTTAGATAAAGTATTATTAATAAATTAGAATAATATGATAATAAAAATGAGAATTAATAAAATATTATTGGATTTTAAAAATTTATGATTAAATAACTATGTAAAATAATAATATATTTTTTCCATAAATAATTTATTATTAAAATATAAAATAATAATAATATAAAATTATTAGATAATTCATTATTTCTGACTTTAGATAAAGTATTATAAATAGCATGTAATAATAAGATAATAAAAATATTAATTAATTAATTAGTGTTAAATATTAAAAAAATATGATTAAATAATTAAGTGGTATAATAAGATAATAAAACCTTAAAATAATAATATATTTTTGGCCTTAAATAATTTGTTATTAAATTTTAAAATAATAAGAATATAAAATTATTAGATAATGAATTATTTTTAACCTTATATAAAGTATTATTAATATAATGAAATAATAAGATAATAAAAATGTAAATTATTAGATAATAAATTATTTTTAACCTAGAGAGAGAAGAGAACAAAGTGGAAAGTATAAAGATGGACAAGTGTGAAAATAATCAACTAAGGGTGATGACCCCCTTATGGTTGCAACCAAGAAACATGAGAGAGAATGGAAATTATGTGGGAGGGCTACTTTCAATACATAGAAGTGATATGAGGGATGGGCTTAAGTGATAGAGTGCCAGAGAGTTAATGAATGGTGATGGAGGTGATCATGGTTAGACTTTTGGTTAAATAAGGAAGTACCATGTGGGATATAATCATGGGGTGTATGGAAGTTAGATTTTTGAATCTCTCATGTCCACAAAAGTCCACAATTGTAACAAAAAATGGCTTAGTTAAGGTAGAAAGTCTAATAAACAATTAAAATGGGAAAATTAATCAAATATTTTTCAAAAACTATGAAAAAATAGGGAAAGGTGAGGAACTTATATACACATGTGTGTGTATGTATTTATATATATATAGGGTATAGAAATTGATTTAATGTAGAAAAAAGAAGAAATAAAATCTAAAATCTTAAAATTTGCCTAACCCCAATTAACTAGAAGAGCCTATTGGTTGATCATTTGAGGCATAAGATGGTAACATTTTGGGAACTACAGACTAGATGAAAAATCTAGGGTAGAATTAGGGTTTGAAAGCTATGGATAAGGTTTCCACATAATGCTTAAGGATTAGAGTGGGGATTAGGAGACTAATGACCTAAAGTCACGGTTAGAAAATTTGATGTATAACATATGGAGCCACAAAATTCCTTCATTTTGGGATGCCATTATGTATCTAATTTTTTCCATTTAAATCCTTATTTATTTGAAATATTTTCTACACAAAACTTACATGTTAAGTTTAATTAGATATAATTATCCACTTTACCCATTTACCCTTGGTCATTTATTCCTTTCTTCTTCTCCTATTTTCCTTACACACTCTCTTCCTTATCATTCCTTGCTATTTCGTGGCTTAAGCATCTTTTTTCCTTCCATTGGTAAATCTTTATCTTACTACCAACTTTAAAGATACTTTATTTAACACTTTATGCTAAATTCTTTATATTGTTATGATCTTTTAGGTGATGGCTTTACTAATATTTTCCTTAGTTTTTCTAATGTTCATGGAATATTTTGAGAGATTTTAGTTTGATCTTTAATCATTTATTTTGTTGCTAATTTAGAGCTTATATTATAGTTAATATCTTTTTAATCATATAAACATGTTTAATTTTATAAATTGTAGGATGTGTGCCTTGTTGGGTGGTCGAGGATTTTTTTTCAATTTTGGGATTTTTATTCCTTGATTGTTTTATTAATATGATGATTTCATGTCATAGATCTTAAATTATAGATGAACTTTAATGTTAAGCATGCTTTGATATGACTATGTTCTGATACTCTAAATTGTATTTAAAGATATGATGAGTTTGAATGTTTTTGATGTTCTTAAGGGATCATGATGATTTTTTGGGTTTTGATGAATTAAATAGTACCATGATAATATTTGTAATTAATATATAATATTTTATGTATAACATGTTAACTAAAACATATGATTAGTGGTCTTTAATATTGATCAAAAGTTTGAATATTCTGGCATGTTTTTTATGATCTTCAATATGTTCTCAACTAATTACCCTCTAATTGCCCTAAATAGGGTTTAATTTGAGATTAATAATTTTGATAACAAATATTTTCACTAAAATAAATAATTAACCCTAATGAACTCTTTAGCATAAAAAGGAACGAATTGTCAACCTTTGCCCGTTGATTTCTCATTCTTACTCACTTTCTAGTATATGATCCACATTATCATATCATAAAATTAATCAAATTAATTTAACAACATGATAATACACTTAATCATACATTATATTTAGCACAAAAATCCAAACTATGACTTGTATATTTACCAAAAAAGACACCAGTCTCTAAGCATGTTTAACCTATTGAAGTCGCAATGCTTGACACTTGTGCAAATAAGGGGTGAGAAATGACTACAAGTGCCAAATAGGGGGAGATACACAAGGCACTAGCTTTTTTAGCTAGGGTTAGGGGAAAGGTGATGGGGGGCATTGCTCAAGGGAGAGAAATAAAGATAAAAGCTGAAGGTGAGGGGCAATAACGACAATGGATGCCAAAGGTTGGAGGATGGAAACGGTGGTGGAAGCTGGTGCTAGGGAGGGAAGCACAATTATAGGTGAAGTAAGGTCATAAACTTAGCATATAGCGCATGCACGAGTCGAGACTATAGAAAGCGCACAAGTGAGGGCAAAGAGCTTGCACGAACTATGAGCAAACCATGAGTGGGTCGTGTGAGAGGGGAACGAATGGGGCCTCAATGAAAATGATGCAGATTATGATCAGGTAAAGGAAAGAGAAAATTAGATTGGAGATGGTTAGGTGAAGATGAGGGGGATGGTGGGGTGGAATTGGTGGTTGGTTTTCTAAGGTAATGGTGGTGTTTGGTGGATGAAGGTAGCAAGTGGAGTTGATGGTGGGTAATGGCACAAATCAAACAAGAAAGGAAGGAGGGAAAATAAGGTTGCTTTGGATTATTTTGATTAAAAAAATGGAGGGAGTGATAGAGGTAGTTGGGAATTAAATGAGGCTGAGCTTAAGAGGTTATACACACACACACACACACACACACACAAACTTACAATGAAAAAGGGCAGAGAAAAATAGTAAGAAGTGAGGTTGATGATTGGGAGTTGATTTTAAGGAAGGGGGTTATGGAAGCATGACAAAGGGAATTTGTTTTGGAGGAGAGAACGATTCAGGTAGGAAGAAGAGAAGAAATAAAAATAAACTAGGCAAGAGGAAAAGAAAACAAAAATGTAAAGGAGAAGGAGAAATAGGAGAAAGGAAAAGGAGGAAGAGAAAATAAGTTTGGTTTTAGCATTAGAGTTTTATTAAAATAATTTAGATTAGGATATTGGGATAAAATTAATTATCAACCATATTGAGTTAGGTTGATGTTAAGAATATTAATGACCTATAATAAATATTTGAATTTGGTTAAGATTTAGGATGAAGTAATTAGGATAGGGTAGAAATATTAATCTCTCGAGAATAGAATTAGGTTAAGATATAAACTACTCGGTATTAAGATTGGACAAAATTTGGGGTATTACACTTTGGATCAATGGTTTTTAGTGTTTTAATTGATTTGTGAACATTTTTGAGGTTTTATGTTATATATAGATATTTACATGTGAAAATGATTATCTTTGTGATGTGAGAGGTTACGGTAATCCTTTAAAATTGAAAAAGGTTACCGTAATTATTCAAAATTAGTCGAGGTTAGGATTATCCATTAAAACCGAAAGAGTTTACGTGTTATCCTTTAAAATTTGCATAAGTTTTATGGACTTTTGTATCCTATTTTCATAAAATAGTAGGGTTTATTAGCAGATGTATTAGTGGTTTAGTATCTTCTCTACTCTATAGGCTCTATTTGGTCCCTATAGGGGGTATGCATACTTAAAATTTATATTACTTTTGGTGTGATAACTATGACAATAGACAACTAGTGGTTTGCAGTCAATGTCAAAGCTGCCATGGCATTTGATGACTGATGAGAGGTGGAGGGGTCATTCTTATATCCACCCCTTGTTCATTTTCTTTGGAGCTAGCCTCCTATATGTTGATATTTATAGTTGTGATGGCCATGTGTATTTGATTTATACTCATAATGGCCATGTGTATTTGATTCCTTGCTGAGATGACTATAGGTATTGATTCCTCATCAATATGATTATGTTTATAATTATGCCCAATGGATTTTGTGTATTTGTGGTATGACGAAATGTCCATATGTAAATTTGGCTATTATTCCCTTATTATTGTGCCCCTTGGTCTTTTCCAATTGTGGTGGGATTAGATGTCTGTATACGAATATTAGTATCTATTTAGTGTAAACACTTAAAAAACTTGAGGGACCATGGGTCGAAAGATAAAAAATCAAACTTATATGATCACAATATATGTAAGAGTAGTAATCAAAATTGATTTCCTAGAGTTTCATTAGGGCTTTATTCTCTTTGCTTATGTATGATTACATACCCAATGTTAGCATGTCATATTATATTGTGATAATGTATTTTATGTGTATCATACTTATGTGTGATAATTAAGTCTTACTCAATATGCTTACCGTATTGATACCACACCATTTTAGTCTTGTGCATGTTCTTTGTTTTTGCTTATGTAGGGTTGAGAGCGTTGAGTCCTTGGTCGGATCGATAAGAATTTTTTTTTGGATCATCAGGATCCCATATTCTATTTTATTTTGCTAGTGTAAGGCTTTGCTTGATCCTATCAATTTATATCGAATTTCGTATTATTTTGTAAGTCTTGTATCAGACTAGAGTTAGGTGACAAAGACACTTGAATTTTGAGACATGAGTTTAGTTTTTAACCTCGCGTTAACCCTTATTAGTTATTGATTGTACCTCTTTTATGATAGATTTGGTGGTAGAACCCTGTATTTTTTATTTATCTTCTACAAAATAATTTTTCAAATAAAAATTCTAGTTATTAAAATTTTGGTGTTACAGTATGTTTGTAGTAGTACAATCAACGAAAAAAAAATATTTATTGAAAAAGATTTGAATGCCATGCCTCATAGATATGAATCAAACCATGACATCAATCTTAAGAGAAAAATATAGTGCTTCAAACCTAAGTGAACTAATTGACGTCAAGAGCAATATACTACAAGCCAACATGTAATAATCAACATGAGAGCATCAAAGATAAAAATCTAAGGAGGGTGTGTGTGTGTGTGTGAAGAAATTAAAAGCTAAAAAACAAATAATAAAATTAATATTTGACCCCAAGTTCACTCAATTTGGCAAATGGTTGCCCAGATTTGAGCTCAATAGGTCCATATTCAAATGAAGAATAACATATATATACAGTAAGAAGGTTAAGTTGGGTTCTTTTAGCTAAAGAAAATTAATGATGCATGCCATATTTAACTAATTGAACACATATTTCATTTGAATAATCTTTGGCAATTGATTCTCCTCCCAAAGTCTCACTTTCCCCTTATTAAGTTTAAAATAACTCTTGTGTTCTCCAAGGATTTGGAGATAATCTCCAAAATCTCAGTTGGAAAACACGGGTTTATAAGAGAAATGATGAATATAAAACAATTGGAAAATTATGAAGGAGGAGACATGAAGAGGAATTGTTAGAGAAAATGAGGCCACAAATAGCGAGAGGAGTTTGAGAGTTTGAAAATAAAAGCTAGTGCTCTTGAGTATTGATGGGTCTAGCAAAGTATTGTAAATTTTGTAGTGAACTTTTAGACAATGATTTTTTGGATTAACCATTATTAAATAGTTTTAAATAGTTCTTTACAATGATCTTTCCCTCTTAATTGATTATCCAAACCATTTTAGGTCAAAATTTTAATAATGGTTTTAGCCAAAACCATTGTTAAAAGACTAAAAGTGTAAGTATGCCCTTGTTGCTTTGTTTATAGCAATGAGCTTTCTCTACAATTGTTACTAAAACTCTCTCTTTGATGTTGGACTAAAATTTTTACACATTTGTTACCAATTTTATGTAAACCTTTATCTAATTGGTGTTATTAATGCCCATAACCATAATAGTGTTACCACCCCCTTTGCTTTCCTTTTCACCCTCTTCACTCTTGTTCTCACATTCTTTTATGTTATTTTGCATGATTTCTCTACATAAGGCTATACGTAATTGATATCTCTTAAGGTGCTTGATTATGGTGTTCAACATTTTTTAGTTGTGGAGGTGCTTGATTGGGGTTTGAATTGAAGTGTTCCTTAATTTTTTGTTTGGTCTTTATCATATGGAATAGTTTTTTGGATGGGATGCTTCAATTCTAATTATCATGAAAATTGGTATATGATATAAAAGAATGGATTTTGGTTTTAGGGCAACTGGCATACATATTACATTTTGGTTTTTGGTTGGAGAAAGGTTGTTTGGAGACTACAACGCTTTATTAGCATCTGTCACCTTGACATCACTTTTCTTTAATGGAGACTACAAATCAAGGATGCCTAGAGGTTAGCGAGATGTTGTTTGGCTTTACTTCACATGACTATTTTAGGGTCCTTTTTTTTTATTCTCATGAGTTTCTTCCTCCCCATCATCCTAATCCTAATGGTATATAAATTGAGGATTGGGGTTATCTAGTCTCTTTGCTATAGTTTGGGCTTTAACTGGTGTTGTAGCGTATAATTGGCATTGATGATGGAGGATGAGGCTCTAGCTGTTGACTCAAGTTGAGTGTAACATTGCATGGGAACAAGGATGAAGAGAAATAGAAAAAAAAAGATAATTTTTTGAATTATGAAGTACATTTGTATACATTTTGGAGAAACAAGGATGCAAAAACATTAATAAAGCAATATTTTCAAGACGGGGATTGAAATAACAAATCAAATGAAGTTTTAGTGCATTTGTGGTTAACTACATGCATGCATGAAGCGCTATGTTTGATATTAAGGGCTTGTTTGCTGTGGTAGTAATGGATATTTATTATAATAAAAATATTTAATTTTGAATATATTATATAAGATATATAAAATATGGGAATAATTTTTTCACCCCTATTACCCACAAAATGAGCACTAAGTTTTTATATGTAGGGCTATTTTTTTAAGTTTTCTTGGAGTCTATTTTCTTATATTAGTGTGGGTTGGTTGGACTTGTGTTTTGTTTGATCGTCAAGTTATTGCTCTTTTATGTTGAAATACCTCAAAATGATTTGGGGAGGGGGGAGGTGTTTGGGTTTTGGTCATCCCTGTATCAAAAGATTTTTGGTTTGTGATGAAATTATCTAAGAAAAAATATAGTTTATCATCTATTTGTCCAAAACATAGATCAATATGACTTAAAATTTATTATTTTTTGTTTTAATTTATCATCAATAAAATATTGCTAAAAAATTATGTGTATAGTCGTGTTGCTATATAATTTATTACTCTTAATAAGTAATAATATTGATGAATACTTTTCAAGACTGGGAAAAAACATCGCAATCTTTTTGGTACAAAATACTAGTACATGGTGGTGTCTTCAGGCCGGTAACTAGGATAAAGGTGAAAAAGAAACTTGGATGGTATCGAAAAGAATGACTCACAATTACATGAGCTTTTCCGCATAATTTAAATTTTAACAACTTGCCTAGTCCTTATCTCAATTAGTCTTTTTATACCCCTTGTAGATATAACTGAGGAGTATATTTTACTCCATGACATCCTCATCAGCTTCTTAATAATTACCAATATTATATCTCACCGCCAAATCTGAACTGTATATTAAACAATGTAAATAATTTATTTTTCAATATAGTTTAAAGACATAAAGATATCTACATCCGAAATAAACAACATGGATGAGTGTATCAACTATCGCGGCCACCTTTGATGAATTTCTTTCATTTTTGGTATATAGATAGTCAATTTAAAAAATTTAAAATCCAAAAATTAAATTTGATATTCAAAAATCCAATTTGAGAATATTTATTATAAGTGAAGTAGTTATCTGATCTAGTTTTTAATTGAATTATCTAAATATAATATAAAATTTAATTTTTTCAATATATTATATTGTAGTTGAAGTATATTATATTGTATTTTATATATAATATCTACATCCGAAATAAACACCATGGATGACTGTATCAACTATCACGACCACCTATGATAAATTTCTTTCATTTTTAGTGTATAGAAGGTCAGTTTACAAAATTTAAAATCTAAAAATTAAATTTGATATTCAAAAATCTAATTTGAGAATATTCATTACAGGTGAAGTAGTTATCTGATCTATTTTTTAATTGAATTGTCTAAATATAATATAAAATTTAATTTTTTCTATATATTGTATTGTAGTAGAAATATATTATATTGTATTTTATATATAATATTATATTAATACGTATTGAAGAAAATTGTATTATATTTTCAGTCTATTATACTGTATTGTATATTTTACAATATTGCTATATTTTTTTTATATAAAATATATGAATCTAATTATAAATATAAACACAATTAAATATTTTAGAAATATTCGACATTTAATCTGATTCTTTAATATAGAAAATTTGATCTAAAAGATATGAAACTAATATCTGATCCGTCGAATGTGTATATTTAATTTTTAACAATTAAATATATCAGATTTTGAACATCATTGAGTGGTTCTGGAAATATCCCCGAAAGCTACGTTTTCACAATCATTGTTGAGCCTCTTTCTTAATCATTGGCGTACTCTCTGCCTAAAATTATACTTCTCTAGCTAGAAGTAGTATATTATACGAAGTCGAACGGACCCATACATGACACATGCATGATCACAAAGCCACGTTCCTTACTGGTTTAGCAGAAATGCTTGACTTGTCTTCCAAAAGCATGCAGCTGCACTTGCAAATTAGTTTCCTGATTAATTCTTTAATGATGCTTTCTGGTCAGATTAGGAAATTACCATCAGTGTAAGGAAAAAAATATAAATTGACAAAGACTCATGATTGTTAATGGGTCGTATTCATTTTGGCCACCACTTAAGCTTCAACCTTGACTCACTTAATTAACAAGTCACCTATTTACTAAACAAAATTAATATTGGAATTTGAAATCACCTCTTTTACATTTACTAAATGACCATATTATTATTATTTAAATTTGGCTGGTTTAGTAAAGAACTAAGTTGAATAATTAAAATTAGTCAAGTCAATTTGAGTCATTTGAATATTAACATGACTTCTTCTACGTAAAATATGTAATATGAAGACTCTACTTCTTAGCTCCATTTATGCTCGACTCAATATATATAACACCATACTTGAAAGCGAATGATTATTGTAGGAAAAATATTTATCACATTCGAACGTCTAGGACCTGATCTAACAAGCAATCGAAACATAATAAGATCTAGTTAAAAGAACAATTAGAGGACAATAGTAATAGAAAAAACAACAATGATCTTTATTTTATACATTACTAGTGATTACAAGAAAAATGAAACAATTCTTATGATATCACTAAGTATACAATTCTATAAAAAAATACAAGAGAATATAAGAGGAGAGTGTTTGGATAGACTCGGCAACGTATTGTACATTGCTAGGGTTTCATATTCAACCTATTTATAGAATTACATAAATGACACAAGCAAATAGTATAAAATGGTAAAAATACGATATGTGTTAATAAACACGGGTGCCCTGTATTTTTTTTTCCAGAACTCTAAACTTTTTTCAAAATAATACAAGGCCAAGTAAACCAAGAAAATATGGGTCATGTTAACAAGTATTGTGCACCCCCGTATTTTCTTCCTTGATATTCTTTTAGCTCCAAACTTCTCCAAATACATGTATGCAACAATCCATGCTAGACTAGACATACAACTACTATTCATGAACTCAAAATATTCACCTTGACACAATATTTTAACAACAATCAACATGATCACAAAAGATCATCATAAATCCTTAGGTCCAAAGAACCCCTCATGGAAAATAAACATGAGCAAGTAATAGAGTCATACACATGATCAACATTGGAAGCAACTCCTTGTATCATCCCAACCTTACAAGCTTATACTCTAAGGCAAAAAACATTATAAGCTATAATCATAGCCAACCACACAACCTTAGAACCTCTAAGGCATAATATTAGCACACTAGTGTACCTCTGATCATTAGGATCACAACCAAGATTAGAGTAATCTATCAATAAAATAATCAACAACACACACTCCATACAAGTTGACACTATATGCAGTAATTACCTTATAATCTACACTACGTTTAACTAAGGTATCTTCAAGAGATTCACCACATACATGCTCATAATACGAATAATACAAGGGCTAGTATTTACCACATCATACATCAAGCATCTCAAATCTATAGGGTATGTAACTGTGATTAAGCAAGCCACCACAACAACTTTAGATTTGGGCACATATGAAGTCTTTAGCTTGCTCACCTAAAAAATGTCATTTACTACAACAAACATAACAAAAGAACAATAAAGGATGCATCACATACTAATATCTAAGTCCACTAAAGAGACCCCATTTCTGTAGCAACAACAACAAAATACCCCAATGCAAAATCAACACCAACAATAACCTTTGAGTTTGAAACCGGATTGAGCACACCAATACTAGTACTCATAATATACAACATAAAACTAGTTCTACTTGAAGTAATGCCCACTTGCTCCACCTGCTGCCTATATTCCTCCTCACTAAGTGAATTTGAATCATCTAGATCAACAAGAACCTCCACCTCATCAGAATCATCCAATAGACTCTCCTACTCCATCTTATCATGAAGAAGGAATTCATACTCATAGAAGATAACATATCTAGATGTAATTGGGTACCCAATAAGGATCTACAGTCATACCAATGAAACTAACGTGTCCTAGTCTCACCAACCCAAGATTAGAAATATCTAAGTCATATACTCTCAATGTCACCCCCATTGCACAATAGTTGTGCTAAGAAGATCATACAATGTCCCGACTTGCTTGCCAACAAATAAATCAGGAACCTCTTTAGCAACCTTCAACATAAAATTCTTAATGACAAACCTATAGCCTTTGCTATTCGATGAACACAATTAAATCAAACTCTTAGTCATCTAAGGAATGATGAACACTAGATAGTGTTTTGGCCACACCAACAAGCATCCTAACCCTCATAGTTTCAATCACAACAACTCTGCATGAAGTACTATTTTCTAATACAACAACTCCACCTCAAACAGTGTTATAAGTCTGGAACCAGCTTCTATTGGACAAACATGGTAGGAGAACCCAGAATCAAGAATCCACCTATCTACAAATTTGATAAGTCCATCCATGGTATTTGTACATCACCATCACCCTTAGGTATGGTAGCTAAAGATGGCAATGGGCCGGGCCTAGGTCGGGTCCAACAAGACCCAGACCTAGACCTATTTATTTTAGAAGATCCAGACTCGGTCCAGACATAGCATGTCTCAAAATTTCAGACCCAGACCCATTAGGTAATCTGGTCCTTCATGGGTCCAGTCATTTTATGTCTAAAAAACCTATTAATTCATGCTGTAAATAGTAATTCTATTACACACCTGCTAAACTATCATACTTAAACATAAAAAATATATTTAAACATAACAATCTACTAAACCCCTAAAATCAAAAATTAAACATAACCACCTGTTATGCACTTATGCTACAACATCCACGTAAATCCATTTTGAACTAATTTAAACAATAGTCAACAAGTCAATGATAGACTAATAGTAACTAGTAATTCGTTTCTTACAAATACAAACAGTACAATGACATAATGCAATTATACAAATGACAACAAACTGAAAATCAAGTAAAAATTAGTTCTTGAATCAACACAATAGTAGGGTTGCAGTCTGTAGGGCATATCCTTGGCCATTGATTCATTAGCAATTTGACATTAATCATCCTCTTCATCACTGTCAATATCTTAAAAATTTATAAGATTACATATATTAATTTTATCGAGTTAAATTTTATACAATAATAATATTGAAGTAAAATTAAATAATTATGTACTATATCAAAAACGTCAATTACTTCTACTCCATCCTCAGTGTCTGAATCTTTTATCATTGTAGCACATGCATATGGACTCTCCAATATACCTTTACACAATATTAAACAAATAAATAATAAATTATCTCATATAAAATAAAATATGCAATAAGTTATGATTGAAGAGAGATTAAAATTACCTTTAATGTCTCCAACCATCCAACTTTGTAAACACATCAATGACTCTACAGAATTTACATGAAGTCTTGAATGATGGGGACTTAAAACCCGTCCTCCCATGCTAAAAGCACTTTCTGAAGCAACAATGGAAATGGGAATATCAAGAATATCTCAAGCAATCTTGTGTAGAGTTGGATACTTGAGGTCATTCTTCCAAAAATTAAGGATATCAAAGCGATCACTTTCAGACAATGTATCACTTTCCAAGTAATTATCTAACTCACACCTCACACTTAATTTTCTTATGTTAGTTTCTTAACCAAAGAAAATTCATCCTCCTCATCATCAACAGAAGTTTGAGGTGATGCCCGCTTTAGAGAATTCCTTAATGGAGCTTTAGAAGAACCACCAAGCTCACTAGAATAATCAACAAATTTTTTATGATACTTAATCAAGAGAGAATCAAACATGTTTCTAACCCTATCGAATTCATTATGAGCCTCATCATCATATAATCTCCTGAAATAGTATTCAGCATAATCCATTTTTTTTCTAGGATATAAGATACTAGCAATAGCCAAAATTCCATTAATTTCACACCAATATTTGTCAAACTTTTCAATAATCTTTGATGCCACAGAACTAATGACCTGAACGTCACTTTGTAGCCAACTTCTCAAAGCAATTCTAATCATGCATACTTATTGAAAAAATAAATTTGTGGTAGGGTAATTTCTTCCAAAGAAAACTACGATAGTCTTGTAAAAAAACTTCCAACTTCTCACATACAACATAAGCCAACTGCCAATCATCATCACTACGAACTACAAACTTAAGCCTACCATACAAATATATCAACCTTTTAAAGACTTCTTTATATGGAAAAGCACTCTAGAGCATCAAATAAGTAGAATTTCATCTAGTTTTACAATCACAAACTAACATTTTTGAAGTATTAACCTTAAAAAATCTACATGAATCCTCAAACTTTTCAATCCTTTAAGGAGTTAAAGTCCAAAATGAGACACAATCTCAAATATTTTCAATCCTCGTCTTGATCACATTTAATCCATCATTAACTATCAAGTTAAGAATGTGAGCAGTGCACCTTATAGGTAATATTTCTCCACCAAGTATAAGAGACTTTTTCTCAAATTTTCTCACTAAAATTCCCATCATTGCATCATTAGTACTACAATTATGAACCACTACAGAAAAGATTTTGCTTTCAAGGCCAAATTGGGACACACAATCTAATAAAACCTTAGAGATAATGTCTTTTGTATGTGGACATGGGACATACGAAAACCTTCAAAATAATAATGGAACAATCATAAAAAAATTACACTTAATCAAGCTAAAAATATAATAAAATATAATAATAATAATTAACTAGTTACCTTAAAGTTTTACTTCATAAATTCTAATCTTCATCAATAAAGTGTGATGTCACGACTATATATCCCTTTTTTTGGTTGGATTTAGTCCACATGTCAGTGGTGATTGCAACTCGACTCTGATTATGATCTAACAAATCCTTTAGATTATGTCTTTCACTTTGAAACAACTCCATCACATCATTCTTCAAAGTATTCCTTGAAATCATCTTGGAGGAAGAATTGATGCTTTATACAAATCTCCTAAATCCAATATGGTCAATAATTGACCGTGGATACTCGTCCATCACCACCATGTTTACTAATTCCCTCCTTGAAATTTCTTGATCAAATGACATATCATTATTCTGCTTTATATCTAAACTTGCTGAGCCATCGGACTGAGTCTTTATATTCAATTTTTGTTGCTTGACCCCTCTTGACCCAAGCCTCAAATGTCTTCTAGGGTAAGTCTTCTCTACATGATTTTTAAGATGTGAGGTTCCACCACTAGATGCACAAGTTAAAATAGCCTTACAGTGACAACATTTTGCCTTGGCCACACCCTTAACTTCAATTCTATCAAAGAAATCCAATACCACCGAAGTGTGCTTCCTAGTTTTTTGCTTACAAATAGTAGAATCAAGTTCTTGATCTTCTTCTTTATCACTTAGGTTCCCCTCATTGTTTTGATTTTGAACATCCTCCATGTTTACATCCAAATTATCCATACGTAAAGTAGCAGGCTGAAATGAACCTACACGAGTGCCCTTAGACCATGAAAACTTTGAAGAAGTAAAATTAGATTCTTGTTCATGTCCCATAAACTACTAGAATAAAAAAAAACAATTAGAAGCAACCTCAAGAATAAAATATTATCAAATTTAACCCATGAAATAACTAGTAATGATAACCTAACTAAAATTAAAAATAAAATTATAATAAAATCTAAATTCTTGATAATGCCTTTGTGGATAAGGGTCAGCTAAAGGGAGGAGTGTTGATACAACCCCTGCTAATTGAATATAAAAATAGTGCTCGACCTACATTTTAACTTTTAATTCCTGACTCCCTTTTATCCAATTATAGCCACTTACTTAAGTTGTGCATTTTAGAGTTTAGATTTAAGTCTTATTTTTTTAATGTTTTCCACTCTTAGAAGTTGCAGTCTCCCTTAGCTAATTCCTCCCCTAAGATTTCATTCTCTTGGTTGTTAGATTAAGTTGGCCAAAATACTGGTGCAACAAAATAGGAATCATAATAAGACATTAGCACATTGCATTATCTTCTTCCTCACAATTTCTCCCTACTGCTATTACTTATTTAGGGTTGCAACCATTTAATCCCATTTCATTCTCTATATTTATCGAGTTAGCTATCAAAGAGATACATAAGCTAATCTAACTACACTTCTTCAAGCAAATCCCCTCCTTTCTCTCCTCTTAGCTTTCATTTCTCTAACTATCCTTTATCGATTCATGTTTACCCTATTGTTTAACCCCACCCATACCCTTTATTGTCTGTGTTTTTTGACCATAAATGCTACTTTGCTTAGTTTTTGTCTAATCCACTATTTGCTTAATCAAACATAATTCACATTAAAGAATTAGGATAAATTATAACTTATACGTCGTGGATTCATAACTGAGATTATAATTGAGATTGACACAATGAGGATCGTAACAATACTCATAATATTTTGCGATTGCAAGTTAAGTTATAACATATATGATTAATTCGATTATTCATAATATTTAGCTAGAGTGCTAGACACACATCATACACACACACGGGACATGACCAAATGAAGTAGTCATGCTGGTCATGCACTCGTGCTCAATTGCTGATGTAGAGACCAGAGTTGCAGGCTTGCTGCAATCAGCACAGACAGAGACACATGTCACAGGTCACACGCATTCTTCCTTCAAAATTTCAAATGGCAATCAGTATATAGTGTCATTGACACACACGAGGGAGGGAAAGGGATTGGCCTATTGGTATAGGACATACACAATGGATGGCTCTATTTAAGTCAATTCGATCTGACTGAGCTGTTGGGGTTGAGGCTGAAATCGATTCGAGTATGTTGTTGCTACAACCTACAAGACTTTGTGTGTGTACATGTAGCGGTCGTCGACTATTGAGGAGGAGAGTAGAGGCGAGGGAGAGTTTTGAGCCTATGACTACGACTGGATCAGATTGCTACTGTGACTGCAAGAGCAATGATTGGAGGCGAGAACCGTGAGGCTGTGCGAGCTGCTGCGAGTTTGTGATTGAGTGGGGGTGGGATTTGGGAGGGAAGGACCGAGGGAGTCATTCAAATTTTGATTGTTCAATCAGTGGATGTTTGAATCATGGGATGGTGGTTGGAGAGGCTAGCCATAAAGGAGTGGGATGGCCGGATGGGAGACAGACATACGATCTAGAGTCTGTGGCTCTATGCATCATGAACTTGTGTGGCGAATCTGCGATTTTAGTCCTACAGTCCCACTAATCCTGTGAGGCTGTAACCAGAGCCTGCAGAGCGTTGGGTAGTGCCGTAGTGGGTACCTGGGTGGGAGGACTAGATGTAGCAGCGCCGCAGCGGTAATGGTAATGGTAGCCGACTAGTCGCGTAGGAATTAGGATATTAGAGTTTAGAAATATATATATATATATATATATATATATATATATATATATATATATATATATATATATATATATATATATAAATTAAAGGGGCTTGGGTCCAAAATGATGGGATCCGGATCCAGACCCATTTAGCTGGGCCTAGACCTAAATTCAATCCATACCTGTTGGGTTTAAAAATCATGGACCTAGACCCTGTATTAACGAGTCGGCTTTATCTGGTCTGGGTCGGGTCTAACCCATTGCCATTCCTAATGGTAGCCTCATCTTTATTAGATACACCATCGACATTATATGTTGGTTTTCTATTAGGTAGTATTTTCTAATATGACCTTTCTTTCGACAACCATATTAGATAAAAGTTATGAACCTATCCTTCCTCTATTTGGACATCTTTTTGTCACTAGACCCTTGTGCTACAAGTCCATCTCTAAGTGAGTCACCTGGAAATCCTCTAATCAATTGATTCTCAATCAATTCACATTGTAAAAAGGAATTCTTGACATCTCCAATAACTAATTTATCCTTGCCATACAATAAAGTCTCACAAAAACATTTATAAGCAACATGCAAAGAACACAACACCATAATAATTAGATCCTCATCATCTAATTTGAAATCTATATTTTACATATCCATAACTATTGAGTCAAATTAATTAAGATAAGATTTCAAGGACTGATCATCACCTAATTTCAAATCGTGAATCTGACTCTTCAACAATAGATGATTTGTCACAACTCTTATCATATACAAGGTTTCTAGCATCAACCACAAGGCGACAGTAGTCGTCTCTTTAGCCACTTCCCATAGGACCTTGTTTGATAAGCATAATTTTATGTGGACAATGCCTTTAACTCAATATTCCTAAACTCCTAATCATACTTTGTTTCATGCTTCTCTACTTTCTTGAATAATCCTTTCTCCAATCCGTTCTGAATAAGGATTGCCTTCATCTTCAATTTTCATAACCTAAAGTTAATAAAACAATCAAATCTCTCAATTTCAAATATAGTAAATGCCATCCCAATACACATTGATGACAAAACTAGGGCTCTTATACCAATTATAGGGAAAAATTCACCAAATATTAACACCTAAGACTTAATCTAGCAACCAATCGGGAAAACAAAAGGTATTATTGAGAGAGCAATAAGAACATAATAATAATTGGAGAAACAACGATGATACTTATTTCATACACACTAGTAACTACAAGGAGAATCAAATAATTTTCATAATATCACTCAGTACATGATTTTCTCATAAACACAAGAGAATATAAGAGGAGAGGATTTGGACAGGCTTGACAGCATACACAACCTATTTATAGAAGTACATAACTAACATTAGTGAATAGAAGAAAACAAGAAAAACATAGTCCGTGTTAATAAACTCAGGTGCCCTGTGTTTTTTCCAAACTTCTCAACTTTTACCAAAATAACATAAGACCAAGTTGACCAAGAAAACATAGGTCGTCTTAACAAACATGGTCCACCCATGTTTTCTTCCTTGATCTTGTTTTGGCTCCAAAATTCTCTAAATACATGTACACAACATCCATGCTAGAATACACACATAAATACAAGTCATGATCTCACAATCATAGACGAATACATAAATGATACTTACATATAATATGGTACAAAAAAATGGATATTCCACTAGTACACAAATTGGAATACACTTCAACTAGTATAAGGTCATTTATAACTGAATTACCCTGTATTCCCTCGACTAATAAAAAAAATACATAGGAAAAGTAGAGAAATTGATTTTGGTATATAACCATTGTGTATACCCTTACAATAAATCATAATTTTTGGATAGGGGTTTGTATGGCGGTTATGTACCAAAATTTCCCTCTATACTCTCATTTTTCCTTTTTTCAATATAAAAAAGAGAATAAATGGCAGTTATATCTAATAACTACAACCTTTACCCCCCAACAACCTTTTTTTTTACTTCATTGCACTTTAAATTTGAATTACATATTGAATTTTTTATTCTACCTCACTCAATAATAAGAAATCTAAGAGCGACCATTCAAAACAAATAAACCCTGTGATTGCCTCCATCTTTCTCTCTTCTCTTCATTAGCATTTATATTGATTTTTCCTCTTCTTCACTTTGCCGAAATTGACCTTATTTCTCTCTTCTCATAGATTATTCATTATTCCTTTGCTCTTCTTTTCTTCATAGTTTGAGCTTGTTTGAATATATTTCTATATTTTCTTAATTTTGCTTGTGTCTTGTGTATTTAAACTCCTTTAAGTATATTTATAATGTTTATGATAATGTGGTGTGTGTATATATATATATACACATTGTTTGTTATTAGTTTTTGAGTTGATATGTCATGTGGAGGAGGAAAATGTTTTAGGAGCTATATTATCAAACCATTCCTAAAAATAGAGTTTTTAAATGAAATATATATTATTGTAGAAAGTATGGTATATTTATAGTGTAAGTATTGTTGTGGTGTATATATATTTCAAGATTGTTGGTGGTTTTTTCTTGACTTAACTAATGTTGTGAGATTATCCATTGTTGTTTTTAATTTAGGGGCTAGATTTACTTAGTCAAAGGTTGCTTGTCTCTTGTTGATCCTTCTAAAGAAGAAAACCATATTTTAGTGGGATGGCACATGTAAGGGAGAATTTAAGGAGTTGAAGCGATGTTTGACTACAAAACTGGTTTTGACTCTACCATCAATATCAGATGAGTTTGAGGTATATAACGATGCTTTAAAACACAGCTTGGGTTGCGTATTAATACAACAAGGTAAAGTAGTGGATTACCCTTCTCGTTAGTTGAAGCAACATAAGCAGAACTACTTAGCACATGACTTACAGTTATAACAGTCATTTACTCACTTAAGATTTGGTGAAATTATATTTACAGGACTCAATGCAGATTCATCAATGACCATAATAGCCTTAAGTATATATTCACTTAGAATGCTTTGAATATAAGATAGAGGATATGTCTAGAGTAAGGCCAAAAGCGTTGCATATGAATTAAGTAGGAAGGCATCACACTCCTTGAGTGCTTTTGTGGTATCTAGTTGGTTATGATAGGAGCTCAGAGAGATAGGGCTTGAGTTTATCTAGCAAGGTGATTTGGAGGTTTGGATGAGTGTTTTGGAGATTATGCTGACTCTGTTTGATGATATATGAACAAAACAACTTGGGGATGTTAAGCTTGAGAGTATTTGACAAAATGGCCCGTTTGAAGGTTTTCAGATTCATGTGGATGATATCATTCACTATAGGGGTTGTAAGTATATACCCCAGAGATGCATTGATATGAAGCATCAGATATTAGAGGAGTATCATTGTACTTCATATTCCATCCACCCAAGAAAGGATAAGTTGTATAAGGACCTTAAAATGATCTACTAGTGGCCTTATATGAAGCGAGAAGTAGTGGACTTAACATTTAATGCCTCCAGACTTAAAATTTAATGCCTTTGAGATCCCCTCTGCCTTTGTGTATTTTTGTGCATATATATACCTCTAGACTAAAGATTTTATTCCTCCCAATAACTCCTTCCTCCCTCTATTTTCGTATTGAAATTAGCACCACTAACTAAAAACCATTCCTCCTCCTCTCCATTGCCAAACACACCACAAAAACCTCCATTGGTAGCCTTTGTTGTGCCTCCCCCATTATAACTTGTCACTTACATTGAAAAAACACCACAACCACATTCTAAACTCATAAAACACCTCCCCCTTACATCAGCCAAACTCATCGAACACTCTTCCCTAAGCTTCGATAAGCTCCATCGAAACCCCTTATTTTCTTCCTCTTTTGGGAACCAGTGATCCAAATTAAAATCACACCCCAATCATACCCACTACCACCAGCCAAAACTATTGTAGCAACTCCCCAACCTGAGGCAAAAACTACCGCAACACCTCACCTCCATTCGACCAAAACTAACATAGTCAACAACCCCACTTTAGCCACTTCCACCAAAGCCAAGCACCCTCCTTCAAAAAACTCTACCATTTCACACACCTTAGCAATGATAAAAAAATACCCTCCCCCCTCATATCCCTAGCACATTCCATTAATCCCCTTCTTTTGTTTTTCTACTTTCGACCAAAGCCTTTACCTTGGTTTGGTTTGGTTTGGTTTTTTCCTCTATTCTTTCACTCTTCCTGACTTTATCCTTTAATTAATTAATTATATCATCAAGTTATAATGGTGTTTTATTATTATTTCTTAGGTTATTTTCAGTGATCTTGGAGGAGGCAGGATAGAATACGAGCTTAGAGACCAATACCTTTTTCTATAAGGATACTAGTTGTAGTTAGGGTTTTGTGCTAATTGTACAATGTGATTTTATGTATTAATATATTTTTGTGTTATGTTTATAATTTCATGTTGGTCATTATTATGATGCGGTACTATGATATCATATGATGAAAAGTAATAAGTTAAGAAGCATGCGATATCATGACAATAATTTCTATATTAAAAACCCTAAAAGAATTGGTATGCCATATGATATTGTATTGTGGGTTGAATAAGAACAAATAGTGGATAATTATTATTTAATAAGTATGGTGATGAATGGAGGATTTGAAAGTAATGATACTGAACATATAAGAGTTTCATGAAATAAGGACTTTTGGTTATCCTTCGGAGCATTTTGGTCAATATGGGTCTAATATGATACTTTTTCTATTTTAATGTATTATATATGTTAAAATATGCTAATAATATCATTTGAAAAGTTTTGAGTAAATAAAAATGGAATAAATTCCACAAAATGAGAAAATGGCTTTAATTTGGGAATAGTAACCCTTAAATGGTGTTGTTATTATCACATGTGTAAAATGTTAGAGTTAAACTGTAATTTTTGGATATGTTTTCAAAAATGGTGTTTTAGGAGGTCATATTGAATTTTTTTAGTGATAGTATTCTTATGAAAAAATTTCCGACGTAAGTGTGAAATTAGAGTTTTGTAAGCATCATAAATAATAACTCTTAAGATAGGGTTGCTATGGCATGTCTAAGATGTTAGAGCTAGACCTTTTATTTTTTTTTATGTTGATAATAATAATAATAATATTTTAGGAGGAGGCAATAAATTTGGTGGATAAAATAGCAATAGGGAAGAAGTTATGCATAAAATGTAAACTTAGGGTTTCTTAGGAGGTTTATGGACCGAAATCCCTAAGAACAGTCTTGATATCTATGTGTTTACGCTTTAATTGCTTCAATTATGTTTTATAACTATCAAATCAATCATGAGTAATAAATTAATATTTTAAAGTGAAATATCATGAGAGTAGGGCTGAGGTATTTTATGGATCCATTCCACCAACTAATAATAGTAGCGCAGCTGTGTTTTTTTCTTGAGAGGTGCATCAATCCATTCAATCAGATTAAAAATAGTGAGGCCCTAAACTCAACATGAATGATAATATGAATCGAGATAAGTAAATAATGGATAATCCATAAATTATTTTAAGCAAAAGATTATATGAGTTAGGAATGAGGTGTTGTGTCTCAGATGTGTTTTTCCCTTAGAGGTTTTTCATACTATTCCACTGATTTAAGAATAATGGTCAGTGTGTTGCCCAGGCATATGTTGGGTTTGTTCCACCAAATGATGATAGTGGATTGGGTGTGTTCTTCCCTAATAGGTGTTTAAGTCTGTTTTACCCGATTAAGAATAGCCATATATAATCATGAGACATGGAATTGGTAATTACCTTACATTGTTTTATAAATCACACATGTATGGTTATTCTCCACTATTAACTCATGTAATTGTTTGTATCCCTTACTCAATTATATCATTACCTTAATTAGTATCAGTTGGATATAATGGAGAGATTCAAACTAGTAAAAAAAAAGACCATTAGAGCTAATAAACATAAAGCAGTTCGAAAGGTATTGGAGAAATTACTTGTTTAGGTTTTATCTGAGTGGTAAAATATGCTGATTAGATAAGTAATCCATTCATGGTAAAAAAAAAAATTCGAATGGAAAATGGAGAATGTGTTTTGATTTCACATGGCTCAAAAAAATATGCCCTAAAAATGGCCACCCATTCCTTTGAATAAATCAACTAACTAATTCACAGATAAGGGAATAAAGCTTAAGTTTTATGGATCCCTTTTCTAGATATCATCAAATCAAACTTTTTGAGGCTGATCAAGAGAAGACTAGTTTCATCATGGATAATGGGATTTATTGTTATAGATTAATTCTATTTGGGAAACTTTCTAAAGTCTGGTGAATACAATATTTCAAGGATAGATTGGAAATAATATAAAGGCCTATGTGGATGACATGATGGTAAAAATTAAGAAAAAAGAAACCCACCAACAAGAACTCCAATCTGTTCTTGATACTAAAATAAGATATAAAATGAAGTGAAATCCAACCAAATGCTTATTCAGACTTGGATATGGCAAGTTCTTGAAATTTATCTTGTATAATATAAGCATAAATTTGAATCAAGAAAAGGTCGCCATAGTTTTGGATATTCAACCTCTGTTAGGGAGAAGAATATTCAATAGTTAACAAGAAAGTTGGTGGCATTACATAGATTCTTATCTATATGTGCATATTAAAGTTTAGGTTTTTTTATGCTTATGTGAGCGAAGGATAATATTTATAAGAAAGTATTTGATGATTTAAAAGCCCACTTGTCTAGATTGCTAATCCTAACGACCTAAATAATGGGAGATGTGTTGTTCTTGTATATAATGGCATCGAGATCAGATATTTCTTCTATTTTTTTTATGGAAGATATGGAAGAAGGAGCATAGAGGCATATATACTACACCAGTATGGTGCTCAATGATGTTAAGTGTTGGCATTTCAATTTGAAAAAGATAGCTTATGCCCTACTTACTACCTCAAGGAAGTTAAACATAATTTTAATTCTCACTTTATTGTGCTTTTGACTAATATCCCTCTTAGATTTGTCTTCCATAAACCCAAGAACTTTGGGAGAATGATGGTGTGGGTCTCTAATATAGTAGATATGACATTAAATATCGATCGAGACCTTCCATCAAAGGTCAACCTTTAGCTGATTTTATAGTTGAATGTTGGTTTTAAGTTGAGCCAAATATATCATTAATTCCAATGGAGTAATGGGAATGTACTTCATAAGTTAATGGGGGCATCCAATAGTTTAGATTTTATGGCTGATGTGTCATTAATTGACCCAAATAGTACAACGGTTGAATATGAATTAAGATTTGTTTTTTCTGCCACTAATAATGAAGCTACTTTGGTTGGTCTTAGAATAACTCATGGGTTAAAGGCAGATAAAATCAAACTATACTGTGACTCAACATTAATCTCTAAGTAAAAAAATTAGTAGTATAAATTCAGGGAGTCTAGCATGGAAAAAGATCTAGTATGAAGTCGAGTAATAAAATGAGTTGTATGAAGTTATGGAGTAGTGGGTTTCAAAATACTTGATGAAGTCTATGCAGGAATATGTGGTTTACATCAAGTTGTCATACCTCTCTCAACAAAAGCTCTACACCAGGGTTACTATTAGAAAACCATATATCATAATGTTGAGATAATAATACACTGATGCCAAGCATGCCAAAAATTTACCCATGCACAAAATGTCCTTACTTCATAATTGTAACCAATTGTGAGTCTGCGGTCATTTGTTGTATGGGGGGCTAACATTTTCAGACCATTTATCCCCACTAATGATGATATTTCAAATAACTATTAATAATCATTTTACTATTTTTACATGATGTTTTTTGAACTAACATATTGAGTATAGGTGATATACACAAAAGGTTTTTTTTATAGTTGATATAGTTGATAAAGGCAAATGCCTTGTCACAGAACATCAAAATCCAAATAACAAAGGTTTTTTGAAAGAATATCAAATACCACTAATGGATAAAAAAATTAAGTTTAAGGGGATAAGGGATAATATGTGGTCATCAAAAAGAGAAAACTTTTTTTTAAGGTATGGAGTCCCACAAGCAATTATAACTGATAACGACTGATAGATTGACAAAAATAAATATAGATAGTTTTGTGAGAACTACGGAATTGATTATCAATTTTCTTCAATAGCTCAGCCATAAGTAAACTACATTAAATATTCTTCTATAGGAGACACTTGATATCATAAGAATGGATTCCTCATTGATTTCAATACAGTCAAACAATCAAGTGGAACATGAAAATGAAGAAATATTAGGGGCGCTTAGATACCAATTAAATGGTATCAAGTGAGGATGGGTGGATGAGCTCTCACATATTTTATGGGCTATCCGGTTCTCTCCAACTGTTTCAATACCAAGTATTAAGGCTAAAAATATTATTTTCAAACTTAAACCGAGAATTCATAAAATGAATCAAAAAGTTCATAACATAGAAATTAGAGTACGCATAAAAGTTTATGATCAATAATAAGATAGAGATCAGAAGGCGAAATCAAAATTCCTCGGAGGGAATAATCTTACAATCAATAAAAGGTTTATTTGAAATACTAAATACATGGTAATAAATCATAAAAGAATAAATGCGTTACAAAAGAAATAACAAGGGCAGATGAATTAACAAGAACGACCATGACACTCTCAAACCTTGAGCTAACCACAAGCTTAACACTCAGCCCCGCCGGATGTCTCGCCCACATGCACAAAGTCAAAAGGGCCAACTACTCGTGGGAATGAGCATTACTCATGAAAAGGGTGATCAGTACACTACGTACTGAGCAAGGTAACCGAACACTAAGGCCACCACATAACATCACATAAATAATGCAAAATAATAATAAAGCATAAGACCAACATGATAACATAAATGCATATGACCATTCAGGTAAAAGTACAAAGGACCATATATAATCTAATTCAATTACTTAATTATTCTGTGATCAGAAGTCAAGTCACACCATACTTTTTATCAAATCCACGCGAGTACGGGAACCCCACTATTATAGTCGGTGGACCGGAAACACATAGGACATTATGCCCTAACCACTATTATTTGCCAGTGGACCGGTCTCCAGGATACCACAGTATCTGGCCACTATTATTCGCCGGTGGACCGGTCTGGCCCCTGCTCGCATGGTGTTCCACTGTAAGTACTTAGTATCTTTTCCATGTCTTGGCACAAATATGTTCGGTTTTGTTGAGCACGAAATCCCCCACTATTATAGCTGGTGGACCAAAAACACACAGGTACAAAGCCTGACCACTATTATAGCCGGTGGACCGGTCTGGGCTCGACTCAACAATCTTTTACTTTACATGATTAATGTCTTAAGTATCTTATTCAAAGTCTTTCACCCTAGACATGCATGAATCACTCCCTTTACACTTCACACATCACAAATCATAAAATTCCACCATCATAATTACACTTTAATCTCCAACTGTATATGATACCACAAAAAATCTAAGCAGCCACACCAAACCCTAATTGTCCACAAAAACCCTAGTTCGGTCTCCTACGTACCCTTATATTGCTTCACGTACTAATGTCCATCCAAAGTGTTCAACCACCTAAAAAACGCCTACATTACTTTCCTCACATCCCAAGCCAACGCTCCATACGTAACTTTCACTCCCATATAGTCGTTATACATCCATGCCAACCCTAATGCCACCATGCAAACTCTGATACCAAATTGTAACACCCCAAAATTCACTACTATTTTTTAAAGCGGAAGTAATTAAAATAGAAATACTTAAATTTAAATCCTTGAATTCTGGGGATGTTACCGCCACCCATTGACCCAAATCACTTCTCCCATTTCTCTCGCGATTCCCTCCCTTTTCTTGCGCATTACCCTTGCCCCAATTTGAATTTTGCCGGTTTTGTTGCCGTTGGCGAGCCCTAACCCTACCTGCCTTACCCCGTAGCCGACCCACAGAACTCTAACCTCCTTTCTAAATCTATAAATACCCCCATAATGAGCCCTGCATCAAAATTTTGATCCCTACCCAGAAATTCCCAACCTTGCCGCCGCCGCCCCTTTAGACGCCAGCCCTGCTGGCGTCAGCCAACTCCACCACCCACTACGCCCACCTAAGCCTTCCTTGCATTGTCCTCTATCCAACTAAACCTCCGTAAGCCCTCGATTTTTCCTACACAAGCCACCCCGGCTTTACGAAGTAGACCCCTCGATCAACCCTCTCGTCAACCTCCGCCACCCTTAGCCACCTCTTCCACCGCTGCCGCCGCTTCTTTCACCTCTCATTCTCTTCTGCAGACCCTCCTCTACTTTCCCGTACCTTTTTTCCCTCTCCCTCCCTCTCCTCCCCTCTTTCTTTTCTTATTCTCCATTCAGCCACCACCACCGCCGCCGTGTGCCACCACACTTATTCTGTTCCTCTCCACCTGGGCAACCCTAAACACCCCATCTCCCACCTCCATTCTGCCTCTCTTTTTTCCAGCATTCAACTTTTCCCCTTTTATTCTCTTTTTCTGGCCACCCATCACCACCAGCTTAAGGTTGAACCCTAGACCCTCTCAACCCTTTTCCCTATTTTTACAAGCCTTAAAATATTTTATTTCATTCATTCTAATATAAATCATATTATTATTTCCATTATTAATATGTATTATTATTAATATTAATATTAAAGTTTTTATTATTATTCTGTTGAGGGTCGAAGCCCTATTATATTTTTAATTTGATTTTATAATAATAATAATAATAATAATAATAATAATTATTATTATTATTATTATTGTTATTGTTATTATCTTTGTTATTAATATTAATATGTTATTATTATTATTATTACTATTTTGAGTTACTGTTATTATTATTCCATTATTAATATTATAACTACTTTACCCTTTGTGTTGCTATTATTATTATTAGTGTTAGGCGGTTATTATTAATATTAATATTATTATTATTCTATATAGGGCTGAAACCTTATTGTGCTTATTTTAAATTTTAATAGTAGTATTATAAATATCATGTCTTATTATTATTAGGGTTATTAGTATTTTTATTATCATTAGTATTTATTCTTATTAGTGTTATTATTATTATTATTATTATTATTATTATTATTATTATTCATTGTAGGGTGGAAACCCTACTTCTTTTTATCTTCGATCATTATCTTTACTATTATTACCATTATGGTTATTATTATTTTGTAATATTATTATGGTTTTTATCATCATCATCATTATTATTATTATTACTAAATTTGGTTATTTATTTTAGTAATATTATTCGCCAGTGGACCGGTCTGGCCCCTGCTCGCATGGTGTTCCACTGTAAGTAATTAGTGTCTTTTCCATGTCTTGGCACAAATATGTTCGGTTTTGTTGAGCACGGAATCCCCCTCTATTATAGCCGGTGGACCGGAAACGCACAGGTACAAAGCCTGACTACTATTATAGCCGGTGGACCGAAAACACATAGGACACCATGTCCTAACCAATATTATTCGCCGGTGGACCGGTCTGAGCCTGGCTCAACAATCTTCCACTTTAAGTGATTAATGTCTTAAGTATATTATTCGAAATTTTTTAACCCTAGACATGCATGCATCACTCCTTCAACACATATCCTCCAAGTCCACTCCACATCTCAATCTAGGGTTTTATCCCGAAACCCTAATTTAGGCCTTAGTGGCCCATCTTACTCCACCTCACACAACTCAAATCATTTTAACACTCCAAAACTCATAAATAACATCCTCATAATTACACTTTAATCACCAAGTACACATGATACCACAAAACTCTAAGTAGTCACAACAAACCCTAATTGTCCACACAAACCCTAGCTCGGTCTCCTACGCACCCTTATATTGCTCCACGTAATATTTTTCTCCCAAAGTGTTCAACCACAAAAAAACAACACTTACATTGCCTTCCTCACACCCCAAATCAACTTTTCTTACGTAAACTTCATGCCCATGCAAACGTTACACATCCATGCAACCATTAATACCACCATGCAAACCTTAAATTCTTTCATGCAAAACCCAATATTCCATCATACAAAACCCCAAATTCAATCCACACAAAAACCAAGGATTCATCCATACCAAACCCTAAATTCAAACCATATAAAACCCAAGATTCATCCATATCAAATCCTAAATTCAAACCATATAAAACCCAAAGATCCATCCATACCAAACCCTAGATTCAAACCATATAAAACCAAAGATATATCCATACAAAACCCTACATTCAATCCATACGAAACCATAAATTGGATTCTCCCATATAACACCATAGATTAGATTCTCCCATACAAAACCATAGATTAGATTCTTCCATATAACACTGTAAATTTGATTCTCTCATACAAAACCATAAATTCCCCATTTTATTCCTCCACTCATAGATAATTAAAATACTTAGGTCAACTCATTTCCCCTTTAGTCAACTTACTTCCCATTTTCCATTTTCAACCTTTTTTCCACACAATACCACTTTTATACACCCTCACATGCATGTCTTATAGGGTCACAACACATATCATCACATACCACAATATTTCATCACAGATAGTACACATGCCATACACAAAACATACTTCAACTCCACGTTATACCACATACGAAATAATTAGAATAATAAACATAGGATGCATATCATATAAAGAATATAATGCACGTTAACACACAATAAGCCTTAGTAACCCCTTACCTAAAACGATATCGGTCTTGGAGCACACTCCTACGCCTCTTTAGGGCTTTGAACCCAGAAAGTGAAATGACTTTAAGTTTAGCCATTGGATCTGAGGTCATAGTATTGGCAAAAAAAAGAAACTTAATCATATAGAATTAGCTAATATGATCCTAAGGAGAATGAATAATCCTTAAATATTGAGGAATTAATTGAAGATTAAAGATATGTAATTCACATATGGCTTGCTAAATACAGAAAACAAGTAGCCAAATACTATAATAAAAGAATAAAGCTTACGCAATTAAGATTGGGGATTGAGCATAGAGAAAACCAAAGTTCCAAAGTAATGCCTATTAGGGAAAATTAGCATCTAAGTAGGAATGTCCGTATCAAGTTATGGAGCAATATGGGTAGGCCACAATTTCTATTACCCTAAAATTTTATTAAATTATAATCTTGATTAATCAAAATTTAACCTACTCCATTTATTGGTCATTATATTTAATTTTATTTTTACCCTAACCCTAACCTCGAATAAGTGATAAATAAAATCTTAGATTTAATTTCCAAAGATTTAAACCTAATCCTAAACCTAACAAATTCCCCCTTTTTCTTTTTTTTTTCTCTGTCTTCCCTCTTCTCGGGCCTACACCCCTAATCAATTCCTCCTTTCTTTTGTTATCTCCTTGGCTAGCTAACCCAGGCCACTCCTTTTTTTTTCATTTTACTATATCCTTTTTCCAAAGTAATCCTTTTCTTCCTCTTTTCCATTCCCCCTTCCCCCTTTCAGCTAAATAGGGCCTTGTACACTACCCCTACTATGATGTCCTTTCCTCTTCCCCTTCTCATCCATGTAGCCTACCACTCCTACCTTTGGTTTTCGGCCACTACACCACTAATTCCCTGCCTCGACAACCTTGCAAGTCTACCTTATTCCATCCGCTGCCTTACAGGCCAAGCCAGACCTCTACTCGTCACCTTCTCCTTTTCCTTCTTCTCTTCCTTTCCTATTGATCTCCCTTAGTCATGCGCACATTTGTGTGTGTGTATATATATATATATATAAATGCACACAACACCTACCTTCTCCTCCTTTCCTTTTATCTTTTTGTCAAAACGCACCAAATTCCCCTCCTCAATTTTCACTTTCTTATCTTCTCCTCACCACTTCCATTACCACTAGCATCACCACCCTCTTCCATCAACCTCCATTACCTTCCTTATCTCCTCTCTACCTATGCGACCTAATGACACTCTCATTGAGCCAAACCACCTCCTTACCAATCTCCCCTACCACTTCATTTTTTTAAAAGCAACGACACTTAGCGCTAATCCCCTTCCTGTAGCTGCAACACCATCATATGTTCCCCCTCCTCCATGCTGCAAAATTTCCTACTATTCCCTTTCCTCTATTGTTTCCTTTTTGTTACCAACTGTCATCCCCCACCTTCCTTTGCCTTCATTTTCTCTCCATGGCCAGTCATCGGCCACACCATCCACCTCCGTGCTTTGGATGTTGCCTACAATCCACCAGAATTTCCTTACCGTCGCTCAACAACTCCACTCCAGTTCCCTGCTGCCAACTACCCTTAACAGCTAACCACAAGCCACCCTTAACTGGCATCACAACCATCAACATCACCCCTACTATCGACTACCATCACAACCACCACTCCTTGCTTCTAAATCTAATCGATCCTAAAATAACCACCACCACCACAATTACTGCCAACCATCACCACAACCTTAGCCACCACACCACTGCTATTGCCACTACCACACCACCATCATGCACCACTTTTCCCAAGCCTTTCAATTTTTGGTTATATATATTTTCCCTCCCTTTTTCTTGACCTGGTTCTCTTATATTAAATTTGTTAAGTCTAACTTGGTGTATTTTGACCCCTAGGTGATACTCTGCTAGTGGTGGAGGAGGAAGCGTAGGTTTTACATGCTTAGAGATCGGAGCATATTTGATAAGGATACATGTCATAGTTAGGGCTTTTATTTGAAAATGTGTATGTTCATTTGTGTATCATGAATGTTATAGTTTTAAGGAAAGTATTGTTATGATAATGATGTTGTATGGTATGTGTTGTTGTATGTTGAAAAGGTAAGGAAGATGGCAAAGCATGAGTTTGTATATGTTGTTAGTTGAGATGAATGATGATATATATTATCCATGTGTAATTGTGTCTATGCATTTTTATGATGATATAGGGAATTCAAGGTTTAAAAATCATTCATATTGGGACTTGTAAGATTTTTGTGGAAAAATAGGCCTTTTAGGTATCTTAGGGAAGTTTGGTTAATATGGGTTAAAAATGGAATATTTGATGTTTTAATGCTGGTGTAAAATTACTTATGTATATTTTATGGAATGGAAAATGAATGGTTTAAAGTATAATAAATGAGAAAGGTTGTTTTAAATGGGAATAATAACCCTTGGGGCAGAATCATTATCATATATGTGAAATGTTGGAATTTGACCTTAAATTCTTGATATGTTGTTGATGTTGGCATTTTAGGTTTGCTTATATAACTCAATGGTTATGTGAGTCTCATGAGAAACATTATGATTAATTTGTGAAATTAAGGTTTTATGGGAAAGGTGAATAGTAATCCTAAATGTAGGCTATTATCGCATGTGTAAGACGTGAAAATTAGAAATTGATGTTTAGGTATGTGGTCAATAACAATATTTTAAGGATGGTTGTGGAATTTAGGGATAAAATGAGTACCAAGAGAGAAGTTATGCCAAACTTGTGAAATGAGGGTTTCTTAAGGGAGTATGGCTTATCCTTGGGAGGATATTTGTGGACATTTACCTTGCATAGTTATGTGTGTGTTTGTATGATGACCTTGGAATAAATAACGACAAATAAGATAGTGATCATTGATGGTAAAATATCATATGAGTTTTAATTGGTTGTACCTATCCATTTCACCAGACAAAAATAATGCCCAAGAACTTTAAGCCCTGGGGTTGTATTTATGATATTGTTCCATCAACTAAGAATATTGTCCGGGATCTTCATGACCTGTGGTTATTTTTATTGATACCATTCCACTAGTTGAGAATAGTGAGATCCCTATACTCAAATTCAATAAATCATTTTAATGATCATAGTCATTGATAAAATATTAATAACTTAAAGTGAAATACCACATGAGTTGGAATTAGTTGTACCTATCATTTCTACTAGATGAGAATTATGGCTAAGTGTTTTATGTCCTAGAGTTTATATTTATGATAATATTCAAATATTCAAGAATAGTAGATGGGTGCTTTATGTCCTAGGGTTGTACATTTATGACATCGTTTCATTGATTGAGAATAGTAGAGTTATTGAATTCAATGTAAATAAGAGTATGGATATTAACCATACCATTATTATTGTAAGGCTTGGAAATAAATTAATGAGGTGGTACCCTTATGCTATTCTATATGCACGTTTATCTCTTGTTGTGATGTTATAACTTTGTATGACCTTTTTTTTTTACTATATTGTTACCTTAATTATTACATAGTGTATTGATTATCTTTTTTATGAGTGTTTCTCATTCCCATAAATAGAGGACCCAATTGACTTGGTGGAGATCTATGAGGACCCTTTGTATGACTATGTTGCTTTTTATGTGCTTGTTTGGGAAGAGTGTTGAATCTATCTTTGAGGTTTATGTTGTAGTTTAAGTTATACAATCGACCCTTTTGAACCCAGATATTTCTTTAGACATTAAGTTCCCAATGTTTGAATGTTTAATTTAATGAAAACTATCTCTTTCTTATGGTGGCAACACCTAATTACATTGGTTTATGCTTTTGCTTAAATGATTTTTTTCAATTGCAAATTTTGGGGTATTTTAAGTTGGTTTCAGAGCTTTGGTATTGATTATCGTATTTTATTTTTAAAAGTTGGTTTTCAAATGATCCCTTATATATATTTTTTCTTTTTACTAGGATTAACTTTCCCAAACATTTGTTTTAGTTAATGAAAACTATCTCTATCTCAATTTTACTATGTTTGAATGTTTAACTATTTTGGCTAGTATTCGACATAAAGACCACATGGTAAGTTAGCCTTTGGTTGATTATGGTGGCAACGCCCAATTACATTAGTTTATGCTTGTACTTAAATGAATTCTTTCAATTGCAAATTTTGGGGTATTTTAAGTTGGTTTTAGAGCTTTGGTGTTGATTACCGTATTTTATTTTTAAGAATTGGTTTTCAAATGATCCTTTATATTATTTTGATAGTCTATTTTGTATTTCAAAAATGTTGATTCTTTGAAAACACGTATTAACTTATGTGGAATCGAGAGTGGGTATCCTAGGTGGCCTTTAAAGGTTATGTGTAATATATGTTACTAAGCTAAGAATGTTTTATCCTAATGAGTTTTTGTCTTGCAGCTAGCTTACCATGGCCCTTAATGGTCTTGTGGATCTCTTAGTTGTAACCTTTGAAGCCTTCAATGATTTTTTCGGGATCGAGTCGCCACTGCCTCTCCCTCAGCTACCACCACTACCTCCATATTACCCATAGGAGGTTATCAAAGATGATTAGCTCTAGAGGATTAGTGGACATCACCAGCCAATCAATGCCATTGATGAGGATCTAATCATCTTAGAATTAAGGATCCACAACATGGATAGGACTTATGAGGTGATTGGCTGTCCATCTGCAAGGAAGATAAGCATAACATCTTTCTTTCATCGTGGAGCATCAGATGCCTTGTGAGTAGGTCGTTGTGTGCAAGGAGGACCATCGATTTCTTGGGAGGACTTTAAGATAACAATCCATACTTTATTTTACCTAAAGAACCTCAGGAACGATGATTGAAGAAGTTCATGTAACTTACTCAGGGAGGCATGATAGTGAGATTATACCATGCCCAATTTAGGTAGTTGCTAATGTTTGCACTCGAATTAACAAACAATGAGTCAATGGTGGTCTACTAGTTTAAGTAGGAGATCTATTTTAGCATTCATAGAATGATGGGTGGAGTGGCCTTCCAAGACTTAGCCAGCTTGTATGAGTGGGTGTGTGTCGCCACAACGCTAGTTTAGGAGCAAGCTTCCATCCTAGCTTAGAGGAAGCAAGGGAATTAGGGTTTTGGTGGTATATTTCTGTTTCAGGGAGGTGGACCTCAAAGGTTCTAACAGAGGAATAAATTGGGCGGTCTTATCATAAAAAAAGACATGTTGAGATGTTTTGGCTGTTAATAGTGTGGTAAAGACCATCTATGATGAGCCTGCAAGGGAATACCTACTTGTTACCAAATTTATGGCAAGATTGACCATCGACCATTAGAGTTTCAGTACCATAGGGGTCACTTTCATCTACAAGGTGCCCAATTTCAGGAGAGGAGACCATTGGCACCATAGTAGTAGGCTTATCAGTAGTAGATCTACCAGCTGTGGCCACGATAGTTTTATTAGAAGGCACTTACCCTTGGTAGTGCACAACTCAGGGAGTCCAAGGGAAGACCATTAGTGTAATATTCGGAAAAATTGCTTAACCTAATTCTGCATCTTTAGCCCTAATTTGACTCTAATCTCAAGAAATCTTATTGTTAGCCTTAACCAAATTTCTTAATCCCAAAACTTTAACCAAAACCGAAACCTTGATTTCGATAAACCGAATATTTGTAAACCAAAAATAAAACCCGCTAAAATTCTGCTAATCTAAATTATTTGGCTAATCCCGAAATTCTCAATCTAATCCAAATTCCCTAAACCTTTCTCTATTTTCCTTTTCTTCCTTTCTTCCCTATTCTTCCTTTTTTCTTTTTCTTTTTCTTTTCTCTTCTTCTCTGCGCCGAAAAAAAATTTGACATGAGAAGCTTTGCTTCTTCTACACCACCACCATCCACTTGCCTTATGCTCCTAGCACCGTCACCTACTAGCCCTGCCATCCCTCATGCCTATCTTCTTCTTCTTCTTCTTCTCCTCCCCTGCGCACACCACCATCACCTGCGGTTGCCCTATTTTTCGCAGCCATCACATGCTAGCCTTCCACCCTTCCTCTTTTTTCTTCTTCTTTCTTCTTCTCCCTGCCTTCTCCTCCCCCGCACGTCTCCTTCTCCATCATCACCCCCTCGTGCCTTTACCTAACTCCCATCCATCTCAACCATCACCATCCTCCATCCTTTTCTTTCTTCTTTCTTCTTTAAGGCAGATTTCCCTTCATCATTGTCATCGTCACTTCTCTACATTTTTCTCCTCCTTAGCACACCACCTAATAGTATAAATACCCCTCAACCCTCCATTTTCTTACCATCCATCAACTCCCTGACCTTCTCCTTTCTCCTTCTTCTTCCTCTATCTTCCCTATTTTCAGCACCTGCAACACCCAATCCACCACCGAACACCACCTATGCCACCACTAGCTGCCTTTTAGCCAGTGGACTGATCACCAAGGTTACCCTAACCTTCCCCCTCGCCGAAGTTGAATATCGCCGCCAACCACCGCCTCTTTTCCCTTCTTTTCCCCCTCAATCATTGCAGAGTTTAGAGTGCACAGCCTGCTGCACGGCCGTGTAAACACTCAGATACCCTATTGCACAACTGTGCAACCCCTACACCGTCTGACAGTGCATAATTTTTCCTCTCGGCCTGATTGTGCATGGCCGTGCAACTTTTTCACCGCCTGGTTGTGCATCTTTTCTTCCTTCAAACTATTGTGCACTATTTCTGCATAGCCGTGCATCTTTTCCTCCTTTAACCTATTGTGCACTGGTGTTGCACGGCCGTGCAGCTTTTGCACCGCCTGGCCGTACAACTTCCCATCTTAGTCGTGTAACCTTATTTTCACCCCAAATCTTGTCCAAACACTACCAAATTTTAACCATAGCTCCACCACACATATTTCTACACTTCCATACAATTTAAATTTCCATTCGACTTCGGTAAATTCTATTTTTACCCTTCTCTACCGTAATCTCCCTATTAATTGTTAACCATAATCCTAATCATATTTTATCTTGTTTCATAGGTGATTTTTCCATTGATCTCGGAGGAAGTATAGGATTTATGTGCATAGAGCCCGATGTCCTTGTCGGTAAGGATACATGTCATAGCTAGGGTTTTATGTGGTCCATGTATTTTCCTTGTATTGTTGATGTATACTTTTGTGTTGAATAATTTGATTATGGAAATTCTATGAGATGATGTTGAGAGTAATGAAATTATGTAAGTATATGTTTGGGTATAATATTGGTTACAAAATATCTATGGGAAACTAAGGATATGTACTTCGGATAATAAGTGGAAATGTATATGCTTTGGGTTTATAAAGCTTTGGAAGAATACGATTGTCTTGATTACCCTAAGGATATTATGGTGTTTTGAGGATAATTGCGTGGTCATACTTATGTGTTTAATTGTATGTCTTGAGTTTGGCATGATAATACATAATCAACTCTGAATAAGATAATAATCATGTAAAGTGAAAGATCACTTGAGTCGGGCTGAGGTGTTTATATGGCTCCGTTCCACCAGATAATAATAGTGGCTCGAGTGTGTCGAGAGGTGCCTTAGTCCTTTTCCACCGAATTAAGAATTTTGGAGCCCCATACTCAATGTGAATGAACATAAAATTAAGAGTTAAAGTATAAATGGAAATATACTAATCATTTAAAGTGAAAGACTATGTGAGTCAAGACCGAGGAGTTGAGTCCGTTCTACCGGATAATAATAGTGGCTCAGGTGTCTTGTCCCTAAGAGGTGCTTCAGACCGTTCCACCGATTTAATAAAATAGTGGCTTAGGAGTATTTTACTCTGAGAGGTGTTGGCTCTGTTCCATCGAATAATAATAGTGGCTTAGGTGTCTTGTCCCCGAGAGATGTTTTAGACCGTTCCACTGGTTTATGAATAGTGGGGGTGCCTGAACTCAATGTAAATAAAAGATTGGAATATGGTATATCTAATGAAAGAACTGGAATTAATATTTATCTAGCATTCTTTGATTTGCGCATGTATGATTTGCTTATAAGAATTCTTGTATTATTTGTAACCCTGCTTGACTGTACCTTTACCTTACTCAGTACGTAGCGTACTAATCATTCGTTTCATGGGTGCTGCTCAATCCAACGAGTAGACGACCTAGAGGTTTATGTGTAGGTTGATGAGGACCAGATTGATGACTTCACAGCTTTTGATGCTATATATGTGGATGAGCGATTCATTTATTTCAGGGTTGGGCGTAGAGTCATGTTATCTGAATGATAGTTTTTACCCAGATACCTTTTTGGACTCTTAGTTCCATGATATCCCTTTTAGTTATATTTTGATATTGTAATCGGATTTAATCTCCAAACACTTATTTAATATATAAAAATGTTGTCTCATCTTTTTCAAATCATGTTTTAAAATTTTCTAATTGTTTTGCCTTATAATTAACATAAGGATGGCGGGGTAAGCCAGAATTATGTCAATTACGGTGGTAACACCCAAATATTTGAGTATACACGTTTAAAATAAAAATTTTCAGTAGTAAATTTGGGGGTGTTACAATAAGGACCTCACTTATTCCCTTAGAGAGGAGGATAGGCTTAGGGTGCTAAAGGGTATCGAGGAGGATACTAGGGATGATAGTCAAGTGTGCGCGTTAATGTCATCAACCCGACAAATGCTGATTGGAAGCTGTATGTGGTCATTGGTACGTTCACCATCTTTTCATTACCAATGCATGTGATGTTTGATTTGGGTGATTTTCTATCATTTGTATCTACTGCATTTATTACTAGAGATACCTTATCTCTATCTTCTAGTGTAGCTATATCTGTGATGTTGTTTTCTCTAGATAGATTAGATTGCACTTGGCTCTATTTGGATATGTTGTTAGTGATAGGTGGGGTAGAATTTCTAGTGGACTTAGTCGAGATGGACTTATGGGATTTTTATTTCATCATGGGATTGATATGTTTGGGAGATATTGTGTAATGATAGACTACACACTAGAGAGAGTAGTGTTGTGGGAACCTTAAGGTGATAGAGTTTCCTATAGAAGATGCAAGCCTAAGCTTATCTTAAAGGTCATATCTACTCATATGTTGTATTCTCTAGTGTAGAGAGGTTATCCCATGTACGTGTGTTGTGATCAGGAGTTGAATAAGGATGTGGAAACATTAGAAGATACTGCAGTTGCCCAGGACTTTCCAATTGTATTAATGGAGGGGATACCTGGTATGTCGCTAGAGTGCGATATCATCTTCACCATCAAGCTAGTAGAAGGGACAAAGCTAGTGTCAAAGGCACCTTACCGGATGACTCTGGTAGAGTTGCTATAGTTGAAGAATTAATTGGTAGAGTTGATGGCTCAAGGGTACATTCATTTGAGTATGTCTCCATAGGGAACACTAGTTCTATTCGTGAAGAAGAAAGGATAAGAGTCTTCATTTTTTTATTAACTATTAGGGTCTGAACTAGTTGATGGTGAGTAATCGATATTCACTTTTGAGGATTAAGGACCTGTTCAACCAGCTTCTAGGTAGTGAGATGTTCTCAAAGATTGATCTGAGGTCGGGTTATGATCAGTTGCACATTGAAAATGTGGACATTATAAAGATGACCTTTGGGAAATTTTATGAGCACTACAAGTTTATAATGATGCCTTTTAGGCTCATCAATGCAAATGTCATATTTATGGTTTTTGTGCCATTCCTTGATCAGTTCATGGTTATTTTCATCGATGGTATTATGGTGTACTCTTTGAGTAGAGAGGGACATGAGAAACACCTATGCATCATTTTATCACTCCTTAGAGAGCACATAATATATGCCACACTCTCCATGTGTTAATTCTTGCTTTAGAAAGTTGCCTTTCTAGGACATGTGAATTCTTAAGGAGTAGTAGATGTGGATCCATTGAAGATTGTGATAGTTACATAGTGGAAGGCACCCACTAACGTTCCTGACATTCATAGTTTTCTAGGTTTGGTTGGGTACCATAGATGTTTTGCTTCGATTTTCTCAAAGGTAGCTCATACCTTAACGAAAATTTTGAAGAGGAATGCCATATTTTAGTGGGGTGTTACCAGCAAGGGAAATTTTTAGGAGGTGAAGAATTTTTTGACTACAACAATAATTTTGACTCTACTAAAGGGATCAGATAGATTTGATGTCTAAAGTGATATGTCGATGAACGAATTGGGTTGTGTGTTGTTGTAACATGGTAAGGTAGTTTTCTATACTTCCTTCAGCTGGATTTGCATGAGCATAACTACCCAACACATGATTTAGAGTTGTTCGCAGTAATTTTGATTTTAGAGATATAGAGGCATTAACTATACAAGACAAAGTGTGGATTTATCACTGAACATAAGAGCCTCAAGTATATAATCACTTAAAAGAAGTTGAATATGAGGCATAGGAGATGACTATAGTTAGTGAAGGCCTATGATATTGATTTGAATTTCCATGAGGGTAAGGCTAACATTGTTGTAAGTGCCTTGAGTTGGAAGACATTACAATCTTCAAATATTTATGTAATAGCTAATTAGTTGCTTGGGGAGCTCAGTGAGATGGGGGTTGAGCTGATCCAGTAGGGTGATTTGGAGATCTGGATGAGGGTTTTGATGACTACTCCGACAATTCTCGATGAGATCGAGTGGGATACCCTGAAGATGTAAAGATTGATAGAATTTGGCAAAAGATATAGGATGGTCATGCTAAGGGTTTTTGGATTCACGAGGGCGGTAGCATTCTCTATAGGGGTTGTTGGTTTGTACCTTAGAGTTGCACTAATCTAACGTACCAGATTTAAAGGAAGGTCATTTTTGTCCCTATTCTATTCACCTAGGAGGGAATAAATTGTACAAGGACCTTAAATAGATTTATTAGCCTCGTATAAAGCAATAAGTAGTGGAATTCGTGTCAAGATGTCTAACCTATCAGAAGGTCAAGATAGAGCACCATAGACATAGAAAAAGAATACATCCCTTGGATGTGTTGGGATGGAAGTAGGAGTCCATCCACATGGATTTTGTGAGTGGACTACTGAAGAATCAGATTGGATGAAACTCAATTTGGGTCATCGTGGGCAGGTTGATTAAATAGTAGTATATGTATTGATGAGTTCGACCTAGATCATAGGTCATTAGGCCAATGCTTACATGAGATTCGTGGTGAGTATGCACAGTACACCTTCTGACATATTCTCATATAGAAATTTGAGATTCCTTTTGCACTTCTAGGGGACGTTGTTGGAAGATATGGGCATGAAGTTGAGGATGGTTAAACTAAAAGAAAGGTCCCGACACTCTATGACATACTACGAGCTTGTGTTGGGAGAATTGTTTATATTTTTTAGATTTCTCATACAACATCATTTATCACGCTAGCATAGTGATGACACACTTTGAGGTGTTGCATAGATGTAAGTTCCAAACACCATAATGATGGAGAGACACCATCAATACTGCTGTACTCGGACTAGACTTGATAGAGGAGATGACTCAGTAGGTTCAGTTGATTCAAGATAAGATAATGATAACTTAGAGTTGATAGAAGAGCTTTGTTGATCAGAGGTGTCATAGCGATAGTTTTGAGGTAAGAAATAGCATTTTGTTGAGGGTCTTGCTCACCAAAGGGGTACAGAGATTTGGTAGGAAGGGCAAGATGAGTCTGAGGTATATCAGTCCCTATGAGATTATCAACAGAGTTGGCAAAGTCGATTACTAATTGGCACTTCCACCCGAGTTAGCCTAAGTTCATAACATATTCCACATCTTGCAACTAAGAAAGAATGTCGTAGATCCTTCCCATGCGATTAGAACTAATGAGATCAAACTCAACAGTTCGTTATCTATGAACTTTGGTTGGGTATTTAATGCACATCATAACATTATTTTGGTTCATGAAGGTGCTAAAGAAGTTTGATATTTATATTATGAATTTTGTGATAACCATGAGGGCCTCATGTTTACTAACATGGGTCATGTTTATTCTTAGAATTTATTTAATGTGAATTTTTGGGCAAAAGCAAAGAGTAAGGAAATTAACGTGGGGGTCCCATGTTTCCTAACTCAAACTATGTTTTTAATTACTTTATAAAATATGGTGCTTTGTCCTATAGGATTTTATCTAATATAAAAGAGATATGATGAAACCCTAGCAATAAAGTTGTATGTGAAAACCTTCTCATGCATCTCCATAGTATTCTCCTTGTTAAATAATTATTGATATGTGGAATTGATTTATTGATAATTTGAATCATCTTGTGATTACACAAGTGCACAAATAAAAAACTCTATTTATTCCTAATCTGTATGTCTTACAATTGAATTCTCAATTTTTCATTTGTCTTGTTAATTGTGATACTCATTTAGATCCATTAAATTGATGTTATTTTGCAACACTTTGCTATCATATTTGTGGTTGTTGAAGAGATCTGGTGTTTGAGGTGGCTACAAGTTTCAATATTGAGAATTTCTATTGTTCCGTCAATTTTAGATTATGGAAGTTGAATATGTAGGCAATTCTGATTAAGAATGGGTTGGATAAATCTTTGTTTAGTTAATCAAATAAGTCAAAATCGATGATGGATGAGAGATTTAATGAGGTGTATCTGAAGGCCCTCTCTACCATTCAACTATAAGTGTCTAATGAGTTCTTATGGAAAGTGGCAAAGGAATCAACGACAGCTTCCTTGTGGTTGAATCTTAAGCCATTATATATGACAAAGTTAGTAGTGAGTTGGATAATATTGAAGATTTAGCTTTGTGACTAGAAATTAGGTGAGGGTCAATCTTTTAAAGTTTATTTGGATGAGTTTTATTTTATTGTGATTGATTTACATAACATAGAAATAAAACTTGATAATGAATATTTGGCCATTATGCTTTTTTTTTCTTTGCATGCTAGCTTTAAGCTTTTTTGTGAGGCTATTTTGCATGGAAAAGAAATATGACCTACTATAACGAGAGTGGATTGATAGTTAGCTAACTGGCATTGATGCTTTTGGGGACTCACACAATTAGGGACTTATAGGAAGGGGAGGCATTGGGAACAAGGGTCTAGTGACCATAAAAGGTCCTGATATAAATCAAAGAGTTAACAAAAATATATAATGTGTTATAGGTGTCACATGAAGAGGCATATTAGGAAGTTTTTTCCTAATAGGAATCTCGGTGTTGTATCTAGTGAGTCATCAGTTATGAAGGATGATGCCATTGTTATCTAGGATAATAGTGATGAAGATGTGTTGATGGCCACTAATAGACAGGCCACGATCAATGGTACATAGATCAAGGATTCTTTGTGTTCTTACTACATTTTCCCCAATCGGAGTTGGTTTTAGATGTTTGAGTCAACTTAGGATGGAGTTGTCTTAATGAATAATGATGATGCTTGTAAAGTTACTAGGATTGGGATGGTATAGGTGAGGATGGATTACGGTGTTGTAATGACACTGTATAATATGAGACATGTCCCTAAGATGTTCAAGAATATCATCTCTTTGAGTTCCTCAGATTGTAATGGGTACCGGTGTGTTATCAAGGATGGTACACTAAGAGTTATAAAAGGAGCTCTAGTGGTGATGCAGAAGAAATAGGTTAGAAGATTGTATCAGTTTGTGGGTTCCACTGTTGTGGGGACATCTGTTGTGACATCGTCCAGGTTGACAAACTCGGATGTTATGAGACTTTGGCACACAAGATTGAGGCATATGAGTATCAAGGGCCTAACTAAGATCTCTAAGAGGGAGTTGCTGGATGGACAAAGTAAAAGTACTATGGACTTCTGTGAGAACTATATGTTTGGCAAGTAGAAGAGGTTTATATTTTCTATAGCTAAGCATAGTGTGATAACACCACCTAAGTATATCCATTTAGATTTATGGGGTCCAGCAAGAGTGATTTCCAAAGGGGGTAGTACTCAGTAACATAATATTAACTCCATTAGAATTAACCACCGACATCACATTTCCTTACATCATTTTTTTTATCTTCTTCCCCAACCTTGAATTTCAACTTTGGGGATGAAGTATTCTTTTAATAGGTTAGTGATGTATTACCCCAAAATATTATTAAATTATAATCTTAATTAATCAACATTTAATCTAATCTAAATTCTATTTTTTGAGTTATTATATTATATTATATTTTTAGCCTAACCTTAACTTTGGATGAGTGTTAAATAAAATTTTAGATTTAATTCCCAATAATTTAAACCTAATCCTAGACCCAAAAAATTTCCCTTTTCCCCTTTTCCTTTTATTTTATCGCCTTTCTTTTCCCTTTTTATATTCCTTTATTTTTCTCTTTCTACCCTCTCTTCTTTGGCATATGCCCTAACCCACTTCCCTCCATTCTTTCTTTCTTTATCTCCCAGGTCTGACAACGCAACCCACTACCCTATTTTCTTTTCTCCTCTTTCTATGTCAGTCTTCTTGATCCTCCTTTCCTAGTCCTCTTTTGGTAAAATAGGGCCTTGCACACTACCCCTACCCTAACATCCTTTCCCTCTTCCCTTTTCATCCATGTAGCTTACCACTCCTACCTTTGGTCGCCAGGCCATTCACCACTAACTCCCAACCTTGATATCCCTACACCTCTGCCTTCACTCACCTACTCCATCACATGCCTAGCCTACCCTCTACTTGTCAACTTCTCTCTCTTCCCTTCCTTTCCCAACAACCTCCCTTGGTCATGCACACACACACACACACACACACGTGTGTGTGTGTGTTCATACATGCATGCAACACCTCCCATATTCCCCCTTCAGCACCTTTCCTTCCCTTCTCCCGTCAAAGCATGAAAAATCCCCCTCCTCTATTTTCCTTTTATTTTCTTCACCTTACTACCATCGTAACCTCCAACATCACCACCCTCTATTGTCGTCCTTCCTTCCCATCCACTTCTTCTCTCTATTTGTGTCACACAACACCACCCTGACCATTCCAAACCACCTACATATTATTTTGTCAGCCCTTAAATTTTTTTTAAAGCAGTGACACTTAATGTCAATTCACTCTCCTCTAGCTATGGAATCACTCATCAATCCACCTCCTCCACATTGCGACCTTTCCGATTATTACCTTTCCCCTACCATTTCTCTTTTACTGCGAACTATTAACCCATTTCTTCCTTTTCCTTCTTTTTCTCTCCTTACCTAGCCTCAGATGCTGCCTATATTCCATCATCATTGCTCTAGCAACGCCACCAGCTCCACTCTTCTTCCTTATTTCTAGCTACCCTTAACCGATGACCACCAGCCACACCACCCATACTACTGACCACCATCACCACCACCACTCCATGCCTCCAAATCCCACCAATGCCAACACCTCCTTCACCACCACCTTTGTTGCCAGCCATCACTATCACCGCCACCTTGAATTACCACCTTAACCACCAGCACACCTTTGTTGCTATTGTCACACTACCACACTACACAACCTTACCCAAGCCTTCCCTTTTTAGTTATCTCTATTTTCCTTCATCTCCCTTGCCTTATTTTTTCCTGGATTAAATTTCCTAAGTATAATTTTATGTATCTTGACTTCAAGGCGATACCCCAGTGGTCGTAGAGGAGGAAGCATAGGTCTTACAAGATTAGAGACCAGAGTTGCTTTGGTAAGGATACATGTCATAGTTAGAAATTTTATATGCAAAACGTGTATAATTGTTTGTGTATCATGCTCAAAAATTTTAGAAGGAAAATATTGTTATGATAATGATGTTGTATGATATGTGGTGTTGTATGTTGAAAAAGTAGTGAAGATGGGAAATTGTGAGGTTGTGTATGTTGTTGGTTAAGATGATTTGGGTATGTAATATCTATATATAATTGTGGATATGCATTTTTATGATGATAGAAGGTATTAGAGGTTGAAAAATCATTCATATTGGGACTCACGATATTTTCGTGGAATATAGGTATTTTAGCTATCTCGAGGACAATTTGATCAATATAGATTAAAAATGGAATATAGGGTGTTTTAGTACAATAATTTGTTCAAAACAGGTTAAATAAAGTATGTGGAGTGTAACATGAATCCTTTAAAGTCCAATAAATTATAAAAGTGGTTTTAAGGGGGAATAACAACCCTAGGGGGTAATCATTATCATATGTGTGAAATGTTAGAACTTGACTTTAAATTCTGGATATGTTATTGATATTTCCATTTTAGGTTTTCATATTAAATTTGGGGTTATATGAGTCTCATAGGAAACATTATGATTAATTTGTAACATTAAAGATTTATGGGAAAGGTAAATAGTAACCCTATGGGTAGGTTGTGATTGCATGTGTAGGACATGAAAGTTAGAACTTGATTTTTAGGTATGTGGTGAATAATAATATTTTAAGGATGGGTATGGATTTTGGTGATAGAATGAGAGCCAGGGAGAAGTTATGCTAGACTTGTAAAATTAGGGTTTCTTAGGGGAATATGGCTTGTCCTTGGGAGGATATTTTAGGAAAATTTTCTTCCATAGTCATGTGAGTGTTTATATGATGGCCTTGGAATTAATAACCAAAAATAAGATATTAATCATTTACATTGAAAGATCATATAATTCAGGATTTCTTGTACCGATTTGCTACACCAGATGATAATAGTGGTCAGGAGCTTTATACTTTGATGTTGTATTTATGATACTGTTCCAACACTTGAGAATAATGGCCCAAAGATTCATGCTCTAGGGTTATATTTATTGATATAGTTCTATCGATTGATAATACTGGGGTCTCTAAACTCAAATTTAATAAATCACTTGAATGATCATAGTTATTAATAAGATATTAATCACTTAAAGTGAAATACTACATGAGTTACAACCGATTTTACCTATCCGTTCCACCAAATGAGATTAGTGTCCAGGAGCTTTATTCCCTAATTTTGTATGTTTTTTATAGCATTCCACTAACCAAAAATAGTTACTCCCTAGAATAATACATTTATGATAAAGTGTCATAGGTTGAGAATAGTGGGGTCCATAAACTCGGCATGAATATGATTATACATATTGACCATAACATTATTATTGTAAGGCCCGAGAATCAATAAATGAGTGGGTACCTTTATTTCATATTATGGGCGCTTTTATCTCTTGTTGTTAACTTATTACTTTGCTTAACCTTTCTTGATTGTATTGTCATCTTACTTTGTATGTATTATACTTAATATCATTTGTATGGGTGTTGTTCATTTCCACGAGTATATGGCCCAATTGAGTTTGTGTAGGTTTATGAGGACCCGTTAGATGACTATGCTGGTGCTGCTTTTGATGCACTTGTTGGGGGGAAGAGTACTGAATCTATCTTTAGGTTTTGGTTTATAGTTTGATTTATTTGGTTGACCACTTTGAACCCAGATACCTCTCTAAGTTTTCAATGTAACACATTTTGCAATTTATCTTTGTACTTAGAGTAAATCTCGAAAACATTTGTGAAAGTTTATGAACCTATCTCTTTCTCCATTTCTTTATGTTTAAATATTTAGCTACTTTACCTTCTATTCAACATAAGAATGGCATGGTAAGCTAGACATAGGTCAAGTATAGCGGTAATACCCAATTACTTTGTTTTATGCTTCTTATTAAATGGATATTTTTTCAATTGCACATTTTGGGGTGTTACACGTTTATATTAGTAAATGAAGATAGAAGATATCTAATGAATGCTTAGAATGCTGAACATTTGACAAGCCATTAATTATAATATTGTTTGGTTTTGACTTAACAATGAAATTTTGTTACATTTGAATCTATGTTCTTTATTCATATGCCAATGAAGTAAAAAGAATAAAAGTTTATTCTGTACTGATTTGTTCATAAAATATCTTTTGTAGTGTGTATGTTTACTAAATTACAAAAGGTTGGAGCTTAGATAAGTAAGTCTTATCACAAAGAGATCATTGGTAAAGATCTACATTTAATCCATTGCACAAAGAGGAAATTACAACTATAGGCCTCCTCATATAGAGGCCGCCCAACACGTAAACCCTTTCATAAATAGGTCGTTAAAGGTGTAAGACTTCACACAAAGGGCTCCCAACATGTAAGTCATTTAACAATGAGGCCATTAAAGCTTTAAGGCCTCTCACAAAGAGGCCCCTCAATATGTAAGCCCTCTCTCAAAGAGGTTTTCCTATCTATAAGCCCTCACTGAGGTCTTCGAGTAATGAATACAAACATACGTGGTGAGATGAGAGTATAATGAAGCTTTAACATATTAAACCTAAGGCTCAATATGCAAGTCCTCAAATCAAAGAGTTCTTCAATCATTGAAGATGAGCACACTTGGTGATATGCATTGAGCCCAAGACTTTATACATAAGCTCTCAAAGAGGCCAAAATTAAAAACGGGCACACCTGGTGAGATGAAATACTAATGCACTTACACTCACTAAGCCCAAGGGGCATACCTGGTGAGATGAAAGACTGATTCTCTTTCATTCACTAAGCTCGAAGGGCACACCTGGTAAGATAAAATAATGATGTGCTTTTACCCAATAAGCCTATGCTATTAAGGTGCGTCCATGGTGGAGTAGCTAAGGCCACTAAGTCATTATGGCATACTTGGTGGCTTTTCAACTTAGCTAATACAAGGCTTATTTGGTGTATTCCTCCACCATAGTGTTGGAGCCACTAAACCTAATGTTGAGCAGTTTAGTTGGTCCATTCAGTTTGATCAACCAATGGTGATTGGGTTAGACCCTACTTTGGTTTGCTACCACCAAAGTATACTAAAATTTTAGAATGCGTGTCTTTTAGTTCTTTATTTTTCTTATTACGATAATATTTTAGCCTCAGCAAGAGTAGAGAGATAAATAAGATTATATATGATGACAGATAAGAAACTAATATGAATTCATTTTATATATGAAGAAGGTATGTTCATATTCCATTAACAAGTGGAGTAGGGTATCCTAAGAGTTATCTTCCTCTTTATCAATTTCCTTGGACTATCTAGAATCTTCAAGAACTAGAATGTGTCCCAAATCCTCATGATGATATAGTTTTTTATTGAACTTTAATAATTGGTTACATTATACCAAGGTCTTGAACCGAGTGTACACTACAGAGGTGCCACAATCATACCACTAAGACTAGAGCTATTTTTCATAATGAGAAAACTCTTCACTTGCCATATTGTTTTCTATAGCTTCATGAGAATGTCTCAATTTGGAGTCGACAATGGTTTACTCTATGCATTCATTCATATCTCTATGCCACTCTTCAACATCTTGCTTTGCCCCAAACAATTGATCCTAAAAATTCTTTATTTCTCTATTACTAATCATCTCCTTATCAACAACTTCTTTGTGTAACTACTTGGCCTCAATATACTCTTCCTCCAAGGTTTATTCTAGGTTTGTGTACTTGGCCTCATATTTAGTTACTTTATCGATGAGGATTTTAGTCTCTTTTTGTAGAGATATAGTTATATCAACGTACTTTTAGACCTTCTTGGTATCTGTAAGCCACTTTTTTTTTAGGGAAGTTAGTTGTTCGATCAAGATTTTATCCTTATGAAAATAGTCTTCTGGACGGATAGTGTTAACCCTCAGTTGTTTTTTTTTGCTCTAAATGCCCACCTTTCTCTTTTCAAGCAATATTCAACGCTATCAACTTAAGCCTTAAAAAAATCTACATCCAATGAGGTAAACTTCAATAAGCTCTTCTCAATTTCTAACTTAGATACTTTAGCTTGAAGGCCTTCTATCTCAAATTTTAGAATTGTGTGGGCATCTTGAAGAGTTTTATAATCTCCTTCTATCTGTTGGAAGTGTTGAGTACATCGAGAAAACTGATAAAAAACCGCTTTCCCATAACAAGTTGTTGTAGATAAAACATAAGAATCTATAGAATTTGTCATATTATAAACATAATATAAATATAAAAGAATGAGTAAGTTATACTTGATAGGTGAAGTTTAAGTTAGCTCATATTAGAGTTCCACTCCTGAGGTTGTCACCTATCTCCTTGTCCCAGCTCAACGTCAGCACCTCATTCAACTCAATTCCAGCATTGTCATTTGGATGGCTTTAAAAGGAGGAGTAATTTTCAATCATAGTTAGAGTAGCTTCACCATCTTCAATAGAGACTTTGGATACACCTTCACATGATTTTTCCTATGGGATAAAGTATCCAATTCCATTACTCCAGCATCAGGACCTTCTAATAGCCCAGTTATAGGTATGGGTCATCGGCGCCCCATGATCAAGAAGGAGTTTATAAGGGAGTATAAGCATTGATACTATCCTTTGTCAGCAAATATCCTTCTTCTTTTTTTTCCCTCCACCTCCTATTCTTCACTCTCTAGTTCATCCACAAGTATGTTAGTTTCCATGGTCGGGGCAAGGGCATACGGCTTTTCAAAACATGCAAGGTAGGAAGTTGGGGTTCCTTCAAGGAAAGATCCATGGGTTCCTTGCCCTTTTTTTTAATTGGCTTTAGTGGAGGCTCAAGAGGACCATATTTTGCTTTTGGTTCCAATAGCTTGGCTTAGATAGAAAGTAGAGCAAATAAAGGATTGGGTTGGCTAGAGGAATACTTTGTAATCTTCTTAGTTTTTGGAACTTTTGAGATTTCCTTGGGCAAAACTCCCTCTTGAGTTGTTAGAACTTTGAAGATAGCCTTGGGTGGGGCTCCTTTATGAAAATAGCTAGTAGAATATGTTACTAATAAAAGCAAAAGCAAAAGTGATAATTCGGTAGCATCAAGTATTTCTAACCTTATTTAACTTTACCTTCTTCTTTGGTCTTTTAGGACCAGGCTTTGCAAATTTTTGTAGTTTCTTGAACCTATAACAATTTAAAAGAACTCTTAGAACATGATTATAGATAAATAGGGTAGTGATATATCATTATAATATATACCTTTCACTTGATCAAATCGGTAATACTTTATCCACCCGTAGGATGGACAATGGGCTTTTTTATACCCTTGGATAGGCTAGAGGGGGTAAACTGTTATTAAGCCTTCTATACGTTGCACTCTGTAGAAAAAAAAGTAAGATAATTTTGTAAGCTGATGGACTGGTTAAGTTAATATAAGAATGGAAATGATGCAAGAAGAAGAAGATACTTACCAACATCATAAAATAATTATATATTATTGAGGATGATAGAAACTTTCATAACTTCATTATTATTTACAATGCACCCATCTTACACAAACTTGTCAAAATTTTCCACACAAGCATCCAACTCCTAAGAGAAAGGTGAATACCCTATGACATTAGGGTTAAGTCGGGCTTACTTAGGCAGATTTCACTCGGAATGTGCCAAGATAAAAAAAAGTATTGGGACTTCCATCTTATAACAAAATACCAAGACTTCTTAATAAATTTATTCTCATCTCTAGTTTGAATGGATTCAAAGCTTGGGGTCATCACACGGCTCAAAATTTTGAAGAATTTCTTGAAAAAATTAATTATTGGTCTGGTTTCCAAAAAATGACAACTATATAAAAAACACATTACACTTCTCCAAGATTTGGGCATGAATTGGGTTAGGCTTGGAGAAATTCCCTTATGACTAAGTGTCAAGGAAAGCATATTTCAACGTAAAGAGTCTCAACATATAAGGTTATACACCTACTAGTTGGGTTATTGGCTCTATCTGAGGGGGTTAGATAAAAATTAAGAGAAGAAGGAATATAATGTTTCATACAAAAATACTCTAGCATAGCTTCGATAAAATTACTCACGAGGAGATTATCTGAGTTAAAAGTTAAAGTTTCAGACATATTGATAGAAAGGGGTGTAAGGACTGATGTTTTCATAACTGATTAGTTAATTGAGGATGAAAATGGGGAAGGAAAAATTGAGAGTGTGATGGATATATTTGAAGACTAAGAAATAGAGGAATTAGAAGGGTTATTAAGATTTTTAAGAACTAGATCCTTTAGAAATGTAGGGGATTTACTAGGATGTTCAGAAAATCTAGTGGTTGGTGCAACAATGACATGAGCTTCACAAGTTTGATTATATCTAGGAAGATTGTTTTGTTGAGTTCCTTCACTTATGACAACAGTTGGAGGAGTTGTGCAAATATATACGGATGAAGATAATAGTGATTTGGGTGATGTCCTAATGAAGGATTGAAAAATAGAAGATTTGTAGGTTTTAGATTTGAAAATATAGAGCTTGAGAGTTATAGGATATTATAGGGCTTTAAATGTATAAGTAAGAAAAAGCAGGAAGTGGAAGAGGTATATATAATGATATGAGATGGTCAAGATTGTCTCATTTTTTTATTGGAAAATGAAGAGTTTTTAGGTGTGATGTGTATTCATCACTAACCAAATCTTTTTGGTAACCTATTGGGATTTGGTGAGATGTTGGTTAATGGGTAAAATATTTGGATATTACAAATTGTCAAATCAAATCCTTAATTCTTTCCTTTTCCTATGCAAAATATCCACATTAAAATATATGGCCTTTAATAACCTAGGAAATTATTCCTTTTATAACAACTATAGTTGGGATCAGGTGGTCCTTATTTAAAGTTTTTCCTTATATTAGAACGTTTAGGGTAAGGAAAGTGAGGCTTACTTAGAAAGACTCATTTCATTAATATTTTTTTTACCAAGATTCAAAATTTAAATTTTATAAAAGCTAATGAGATTTATGTGGTTTTATTTTCTCTCAGCAGAAGATGTTGATGAACTTTACAAAAATAAGTTAGTTTACCATTACTTGATACCACATATATACGGTGTCTGATGGTATTTTTTATGTAACTTTATTTATATCATGTATGATGGCCTTTTCTATGCAAATTTATTTATACATGTCCATCACTCTTTTAAGTGTGTTTATATTTTTCTTTATATGAATATGTGTCTGATGCACATATTGATGAGTCAAATGATCTATTAAAATTTCAGGATGTAACTTTTGTTTATTATTTTTTATTGTATATTTTGAGTTAGCATGCTTAAATGTAAAATTTTTGGCCATTGGTAATGTAATTGAAGCCTAATTTGTTGATATCATAGAAGTAGCTGATGTACTTGGCCGTCAACAATGTAATTAAAGCCTCGCTTGTCTACTCAAAAGGAGTGGCTGATATGGCTTGTCTCCTAAACTAGTATTATTAGGCCTTAGGGTATAGGCCTAAAGGAAGAGAGTTGGCCCAAAATCTTTCAAATATACCCATCTTGATCTCAGACTGGTCCTAAACTTGTAACCTATACCATTCTCATGATAGGTCGGTCCTCTATAAAGGATAGAGGCAACTTTTTGTCCTCAAATGCATAATATTTTCCTTCTTCCTTTTTTTTACCCTATATAATTAGGGTCTTATAGATATCTTGAAGGACCTAAAATCATAATATAACTCCCTCACTTTTACTCTCTCCTCTTGCCTCTAGTTTTTTCCCTTAGTATTCTATAATCTCTATCTACTAATTTAACTTCCTAAGAGTCCCTTAGTTCGCAAAATTCTAACAACAATGAGATTTCATATCTTAAGAAATATTAAAAATAATGGTAACATTATCAACTTTTCATGCTTATTTTATATTCAAAAAAGAAAATATATTTCTTCAATAAATTGTTATGTCTTTAGGTTTTTGCTCATTTGCCACCTCTTCCGTTGACCTCATTTTCCAAAGCTAGAGCTAATAAAAGTTGACCCAACTCAATATGACCAACATAAACTAACCTTACCCATACAAAAACTTATCCAAAACAACCCAATGAATTAAAAATCCAAAACCTATTAGATATGATCTAAGAAATTATAAACTCAAAACATTCTTAACCCGATCCAATGCTTATCTAAAATTTGACATAACTTGAAAAGTATAAATCCTAAAAGACTTAACTAAAGATTTTTCATAAAATCATAATTGTTTAATATTATTCTATAGTATTCTCTCCCATATATGTGTAAAAGATAAAAGCATATACATAGTTCACTAAACATACTTGGTGATCTAAAGTAGTAGGCTTACCACAAATTGACAGCTCAAGTTGATGGCTCAAAAATAAAAATAAAAATAAAAATAAAAAATATAGAAAATAGTGCAATGCCTACTTATTTTTGCTATTGTGATTTGATTTGAATCCAAAATAAAAAATTTAAGAGTTTGATATTACTACTTTACTATGATTCATGTCATAATTAATATTTTTCTATTAGTATTATCACTATTCTTATAAATTATGGATATAAGCTTAAAAGAATAGGCCCTAAAAAGACTTATGCATTAAGAGTAGTTTGCACTTATATCAACTTTATTCCAAAGAAGACTCATGGAGCAATACACTCAATAAATAAAGTTACCATATAATACACGGTGCCCTATCCTCACTTAGTCATCAATGAATTAAGATAGATTAATATACCTTAACCATGATTTTTTTTTTCATTCAATAGCAACAAAATAATCACTATCTCAAGTTGAAGTAATATATGTCTTTTGGATTAAAGAGCATCTTACTGTATCATTATTAGTTTTGAAATGAATTCATATGATATGATGAAGATTAAAAAATTAATATATTGTTGTTGGTATTATTATTATACTATTACTATTACCATGTATTTAGTTGCTATTATTTCTCTTGTTGTTGTTATTATCATTATTATAGTTTTATCATTAATTTTGTACTATTATTAAAATTCTATTGATATAATGGAATGGAACTGTTATCAATGGTTGATATGAGTCTATATTATATAAGGACTACATGATATATAAATATAACATAAAATTAAAATAATACTCAAAGTCAATATAATAAATCTTATAATGGAGATGAATTACAAAGTATAGATTAAAATAAAAAGTAAATATTTCAATTAAAAAGACTTTTAAATTTGAAATTTAGATAAAAAAATTCACAACAAATCCAATGATAAAGTAAAGACAAAAAAATCAAAGAGTCTACCTTCGATATAATCAAACTCAAAGAATAAAATAAACAAAAAGGAACGTGTTTGAAATAATTACACTTGATGCATATTGAAATATAAAAATGACATGAACATGACCCAAATCCAAAATGGCCTAAATTTGATCCAAACCCATCCTAAAAAGTAGAAAAATCCAACCTGACCAACACCCTAACAATATGCATACACCTATTCACCATATAAGGACTTAGGATTTGATACCACCTAACATATTTTACATATCATATCTTCTTTTCATTATATGTCATTTGGAGAAGTTTATTGACTATTTGTTTTAATCATAGGATTTTTCTACTAAAATGTTAAGAATCAATACAAAATGAAGTGGGATCCTATGAATAGATCAATTTTAATTGCACGCCATCATAGTAGATGTGGCTTGGAGTTGGCATCACGTACAAGTAACATTAAGGCTTGGCAAGATAAATATTATCTTCTGAGAGTGGATCAATGAGTCTTGATGTTGAGCCTAAATATGCAAATTATATTACTACTATTTCTTTACATGACATTATAATTATTAGATTTGTTATAATATTTTCTTTTATAGGAGATGTTGATGGATTTAGGGCTAAAAATTCACCATATGTCATGTATGGTAAAGATATCATGTAAACAAAAATTACTTAGCCATCATTCCATTCATTCAAATAGGTTCAGTCTACTATATTGTTCGTAACATTTCGAAAGTATTTCACAAATTGGCTTACGAAGAGGATTTCAACAAGCGCAATACACAAGTTCTACCCTATGTTCTGGTCTAAACAAGCTACATGAATATGATCGAATTGTTTGTGATAATAATTTTCTAGAAACACCAAATTTTGAATGTTACAAGATGGTTCGAATAATTTTTAGTTTGATAAATGTTATGGATATGAATTTTGTTATGATTTTGACATTAAAAATGTAATATTATTAATGCTAAATTTTTCATATTTAATTTTGATTTTAATTTTGAGAAATAAGTGAACTTATTTACCTAAACATTTGGATATTTTCCCTACACACCTACAACTTATTCCTACACATTTGATTTTTTCCTTATATATTTATAATTATCTTAAAAGATAAAATAAAAATCCACATGGAATTATAGGTAACACTTGTGCCATGTGATCAAATTCTAAGTTTTCATATGGTAGGTCACATTAGCACTAATCAAGAATCATAGCATACAACCATATTACTTATTTAGCCACATCAAAATCCACACCAATGTTTATGTCAACATCCACACCAACACCCACCTCAATAAAACATCTAAGTTTTTAATCAACAAGCATGACATGCCAAGAAATTTTACCCACTAATTAGACAATGTGAAGGAAAAATATTTCCTTGAACTTTTTTTTACCTACTCATTTTGACACATTTAAAATGTGCAGGTGAAGATAGAGGAATAGAATTGCACAACTAATGCCACACCCTCATATGAAGCAAGTTGAAACACGCTAACCTCATGCAAAAAAAAACATTCAAATGGATGTAAAGCATAATACCACATTTTCAAAAAACCTAACTTGCTGAGGATCTTTATTATTAAAATAAAAATATTTTTTTGAATAATTTGTTTCACCTTTTACAAAATTATAACCCATTTCACATTTTGAAACGTTTCATTCTCACTTTCTCGCTACTTTGACTCATATGAGACTTCTCAGTTTTTTGAAACTTTTTTCTAATGTTTGTATTTAAAATCATCATATTTTTTTTTAAGCCTCCTAGGATCTTTCAAATTTCAAACAAGCCATTGGTTAAAAAAGAATACTATTCATTAACCCATGTACCTTAAATGTATTTTAAGCCATATAATAATTTATGAAACTTTGAAAATTATTATATTTTAGTGTTATTAACCTAATAATTATTTGAAATTTTTTTTATAAAGTTTGGATTTATTTAAATATATTTGGATATAATCAATTATCAAATGTGATTTTTCTTCCTCCAATCTTGTAAGGATCAACCCCAACATTTCATTATTTATTTTTATGGTTGAAAACCCCTAATTTATGCCCAAGAATTTCTTTGCTTTTCTCTCCTTGGCGGCGATCAATTTTTCTCTGTCCTTTTTTTTTTTACAGATATTTAGCATAAATATCATAAGTTAGAAACCTTTTCTTCTAACTTTACTCCTCCACTCATTTTCTCTTCTTCCAAGCCTTTCATTGTATGTCTTGTGGATGAATATTAGCCATATCTTTCTCCATCTATGTGGCACCACCATCTTCACTTCTTCACCATGGATATTATTATGAAAATTTCTCCCAACTCCTCATTTGTTAAGCTAACTTAACACCTAAGAAATTTTACCTTCCTACTTTTATCATCATTCTAACTTAGCAAATATTCTTTCTTTTCAATCCTCCCATCTAAACCACCCCTTCGTCTCCCTCCATTTTCATACACAATTTCTCACATCTTCATCCTCCGTTCCTTTAATGGATTAAGCTCCTATACACCGCCATTAATTTTGCTTCATTTTCCTTCTAAATGTTAAGCTATAAGTCTATTCTTTTTCTCAAGTATTTCTCCACCTTCTTGTGCCACCACCTTATTCATCCCTTGCTACTCCCATTTTTGAACCTCTATTTTCCATCTTTGCTCCATGATTAAGGATATTTTCCTTCCAAATCTTGAAGATAAGTTCAAATTCCCTTCCTCTTATATTTTACCTCCTTTGATTTTGTTTTGATGTGTTGTTTTTCCTAATATTTTTGTTGATTTTTTGAGGTTTCATGAAGGCTTTATGAAAGATATTTCTTGGTCCTTGAACTTCTCTTTTCTCTTGAAAATATGGAGCATTAAGCTTAGGTAACTATGAACATGAACATAAGTATATAGAACTTTGGTGTTAGCATGATTATTATGTTGATGTGTGAAATTATGTAATGGATGATGATCATGCTGGTTTTATTCCTTTAGCCTTGATGTTGTGATTTTGTGGACTTTAATTGATTCCATTGACACCATGATCTTCCTTTTAACTTCTAGATAGATTTTGCTACATCATATGCTTGATTTTAGTAAGTATTGATGTTCTATAATTTTGTTGAAGATTTTGAGAGTTTAGGTGTTCTTGTTAATGGTTTTCATGTTATTGATAACATTCAATGTGTTTTTGAGTTATTGGCACTCTAACTATTCTAGGTAAGTTTAATATGAGTGTAATCATGTTTTTAATAAAATTAAGCATAAAATAATATAAATACCCTTAAAAGCCTTTTATCATATTTTAAGATCAAGGAGTTGACCATTGACCTTTAATAATTGGTTTTCACCCTCAAAATAGTATCCAAGTATGAATAGTGAATTCTTATGAATAGGAATTCTCGATAATAAAATATTTCTTCAGTTTTAAAATTTAAGCTTTTTCTATATAAAACCATATTCCCATCAACTAATGAATAAAAGTTTATGTGAATAGTTTATTTGGTGGCTAAGCGTAAAATATCTAATATTAAATGACTAAATTGACGATAATGATTTTGGTTAGATTTTAGGGCCTAGTTGACCTAACTTTGACTTTTAGCTTTTTTGAGAAATCTTACTCAATTAGAGGTGCATTACTTTTGTTTGTTGAAATATATTTCTCATGGCCTTTGGGCTTCAATTTTGTGTTTTTTCTAAATACTTTTGAGGGACCATTTGATTTGCTTTCATGTTTTAGTTCACTAATTTTCATGATTTGGGGTGATTTATTACATTCCTTAGGGTTTTGTATTGACAATAAACACTTATGTGATATATGTAATATATGCTCTTTGAGTTTCTTTGATGGATATAATTGGTACAAAATCTATGGGTTTTATGTCTTTTTCTACTGCTCACAATCCTTTAAACCTTTCATTTCGTGTTATCATAAAATACTAGGGGCTATTAGTTCTATAGTATTATGATACCTTTTCTACTATATAGATATATAATGTGTGCAAACTTAAGGATTAGGGTAACTTTGGTGAGACTACCCTAGACATAGCCCAATGGTGGTGGGTAAGATGCTCGACCTACCGTGTCTTAGTAGAGTTCTTGGCTAGGTGAACATTAGAGTCTCTGTACAAGCCCCCATCCTAGATATATTTTTTAAGTTGAGTGCGATGGTCTTATGTTTCATGTTTGTGCCCCTTGTCTTTTTTCAAAGTGTGGTTAGATAGTATGTCCATATGTGAACATTGGTATATGTTTATAATGTTGACTTATGGCTTTCATCCATTTGTGGTAAGACGAGATGTCCAAGCTTATGTCTTAGAGTTTGTATATATTTACCACATGGCTTATGTGACATACTTTTATGATTGTGCACCTTGTCTTTTTTCCATCGTTAGTGAGATGAGATGTCTAAGTATAAATATTGACATGTATTTGGTGTAAATGCTTTTAAAACCCTTATGCAAAAATGTATCAAAGTTTAAGATTTATATAAAAAATGGATATTAGAGATGTTTTTGGGATTTTCCCTTACCTTTTCAATGCATTTATGATTTCCTTATTCTTCAATTATTTAAGTTATTATACCCTCGGGGTATAACATATTGCATATTATTTTATATCCTTAGGTTGCTAGCTTTGCAACAACTCAATGTGGTTATCTGTCGGCATGATTATTGTAGATGTCGTAGGGTTGTGCTTTCTTTGCTTATGCATGAATCAATACAAAATTTGAACATTATGTATTATGATATTATATGTGTGTTGCATGAATCATTATTATATAAGATACTTATATCTTAGTCAGTACACTATCCATATTGATGCCACGCATTTCAACTATTATGCAAGTATGTTGTGCTATATTTTTTTAGGGTTGATATATGTAGGGATAGCAACGGAGTGTGTCGGGGATGGGGACCCCATCCCCGAACTCGACCCAATCCTTGGTTTTTTTATCGGAGATTCTCCGACCCGATCCCTGATTTATTCCCCTACCTTGAAACCCGACCTGATCTCCGAAACCCGACTTTATACCCGATCCCTGATTCCATCTCCAATCTTCAAGCCTTTTTTTATATTATACTTTTAATTTATATTCTATAAAAAAATTATATATATATATATATAATTATAAAAAATATATAAAAAATTATTTAGGGTGGGTTCAGGGACGGGGACCCCAAACCCATCCCTAAAACAATTTTTGTTAAAAATCCTCGAACCCAAACCCGATCTCCAAATTTTCTCCTCGAACCCAAATGGAGAATCTCTGACGGGCCCCTGAACCTGTAGGAAAAATTACCATCTCTAGATATATAAGAGTGTCGAGATTTTGGTTGGCTTATTAAGAATTTTATTGTGAATCCTTATGAACATGCATTCTATATTGTTTTGATCTTATTGAGATCCATTATATCTTTATGATCTATTATTTAGTTTAAGTATAATTTTGTAAACCTTGTATCAAAACTATTGAGTAAATAGTACCTAACTCTTGGGATATGAGTTTACTTTTTAGCCTTAAATCAAACATAGATTAATATTGCTTGGACCTCTCATATGTTAGATGTAGTAGTAACACCTTGTACTTATTATTTAGCTTCCACAAAATTATCTTGTAAAAAAACATTATGGTGGTGAAAATTGGGGTGTTACATAGAAGGCTAGAAACAACACTTTAAATGGTATTTTTAAGGCAAGTCTAAAGAAAATGGCAAGTAATTGTACGAGGTATGTTGTTTACAACCAACACCCTAAGGAATATGGATGCATTAGGGGTCCAAGTAACAAAGTCTGTGATGATAAAATGGTTTAGTATACCATAAGACTAAGAGAAGTCCTCAATCCTTATTTTGAATGGAAAATCATAAAAATTCAACCATAATAAGCAAAATGTATTTGGAAAAAGGTCTCAAAGGCATTCACATATACAATTTAAAGTGGGATATTCCCAAATTTTAACAAAACCTACATGGAACTAAAGTTATTATCGATGCAAAAACCATCACTAGATTAAACAATGACATCTTTTTGAGCTATTCTTGAAGGACTTTTCATGGTTAAAGTGGTGGTCACAAGCCTAATCCCTCAAATTTCCCAGAAAGTGTCTTGATCCTATTGCAACTCCACCTTATTACATTTCTTGACAAGGCCAACCTCCCACTCCTTGATTATATTCAACTTATTCTTGATGACCGTAGATATCTACTTCAACTTATAGCATTGGACTTTATCAAGAAGGGATCAAATACATGAATCTTGAGTATTAAGTTCCCATCGTAGCTTGACACTTGGAGTACCTCCTTGGAAGTATAGGTGTCTTCCTTTTGGCTCTAGTATACCTCAAATGCATGATGAGAAGTGTGTTGCTCTTCTAAAGCTTTCCTTTCCTAAATGAGCTTCGAGTGGAGACTCCACTAGTAACTCTTCAAGACTTTCACCTTTGACTCTTGAAATGCCTTAAATTCTCAAAATTATGGAACCTTATATTCTAGGGAACCCTCATCCTTCTAGATTTGCTTTACTTGTCACTGCCATATCCATCAAGGAAAAGAGTACTCGCTCTATGGCCTATAAAGGTCACTAGTATGAGAACTCGGACATCAAACATTGGAAAAAAAATCAAATGTAGATCATAATAATACCTAATATTTTTCAAGTGCAGCTTCTTCTAAATGTATCCCTTTGAAGAGCTAGGCCAGTTGAGGCTCATCGGTTGGGAGGACTAGTCTCCCCATCTTGCTAACAAAGGTATTAGTGCCTTCAAAGGTGCAAGGTCCCTACAAAATCATTGGCTGGCCATTAGATCCATCCTCTATCTAATAGGAAGTATTCCTTATGTGTGTTAGCCTTCTCCTTTGAGGCAACAATAAACACTACTCCAAACTACCTTTCTCATTGATATGCATAACCGAAGCATCTATCGGGATTAAAAATTTCTAAGTATGGGCATGGGCACCATACCATATGGGGCATGAGAGGCTTCTCCCTTGTGGCAATACAACTTCTGCTAATCTCTTGTGCCCTATATGGTATGGTGCCCATGCCACATGGGATAAGCCTCTTGTGCCCCATATGGTATGGTTGAATCCCACATGTGGCAATATACCTTCTCCCATTATAAGAATATGAATAGTTGAAAATATCATTTCTTTATCTTACAAATAAGAGAAGATCTAAACATTTATATTTGAGTGACTATTATAACCTATAAAAAAATAAAGCATGTGTACTAACCTACTATTATATCATCAAGTGTCTTACAAATGTTTAATTAAACCTAAAGTGGCATTACTCACACAAATGCCACCATCTTATCAAGTCCCTAGCTCAAATTATTTGCCTTAGGGAGTGGGAGAACTAACTATATGGGGAAAAGCTATCCCTACGGCCCAAATCAGCCAAGGGAGGCCTAAGGGTGCCTCCCTCTCCAAGCAACACACACTTCCATGGGAATATTCCCTAATCCCAACTAACCTAGTCCATGAAAAAGTCACTGAAAAAATATCACACCCACAATGTCTTACATGAATAATGTAAATAATCAATCATAGGCCACTTTTCTTGAGGGAAGCTCAACTCCATCAACTTCTTAGTGATGACTACCACCATGCACCTAGCAGAGGCACATTGCAAGATGTCATCGTCATAAATAGAAGGGTAATAAAGCCTCTAAGCATCAAATAATAGTGGTTCCAACTATGGATGTAAACGAATTGAGCTAAGTCAAGCACATTAGGGTTAAGGCTCAACTCTTTTAACTAAATAAGCATGCCAAGCCTAGATTTTAACAAGTCAAACCAAGCTTAGAGTTAAATGAGTCGAGCTGAGAGAAACTCATGAACCTAAACTATAATTGTTTTGAGCCAAAATTTTTGGGCTCGAGTTCAACTCCTATAACTAAATAAGCTAAACTTAGCATAGCTTTTAACGAGTCACATCAAATAGTTCACATGCCAGCTCGGTTAATTTACAACTCCATTTTCAAATTAAATCTCTAAGCTTTGTGAGGCCTTCAAGGTCCCCTAACCCTTTACAAACATGTTCATTCAAGTACCTAAATCCTTCCACCTTTGATAGGGCTACCTTTACGGTTCTAATGGCTAAGTCACTTTAACCAACTCTTCACTTTTATTTTGTATTATCTACATTCTACATCACTTACCTGAGCATTAAAGTGTCCTTGGGAAGACACTAAACCAATTTCCTTATAAAATTCAAGGTGTGACTTTTGTCCCCCCCCTTTTTTATGTAGATTAGTAGTGTTCCACCTGACTTTGATCAACATCTAAATTATAGATCACAAAGGGTTTACACCATCTAAGGCTTTATCGAGTTAAGTTATGCTGGCTTGGTTTATATGTAGCATACATTTACCACAATTAAAATTGATTATATATATATATATATTCCCACTCACTCACGCATCTGTCAGAGAAAAAAGAACTAATGGATCTTGTAGGATCCCTTCATTCCAATACTTTGGATTAGTTTTTACTTTTATGGTCAAATTCAATGAATTTTGACCACTAAATTCGTAAAGAATTTATTGATTCTAGTAAAGAAAAGTTTTATTTACTTTGTGTTATGGATTTTTTTATATGAAATTATCATTTTATATTTTGTTACCAATATATAGTTATAGAAAAAATGGTCAAAGTTTAACTATGTTAACAGTTAAAAGTTAAATAGGACTAAAATTATGGGATGTTTTATAATATATCTAGGAAAAATTGTACATGTAATTTCATAAAATTATACTTTCTAAAATATATCTCTATAAATAATTTATGTTTAATTTCAAAAAAGTATTTAAGATATTAATAATAAATTTAATTCTTAAACTGTCCAAGTGGGTTTAATTGAGGTAAGCTATGTTGACAGAAAATATGTGGCTAGAGTTTTTTTATTAATGTAAAAAGGATGCGGAAGGCTATTACATAGGTGGACTATTATAGGCTCATGAGAGACTGTGAAAAGCATAACCTTAGCTACTAGCCTAGTATTGACTCCAAGTTAGAAAGATATTCAAACAATCAAATTCAATATTGTTGTGACAATCTTGACTTTGACGGTCATTTCCTACACATTTAAATACAATAATTTACATGCAATATTTGAATAATTGACATGGTCTAGTATTATAAGCTAATAAGTTAATGGGCATAATGTCAAGACCCAACAAAATATTGGTTTGGGAAAGGGTTCTAGATTCAAAATATATATATAATCAAGGGGTGTATATTTGGGAAAGGGTTAGTATAAATATTTTTTGTAGTGTTCTGGATCACAAGGCCAACCTCCTACCCCTTGTTTAATTTTATATTGAATATAAACAATTTGAGTAAAGTCAATTTAGGGTTAGTATAAATATTTTTTGTAGTGTTCATTTGAAAATTTGCAAAACAAAGTTTGTAATAAACAAATTGACAAATTACAAAAATTAATCATGTCACTTAGATGTATGTGTAAATATATGAATAAACTGATAATGGTGGGAGGTGGAAATTTGAATCAACTTAAACTATTAGCAAGTTGGAATAAATTAAAAATGCTATCATTAAATTAATTGGCATCTAACCCAATCAAATAATGAAGCTTAAGAGTTTGCTAGGCTTCTCTAAAAAGGAAATGAATGGGATGCCTTTTCGCGGTTCGTGGACAACCATCTTATTACCATGTAGAGGAAGCATCATTAGTCCATGTGAAAAGGCAGACGCATCTAATTAACATTGTCAAGTTACAGAACTGGACAAAACCTGCTGTAGCTAGCTAGCAGCTAATAATAATTGAGTTAATTAATCGAATATGCCTGTCGTATGAGTTGTGGTAATATACAAGTATACACTATAATGTAAAGACCTTTCTTGATGGAGTTTGAAGTATTCTGTAAAATTAAAAGTTTAGATTCCTGTTGTAAACCTGCGACAAGTAACACTAACGCCGGCCGATCGGTAATCAATTAATTTCTTTCTCTAGCTGTCGAAGTGATTGTCATCATCATCATACCCTATACAACAATACAAGGGTTGGTTTTACTTTTATAATTGAGCTGGACAAATAAATGAGGCGTAAAATTGAACCACAGTGCATGTGCACGCTGATACCACGCCTGCTCTGCCCGTTTGTTCTGCTCTCTCGAAAATTTATAATACAATCAATTGAGAGAATCAAAAGGCATGAACATTCTGTTTTCTCATTTCATTATACTACGAACTTACACTCATTCATTCTGCATAAATAAATAAAAAATTGTATTTTTAATCAATTACACTCTTGAGCTAATAAGAGTCAATTCAGAAAAGGTGTTATTGGCACATTGATGTTTTTTTACACTTAAAAATTTATTCAAATTAGTAGAAGTTCGGGAAAAAAAATTTCCTAGTTATTTCAGCTGCATTCTTTCTATTAAATCAAATGGCGGTCCTTACAACATCTGTTGCTGCGGTAGAGTTGAACTACTAAATTTGTTGAAAAGTTTGAGGTTTGGGACAGGAAAGAAAGGGCCTAAAACTAACACCAATATTTCAATTTCACTATCATTGAATAGAAAAGGAAAAAAAAACACACACACACACACACACACACACACACACACACACACACATAACACAATGTAGGTATGAAAATAGAAGTTCTAAATTTTTTCCAAACAATTTTTTCTTATTCCATACAAAATCTCTTAACGACTTCTTTTAACATTGCTTAGGTGATAAGAGATGTATCTAGGTTAATGCTTTATCCTACGTTAAGAGGCATTAACGTGGTACAAAGCATGGCTTCAAATGTTTTTTTATCCATTTAACCTAAACTAAGTGAACCTTCGTATATTAATCTAAGAAATATTGTTTAACATACACTCAACATATTATATACAACCCATTAGGTTTACCTAATTCATACACGTGATTAAATTAGATTAGTATCATATAATGCAACTTTTCTATGAAAGCAATAATATTATTAGTTTATTTTACTTTTTATTTTACAAGATAAATATAAAGTTGGGTCATGCCCGTAAACTAGAAAAAAATTGGATATGCTAAATATTAAAGAAACTCAAATAGCAAATAGAAGACAATATAATGAAAAGAAAAGAAGAGAGTGGTTTTTGTTCTCTTTGAAACTCGTAATATCTATATTGTGTGGCCGGTTGTAAGGACTTGCACCATGCAACCTATGTTTGTGCTTTACTAAGTAAGTATTTCATTAATAACAAACTATTTTTTTGTTTTGCTGCCTAACAATATAACTTTCGCCAACAAAAAAAATATCTTTCACCATATATATCTTTTAAATTGATATATATCTTTCACCACATAATAATGTATCTTTTACTAAGAGAAAACATATATTACACCATCACATAAAAAAAAAAATTAACAACACACATAGGATATCATTCAAACTTGTAAATAATCTTTAAAAAAATGATATATTACCATTGCTTACCATATCTTTTACCATATATACATAAAATTTTATCCATGTGAGACACATATTTTGTAACACCCCAACCTTTACCATCGAATATTTTTTCCTTTATGTTGTAGAAGAATAATAATAAAATAATGAGTGGTACTACCACATCCAACATAGAAAATATACTCCCTATACTACATCCATGCAAGGTGCAATACCAAAAAGAGTAAGTCACAACTAGAGATTAGGTGTGGGAAACACTTAATCTTGATTTATATGATAAAATAGAGGAGAAAAATAAAGTTACATAAATATACAATAAAAGAATAAGAGATTAGGTGAAATGTCCAGATAATTACAACACTACAACCACAACCCAATATCTCTCTATCGCAAACATCATACTACACCACTCATATCAACAACACATGAGAAAAAAAGATGACATCTGCTAGTGGAAATGAGTTATTATCCATAACAAACATGTCAGTATTTGTATATGGAGTTATATGATTAATTCAAAAGACACATCATGATTTACTCAACACACATATGATATGGGGATCACATAAGAATACATGTAGAATAATAATAATGACACCATGCGATATTGAGTAATATGATTTTTTTAGATACATATGATTATATACATACATCATGGTACCCTTAAAATAGAGCATGTGATAACACCTGATACAATCACATTTGTAATATAAAACTCCTTCTAAGGAATAATGCGTTAAAGTCTACTATTTTTATCTATTGGAACATATTTACAACATAATCATGCTTCTTCAAGGGAAATACGCCTTTGGGGACCACAAAAATCAACACATAAATCTTAATTAGATGTACCATTTATAAGCTGATGGAAGAGACACATATAGAGTGAGTGAGTATGTGTGTGTGCACGTGCATGTGTGTAATGATATATGTTGGGAAATATCCGCGATTACCTCAGTTTTGAGATCTAAAATAAAATCTTCAAAACCAAGAACACAAGCACTATACAGAATAATAACAAATCAAAGAAGAATTTACCAAACTTTAATCTTTATTGCTATCCTTTCAAGCGATACAAGAATCAAGAACATTCTCCCCGTGTTTTTATCCTTACCAATTAATCAAGAACAACCATCATGATTAATTCACTCAATTCCAAAATCCCGTTTTTAATTGAGAATTTCCTAGATCTACTCTCTAGATCTATCGCACACCCCCAGGTTGTATTGTGCATATGTCTCACTTTTTCATATCTCTCGTCTCTATATAAAAGAGCCTTTAAATAAGCTTTAGAAAAAAATCTAGAACTAAATGTGAAGGGTTACAAACCTAAGGATGAAAAACAACCATAAAGTTTGGTAAAAATAACGGACGAATACAATCAATACCTTTGGTAAAAGGCATTAAATGTCAATTAATACTCTAATTGACTATACCATATGTTTCCTAAGGACCAATTAAACATTTTTCATAAATGTATTAATTGACCATACACCCTCCTTAGGTTATGCACACCATCTTCTACTCTAGGTCCTTCTTAACCTCCATCACATTGGCTTGAACCCCGGTTTGAAAACCAACAAACCTCCCCTTCAAGCCATATGTGACCGCATTCATGATCAAGTCATATGATCATGGCATTGTTCTTCACCAAACGATGCCTCCCCTCGAGCCAAAGTCCCTGCAACGCTGCTTCCTGCAAGCTTGAAGAGATTCCCTTTGGTCTTTGTTCCTCTCAAGATCACCTTCCCTTGTTTAGTGACCTTCATCCATCCAGACTCCATATGAATGACATAACCCAAGCCATCCAATCATCCCAAGAATATCATATTTTGACCAAGTTTCGAAATATAGCTCACATCTGCGAGCTTCCTCACTCTCCTATCGTGGATCTTGATCTCAATCTCACCGGTTCCTTCAACTTTGACCTCCTCTCCATTGGCCAAAGCAACAGACATCCCATCACATGCCTCCAGGGACTTGAACCAATCCTCCCTACAACATACATATTGGGAACATCCTGAATCCAGGATCCAACTCTCTTTCCGTGCATCCATCCCATGCACCAAGAGAACATCAACATTATCATCCTCATCTATAGTAGCTCCCGCGCAATCCATCTCCTTCTGGTCTTTCTTGTAATCTAGACACTTCCTCCTGAAATACCCCTCCTTGTTTCAATGAAAGCACCTGATATTCGGGTTAGACTTTTTCTTACCCTTAGAGCGCCCTCCTGCATATAAACTGGATCCATCTCCAAAATTAGATCCTCCTTTTCCTGCCAATTTTTCAGCCTCAAGCAAAACCAAAATTGTTTCTTCTAGAGAAAGCGTCTTATCCCATATCAACAGGCTAGTCACCACTGGACCAAACCTCTTCGGAAGAGAAGCTAATAACAATACTGCCTGATCCTCATCCTTAAAGGATTCATTTAAACTCTTCAATTGGGTGATCAGTCCATTGAATATATTCAGATGATCTTGTAGGTTGCCTTCATCTGCCATTTCGAGCAAAAAAATATCATTCTTCAAGAACAACTTGTTGGCTAGTGACTTCGACGCATACGTCTTCGCTAGCTTTTCCCATAATTCTTTCGGACTTGTCTTCCCAAGAACGTTGTACTTGACTTTAGGAGCAAGGGCCCACCGAATCGTACTAGTTGCACGTAGCTTCATATCCTCCCACTTGGAATCATCCACATCTGTGGGCTTCTTATCGTTCAGGGTAGTGTGCAGTCCCTATTTGATAAGAACATCTTTGATCATACTCTGCCATAGCGCAAAATTGTTCTTCCCATCAAACAATTCCATCACTCACTTCCCTCCACCCAAGATCTTGTCCATCTTCAATATGACTCGAACCAGTAGATAGATCTGACACAAAACCTCGGCTTTGATACCACTTATTGGGAAATATCCGCGATTACCTTAGTTTTGAGATCAAAAATAAAATCTTCAAAACCAAGAACATAAGCACTATGTAGAATAATAACGAATCAAAGAAGATTTACCAAACTTAAATCTTTATTCCTATCCTTTCAAGCAATACAAGAATCAAGAACACTCTCATTGTGTTTTTATCCTTACCAATTAATCAAGAACAACCCTCATGATTAATTCACTTAATTCCAAAATCCCGTTTTCAATTGAGAATTTCCTATATCTACTCTCTAGATCTATCGCACACCCCCGGGTTGTATTGTGCATATGTCTAACCTTTTCATATCTCTCATCTCTATGCAAAAGAGCCTTTAAATAGGCTTTAGAAAAAAAAAATCTAGAACTAAATGTGAAGGGTTACAAACCTAAGGATGAAAAACAACCATAAAGTTTGGTAAAAATAATGGACGAATACAATCAATACCTTTGGTAAAAGGCATTAAATGACAATTAATACTCTAATTGACTATATCATCTGTTCCCTAAGGACTAATTAAACATTTGTCATAAATGTATTAATTGACCATACACCCTCCTTAGGTTATGCACACCATCTTCCACTCTAGGTCCTTCCTAACCTCCATCACATTGGCTTGAACCCCAATTTGAAAATCAACAATGTATACCTTATTCTAGGGAATAATGCACTTGGGAATTACTAGTATTGAAAATCAACAAACTGGATAAATCACATAAATGTGTGTGTGTGTGTGTGTGTGTGTGTGTATTATTTTATTTTCTTTGCAAATGAATGAAGTGAGTAATAAAAGGATTGAAATTGATACAGATGGATATGAAATAACTTTTGGACAAATAAATATATTAAAAAAATATGTGGTCCCTAAATTGGTTTGGGGCTTAAACAGATTAAAATGAAAGGAATGGTTAAAATTATCTAATCACGTAAATGAAGATTATCACGATCTAGCAATTCAGAAAATTTAGGAAAAAATAGAACATAATGAATTATTAAGCTTAGAAAATTTTTAAGAAAAAGTTCCAAATTTTGGACAAGTTGAATGTAATACCCCAAATTAGTGGTGGGCATTAAAGGCTTAAAATGATTGATAAGATTACATATATCAAAAAGGTATAGAGCTTCATAGTTAAATTTGATTAACTTGAAAAAATTTAATGATGGGTGACCTCTTGCGAAATTTCTTAGGATGAGTGTGAGTTGATAAAAAAACACGTGCAAAAGAATTAATGTTAATTTGTAGAGCCAATCATTGATCCTCAAAGACCTTCAAAGTAACTACTTATGACCCTAGTGAGGTCGGAGTATTACAAATGATATTTGAGTAAAATCATGACCACAATATGGATTTGGATAAACCACTAAATCACCTAGACAGGTAATTCTTGGGATAAACTATAATGAGAAAATTAGTGATTGAGGCACAATGAAAACTTTTTGTTCTTGAATTGGGGTGCATGTAATATCTTAAATTAGTGGAGTTATGAAAAATTAGACACATAGAATAAGGAGTTATGAAATAAGGGATTGATGAAAGAGATTCCTTGAGAAACAAGTATCAAGGATGAAAGTCCAGGTAAACTTATTGACGTATTTCCCCCTTATAAGATATTCTAATAAGGTCAAAACACATGGGAGGACCATAAAGAAGACGATTAAAATGAGATATAAGCCATGGAAACAAGGGATAGGAGTGGATAAAAATAAAGCAAAGGGACAAGCATCAAGATAAGGAAAGAAAATAGTACAATGAGAGTCTTAAATAAATTATAGTTTGAGCATGCATCTATGTCAAGGATTGGAAACAAGGGTAAACAAAGTAATAATGAGTGATGTAGACGCAAAGAGGAAGGGAAATATCAGAGTATCATTGTCTCTTTGCATCATGATTCAATAGTTTCTAATGGGCCACCTTTAGATTTAAGACGATCTTACCTTTGTTGGTACAACTATGTACATGGTTTCACTTTGTGATTTCTATCCTAAATCTTAGGTCTCTTAGTCAAATAGATGGTATTACATGTGCCTAAGGTGGAGACTCATGTTAGTGAACATTCAAGCATTCATCATCTTCCTAACACCAAAAGTCAAACTTCTCTCCATGTGTAAATGGATTTGAATAGACTACTTGAATTCTTCTTACCTCATCCTCGGCACCCCCTAAAGTGGACAAAGACTCATATAACAATCTTCAACCATTTTATTCTAGAATCTAAATCATATTCTAGGTATTCTCATCCATAGCAAGGTAAAAGACAATACTCATCCTCATCTTTATGTCAACCTTCTACAATTTCCCCTAGAACTAGGGAGGGCATTTAAATCCTTAGTGAAGACTATGTCGATAAGTGTACCTACTCACCACTATCAATGATGAGATATGTACACACATTTTGATCTATCATAAGCTACAACACTGAAACCACATTAGGAAACATCCTTACTTACTATGCGTATAAGATTTACATCAACATGCATATAAAGGCCACTTAAGGTATCCACTCCTTGATATCTCATATAACTAACACGAGTTTTGAAATCAAAGAGAATATTCAAATGCATTTAGGATCAAGAACACTGAGTCTCTAACCCAAACATATTTTTCAACAACTAAAAAACTCTAATACTAATTTTTAACAGTAAAATTTCTTGTTAAATAGATTTTTTTTATGGAATTATAATATGAAAATGATGGATATTAATGCCACATTCATCATGCTAAGTATAAGGCTAAAAAGAGTAACTCCAAAGTAGAGATAAGGTGAATGTGTAATACCCCATCTTTTAGTGAACTTTTTGAATGAGAAATTATGGCATTTGTTGATGTTTGATTTTGATTTGAAACTATACTTGAGTTTTGAAAAAAGCTGGATTTGAATAGGCCTTGAAATTTTTATAACTTGAGTTTTAGGCAGATCAATTGACTAGTTCCATGAACCGGTCAACTGGTTCGTCATTCTAGCCAAATGATTTTTCTCGACCAAAGCGATTGACTAGTTGAGTAACCCTTCGATTGGTTTGTAGAAAATTTGAGTGGTAGGCCAAACCAAGCGATTGGTTTGTCGAGCTAAGTACATTTTTTCAACTCAATCTTTTTAGAAAAATTCCTTATACCAAAATGGAACCTTAATAACCCCATTCCAAATTGTTCTTAAATATTCTTATCCTTTCTTATGATAAATTTGGCTTGAAAATTTACCTCAAACTAATCTAAGAAGTTTGATTGGAATAATTGAGGGGGAAGGTGACTTTAGCTTTGTCTTCTTTCAACTATCTCCTCTAAATACTTCTAGAATCATTGCTTCAATTCCAAACCTACTTCTCCTTAGTCGAAAGATTCCTTCCATACTAATTTTTCATTTCCCCACTTGACTTTGGCATTTCTAGGCTAAATTGACCTGCACCTCTCTAGAATTACCATTTCAATTCTAGAAGAGAGATCGGCCTATCTTGAATGAAAGCTACCCGTTAAACTCAAATTTGAATGGCAGAAATTAGGGTTTTTTTGATCTTTGCCTAACCACACTCGTGATTACATCAATTTGTTATTTATAAATAGCCCTAATCGCCCCTTCTATTCATCTTTCTCTTAGCCATCAAAATAATCCAACTCCCTTTAACAATGAGATATTTCCCTTAAAATTTGAGGCTTAATTGGTTCCCTTCCACTCTTTAGATCCTTTCTCTAGCTCTTTCTTCTATATATTTAAGTAAGGGATGGTTAGATTTAGGAGAAAGTTGAGACATGTTCTCAAAATAAACACCATCTTTTTTCTCTTATCTTGGTAAGTCATTTTCTTCTTCTAATTATATCTCTGATTTAAGAAAGTATGTCTTAAAATTTTAAAGCTTGACTCTATTTTTAAGGTTATGAAAGTTGAGGATTTTTACAGAATGAGTTTTCTTAGTTGAGGGAAGTTTTTCTTACATCAAGTAAGTCATTCTTACTTCTAAAATGTGACTTGGTTAAGAACGTGTGTTATGAAATCTTCAAAGTCATGATTTTACATGTGGTATGAGTATTTGTTTTCAAATTTGGTATTGGAGGATTGAGTTATAAAATTTGAGATGAATGCATGATTGTTTTTAGGGAAAATGAGGTTGTTTTCATTAATTATGAAATATGCAACTATTGTAACCTGGAAAGTCTTAATGTCATGTTAGCCCATTTTTTAATTTGGTACAGTAGGGATTTTTAAGTATGATATGGATGAAAATGCATGTTTTATGTTGTTTGAGGACAAACTGATCCATTGGTCCTTAGAATAGTTGAATGGTCAACCCAACCCATTAACCGGCTTGATAGAATTGATCGACTGGTTTATGAATAGTCAACCAGTTTGTCCAAACCAATCGATCGATTTGAGGGAACCCTAGGTTTGGCCAAGCCAAACTAATCGACTAGTCAGCCTAAATTGATCAACTAGTCTGCCCAACCGATCAACTAGTTTGTACAATCGATTTACTTGTTCGACTAGTTTGTATGATCTTGGTTTCTCAGCTTGGATATGCTTTGAGATTGTGCCTAACACTATTATATGACTATTTAATCGGTAAAATACATTTGTTGACATGGATTAACAACCTAATGGATGGATTAAATGAATCATTACTCTTGATATACTAAATGGTCGTTGTAAAAGTCTTGATGGGTAAACCCAAACAGTTATTTGATGGCTCAAAAAGAGAAATGAAATCTGAAAATTTATCCTGAGTGGATTAAGCTCAAGAAATTGGTTATTGTTTAGTAAGAATTAATGTAAATTCAACATATAATTTAGAATAGTAAAGGTTAATATGGGAGCATATGGATGCCTCATTTGTATATTGTGTGGGCCTTGTGTGATTATGTAACCTCTAGAATAATGTACTAGTCATGTAAAGAGAAAGACAATCAAACTCTGTATGGGTTTGGATTACCCGATCCTCGATTATCTCCTCAGGGTTAGTCTTCCTTCAAGCGTTATTGTTGTCTTTGGGGTTTGCCTTCAGGCAGGATCCTAGTAGATCTCGATGCCTTACCTACTCTACATATTGATGATTTAATAAAGGGTATCTATACTAAAGGGTCTGGTTACCTAAATGATATTTGGCTTCATCTTGGACTTATGTCCATTAATGGTTACTTTGGCTTCAGCCCATACTTATGTGTATTGGTGGTTACTTGGCTTTGACCTAAAATTTATGTGTAACACCCCCAAAATTTACTACGGAAAATTTTCATTTAATTAAAAGGTTTAGCGAAAATGAAATAATAAAACCATAAATTTGGGGGCATTACCGCCACACTTAGTATCAGATCAATTCACTCCTACCGTTCTAGTACTAAGTGCTAAGGCTAGACAAGGTTAACATCAACCACAAGTCATCAATAAAAACACAAGTCATTAATAAAACACAAGTCACACAGAAATCAGAGTGCGGTTTAGGATTACAATCCAAAGAGTAAGCAGCTAGAGTTTTCCAAAAGCATAAGCATCGTACAACATGACATATCTAAAATAAAATGATACATGGTCAAGTCAAGAAAAATAGAGTTTGGCTGAGTCGCTCTCGATCCCCCAAGTTAGGTCTAGACTTAACACTCGGCCCCCCCGATGCCTCGTAGGTGTCATAGGCATCGAAGACGCCATCCCCTATCTACACAAAATCATACGGGTCTTCTACTCATGGGAATGAGCAGCACCCATAAAACGGGTGATCAGTACGCTACTTACTGAGTAAAGTAACAAATGCGCACCCATGAAACAGGTGGTGCAGCCGGAAGTGGTGGTGCACGGTGGCTGAATGGTGGTGGAAGGTGGAGAAGGGAGATGGAGAGGAATGCAAGGATAGATGGGGGTATGGGGAGGTAGAGGAGGCTCCCCTGGTTGTTTTGGAGGGTAGGGGTGGCGTTGGTTGCGGCGGAATTGGTGGCGGACGGCGGTGCGAGGGGCGGCGAGGGGTCAAAGTGGGTTGATTGGGTTGGTGGTTTTGCATGGTTGGGGTGGCTCGTACAGTGCAAATCGAGGGGCGAGGAAGGTCTAGTTAGGTAGAGGTTGGTGCAAGGATTGGTTATGGGGGTGTTTTGGCCGGCGGCGATAGATGGTGGAGACCGAGTGCTCGTCTGATGGGGCGGCGGCGAGAAGGGGTGGATTTCTGGGTTTCAAAATCAAAACCCAAATTAAGTATGCCCATAGGGTATTTATAGGCCAATTGAGGTAGTTAATGACAAGGGAAAGAAGACAAGAGGGTGCAGGTGCCAGGCAAGCCGCCGGTGGTGGCAGTCGAGGTGGCACTGCCATGGTAGGGGTGGCAAGCTCGAGGGAAGAGGGAAAGGGAAAGGTGTAGGGTGCTCGGGAGAGGGGAAAAGGGTCAATTGATAAGTTCATATTTTGACACATTTTATGCCCTTATAATATTAGTTTTTGGTAGTTTATTTAACTAATATAAGGGAATAATTATTGTTTTATGCTTAAGTGGTAAAATTTGCATAAATATTATTATTTGAGCTAAAATGATAAAAATTAAGTAAATTTAGAATAAAATATTATTTATTAATAAATATTAAATTTTATTTTTCAAGTAGTATTATTTTTAAATAAATAAAAAAGAAAAAGAAAAAGAAGTCGACGTTTGGACCAACAGCCAAAGGCCGAAGGCCCAAACGCCACAAAATGTAAATCAAACGAGGCACTGCACGCACGGGAAGAGAAGAAAAGTCAGCCGAGGGCTGACGTGGCATGGGGAGCAACATTAATAAAAGAAAGGAGGTGAGCATTAATTAGAGGAGAGAGCCGCACATCAGCTGAAGGAGGCAGGGCGCACGGATCGAAGCCTCGACGGGCTCTAGAGCAAAAGGACGAAGAGGAGCAGTGTGCGGGGCAGAGAGCAGGACGACGCACGTAAGGAGCGACAGCAACGCAGCACCGCACGGAAATCAACAAACCTGTGCCTCCGCTAGTGTCAACAGAGGAAAAGAAAAAGAAAAAGAATTTACGCACGGAAATAAAGGCCGAGAAGGAAGAAAAATTAGAGGAAGAATTTAATACTCGGTAGAATTTATTTCAGATAAAATTAATTTTTATCTAAATAAATTCTTGATCTTTTATCCAAAATTGATTCCGATAATTTCTTTCTCTTATTTTTAATTTATATTTTAGATATATATTTCTGTATAATTAATTCTTTAATTATGAGTGGGTGATTATTTATTATTAGGGAATAATTTGAAACCCTGGATTAGGATTTAAATTATATATTTATTTTCTTTGTTTTGTGAGATTGTTTCTTGACTCTATATTAATTGCTATCGTTTATATGTATGATTCTGTCAAGTATAGTTTATTTGGTGCATGCCTTGTTCTGGTTCCTCATAAGTGACAGTATGTTGGATTATTGCCTGCTAGGTGGCCATCTAAATATACTAGAATTTATATGTATAAATTGGAGCTAGGTTAGATAACAATTCACCTAATCGTTTTGTGATTCTAACCGAAGTGGTAAAACATTTCGATACGTGTGGGTCAAGGATAGGAAATACAGCTAGACATACGTTTTGTACTAGTCTGGGTACTTAGATCGATAGCCTTCCACTTACACTTAATGCATTAAATCTAGTTAAATATACGAGCCGCTTGTTGCTGATATACTGCTAGTATTTAATAGGGTTAATATAGGCACGTGGTCGTATTAATTAATTAAGGGAAGTAATATAAGGTGTATGAACCTGCGTTTGGTGTGCAACTTGGTCGATCTCTTTCTCACGATTAAATATTGACTTAGAAATAAATATTATATTTCGACCTAATCTAGTGGTGGATTTTTATTTCCCTAACATATTTCTCATATTTGCGGTTTCCCATTATTTTCATTATTAGTTTATTTTATTTTATTTATTCCTTTTATTATTTTAATTTTTATAAAACCCCATTCATAATTTTCTTATTTATTTATTCTGTGTTATTTGGGATTTTTCATTTTTAGTTTTAGTTTTATTTTCAAGCTAGTTAAATAGAGGTGAGCCCTCTCAATCCCCGGCCTAGAACGATACCCTTATTTACCAGTGCTACAATTGACAACAAGAGGGTTTAAATTACGTGCCGGCTACGGTCGCACCAATTTTTGGCGCCGTTGCCGGGGATTGGTAACTTTGCCTATATTATACTAGCAAGGTTTTCTTAGTTTGTTTTTATTTATTTATTTTTATTTCTTTTTAGTACGGTTTACTCGGTTAAAGTGTTTCTCTTATTTCAAGTATCCACTGGTGAATGCACACAAGAAGAAAAACACAATGAGAGTTGATACCAGTGAATCTTGAGATAGAAAGGTTCATTCGAGCAATTAGAAAGTCAAGAGTTTCTGGTTCTCCATCATCAACCGATTCTGTCTATTTCACTCAAATGGAAGGTAATAGAAGTTTACGGGCACTAGCAGCCCATAACATAGCTGAAGCTGTACCTACTTGCATAGGCTATCCTGAACCAGCTGAAGGGAAATAAAGGGATTTCGAGTTAAAGTCCAGCCTACTTCATCATCTTCCAACATTCCATGGTCTCCCAAGCGAAGATCCAAATAAATTCCTAAAGGAATTTCAATTTGTGTGTGTCTCCATGTGCCCCAAAGAGGCAGATCTTCAAATCTTGAAGCTCAAGGCATTTCCATTTGCCTTGATGGATGGTGCGAAAGACTGGCTTTATGAGTTATCAATAGGACATACATACTCATGGGATAACTTAGCAAGTGCTTTCTTAGACAAATATTTTCTAGCATCACGTGTCACGGTACTCATAAAGAGGATCACCGGGATGCAGCAAGAGCCTGACGAGTCATTTCATGCATACTACAATAGGTACAAGGCTTTGCTTTCACAATGCCCACAACACGGGATGAGGGAAGAGAATTTATTGCAATATTTCTATGAGGGTCTCACTCCACTTGAAAGGAATATGTTGGATGCATCAAGTGGTGGTTCGTTTATGGACAAAGATCTTATTTCGACACAAGCACTATTAAAAAATCGAGCATCCACTGCACAACAATATGATGGTCTTTCTATTCGTGAAAGAGTAAATGAGGTGAGTGTAAATAAATTTGATGATAGACTTCACCAATTCTCCACTCTTGTTTCGTAGATCGCAACAGCTACTGGAATTGTTGCTATATGCGGAGTGTGTTCGACAATAGGACATCCAAGTGAGAAATGTCCACAGATAATAGGAGGAGAGGACCATGCACAAGCTAATGCCATCGGATTTTCAAATACTTACCATCCAGGTATGCGTAATCATCCAAATTTTCGTTGGAAAGATAATAATAATGTTCTTAATCCTCCAGGTTTCAACCAAGTAGCACCAGGTTTTTATCAAAAACAGCAAGGAGGATCCTCTTAGACTAATGACAAATATGATAAGATTCTTGAAGAACTGATAAATGATAAAAAAAACTACTGAGAGATGGACTGAATCAGCTGAATCAAAGTCAACTCAACATGGAAAAGAGAGTGATGAATATTGAGAGGCAAATTGGAGAAATGGTTACAAAGTTCAATCAATCGCATGATCAGGGAAAATTGCCAAGTAGCACTATACCCAATCCAAAGGGCAATTTTGAATCAGCTAATGCAGTGATAACCAGAAGTGGTAAATCATGTGAAAATGATCTAGATAAGTCTAAAGAGGTCTTAGAGCAATTGGAAGAAGATCCCGCTACAGAAGAGGAGGAGAGCATGGAGAAACAAGAGACTAAAAGCGGAAATCGACAAACGAGTGATCAAACAGATAATGAACTGAAATCTGAAAGTTCTTTGAATGGTAAATCCTCTATCATTCCTAAAAATGTTATAACTATTCCTATTTCTGCAGCTCCTTTTCCTAACAGGTTATCCAAATCAAAGAAAGATGAGAGTGATCAAGCAATTTTGGATATATTTAAGAAGGTGCAAGTAAACATTCCACTCCTAGAGGCTATCAAACAAGTGCCTAAATATGCAAAATTCCTAAAGGAATTGTGCACCACAAGGAAAAGACTACGGGAAAAGGAAGTAATGAAGATGAGTGAGCAATTGTCTGTGGTAATACAAAGGAATCTACCTCCAAAATGCAAGGATCCTGGAAGTTTCACAGTTCCATGCGTAATTGGTAACAATAAGTTTGAAAATTCTATGCTAGACCTAGGTGCATCTATTAATGTTATGCCATATTCTATTTATGCATATTTAGGTTTAGGAGAGCTTAAGAAAGATAATGTGATCATTCAACTTGCGGATCGTTCTACCGCATTCCCTAAGGGGCTTGTAGAAGACGTTCTTGTGCAGGTTGATACACTTATCTTTCCAGCAGACTTTTATGTGCTGGATATGGATGATAGCATCTCAAGTCCAATGCCATTGCTATTGGGAAGACCTTTTATGAGAACTGATCGCACAAAAATAGATGTTCATACTGGTTCTCTTACCATGGAATTTGATGGGGAAGTCATAAGCTTCAACATTTTTAACACTATGAGATACCCCGTGGATGATCATTCTTGTTTTACTATTGACACTATTGATTTGTTAGTACAAGATTATTTTGAGGAGGACAAGGAGGACCCATTAGATACCACTCTTGTGAAAAGTTTAGGATTGGATGGAAATGGGGAAAGGATTCCATTGGAGGAAATAGAAGCAATGCTTTCACCACATCTTGTGCACGTTGTAGCTCACATGGAGGCAAACCCTCCATATCGGTATGGATTCCCTCCTTTTTCAATTCCTTTATCCACTAACAAGCCCATACCTTCTATGATTCATGCCCCCACATTAGAACTCAAACCATTACCGGATCACTTGAAGTATGCTTACTTAGGAGATGAAGAAGCCCTCCCTGTGATCATATCTTCAAAGTTAACAGATGAAGAAGAGAGGAAACTCTTAGGAGTTCTCAAGATTCACAAGACTGTTATTGGATGGATGCTAGCAGACATCAAGGGAATAAGTCCTACTATGTGTGTTCATCACATACTTCTTGAGGATGGAGCAAAGCCAACTAGAGAAGCTCAACGTAGGCTTAATCCTCCTATGATGGAAGTAGTGAAGAAAGAGATCATCAAGTTATTGGATTGTGGAGTTATCTACCCTATCTCAGATTCTAAATGGGTGACACCTATACATGTGGTGCCTAAGAAGTCAGGGGTTACAGTGGTGAAGAACGAGGAGAATGAACTTGTCCCTCAAAGGATAGTGACGGGATACCGAGTATGCATTGACTACAGGAAGCTGAATGCCACGACAAGGAAAGAACACTTCCCACTACCATTCATTGATCAAATGCTCGAGAGATTGGCTGGTCATTCCTACTATTGCTTTCTTGATGGGTACTCCGGTTACAACCGAATTCACATAGCGGAGGAGGATCAAGAAAAGACGACTTTCACATGTCCATTTGGCACATTTGCCTACCGACGCATGCCCTTCGGGTATGCAATGCCCCTAGTACTTTCCAAAGATGTATGGTTAGTATTTTTTCTAACTACATTGAGAAAATTATTGAGGTTTTCATGGATGACTTTAGTGTCTTTGGCGACACTTTTGAATCTTGTCTCGAAAATCTAACTTTAATTTTGAAACGATGCAACGAAACTAACCTTGTACTTAATTGGGAAAAGTGTCATTTCATGGTGACACAAGGAATTGTACTTGGTCATGTTGTATCATCTATAGGGCTAGAGGTGGATAAGGCTAAAATAGATATTGTGTGTTACTTACCCTCTCCCACTTGCGTGAGAGAGGTGCGTTCTTTCCTTGGACATGCAGGTTTCTATCGCAGGTTTATAAAAGATTTCTCCAGCATTGGACGAACATTGACACGCCTTTTACAGAAGGAGGTGATATTTGAGTGGAATAAAGAATGCCAACAAGCATTCAGCGAGCTAAAAAGGCTCTTGACTACTGCTCTAGTGATATTATCGCCAGATTGGTCCCTACCATTTGAAATCATGTGTGATGCCTCTGACTATGCAATTGGGGCAGTTTTGGGACAACGAAAGGATAAAAACCATATGCTACGCTTCAAGGACTCTAAATGATGCTCAGTTGAATTACTCAACTACCGAGAAAGAACTATTGGCTGTGGTATTTGCCCTTGAAAAATTTAGGTCATATTTGCTTCAAACTAAAGTTACCATATTTACTGACCATGCAGCTTTGAAGTATCTCTTATCTAAGAAAGACGCAAAGCCACGATTGATAAGATGGATACTCTTGTTACAAGAATTTGATGTGGAAACTAAGGACAAGAGAGGTAGTGCGAACGTAGTGGCATATCATCTGAGCCGAATGATTCAAGATGGTGAACCTGTACCATTGATCGAGAACTTCCCAGACGAGCAACTCTTCAGGATACAGGTAAGTAAACCATGGTTTGCTCATATAGTAAATTATTTGGTAACAAATAAGTTGCCTAATGACATGCCACGATCTATAAGAACTAAAATTAGAAAAGAGGCATCCCAATATGTTTGGGATGATCCCTATTTGTGGAAATTCGGTAATGATGGTATAATTAGGAGATGTGTCCCTGATTCAGAATTCGAGCATATTCTAGCACATTGTCATACATTGCATTGTGGGGGACATTTTGGTGCTAAAAAGACTGCCTTCAAGGTCCTTGAAGCAGGTTTTTATTGGCCAACACTATTTAGCGATGCCAATGATTACTGTAGGCGATGTGATAGATGTCAGAGATCAGGTAATATTGGTCCTAGAGACCAGATGCCCTTAACTTCTATTATAGTCATAGAAAATTTTGATGTATGGGGTATTGACTTTATGAGACCTTTTCCATCTTCTAAAGGTTTCCTCTATATTCTGCAGTAGACTATGTGTCAAAATGGGTGGAAGCAATTGCCACCCGGACTAACGATTCTCGTATAGTTGTAGGGTTCCTTCAATCTCACATTTTCTCTAGGTTTGGTATGCCTAGAGTAATTATTAGTGATGGAGGATCACATTTTTGCAATAGGACGATAGAAGCCTTGTTACGCAAGTATGGGGTGACACATAAAGTCTCTACACCCTACCATCCTCAAACTAGCGGGCAAGCCGAAGTTTCCAACCGAGAAATAAAGAAGATACTAGAGAGAACTGTGAGCCCAAATCGAAAGGACTGGAGCCAAAGGCTAAATGATGCTTTATGGGCTTATAGGACAGCCTATAAAACACCTATAGGTATGTCTCCCTTTCGACTTTTTTATGGAAAGGCATGCCATCTACCAGTGGAGCTTGAATACAAGGCATGGTGGGCTGTTAAGAACTTGAACATAAGTATCGACTCTGCTGGAACGCATAGGAAACTACAACTTCATGAATTAGAAGAAATAAGGGATGACACTTTTGAAAGTGCTATGGTATACAAGGAGAAGACACAAGCTTTTCATAATAAGATGATTCGTGGAAAGTCATTTGTCGTGGGACAAAAAGTGCTACTCTACCACTCGCGTCTTTACTTATTTCCAGGTAAGTTGCGTTCTAGATGGGTTGGTCCTTTTATTGTTACTCATGTTTTCCCTTATGGTGCAATATAGATCAAAAGTGAGAAGACAGGGAATGAGTTCAAGGTCAACGGTCACAGGCTTAAGCCCTATCATGAGTCATTTGTGGAGCATAACGTTGAATAAGTGCACCTACAAGATGGACCCACACCAAACGAGTAGACCAATACAACGTCAGGCTGAAGACATAAAAACAAGCGCTACTTGGGAGGCAACCCAATGTCATAAGGGAGTTTTTTCCATCCTTTAGTTATTTATTTATTTAGTTTATTTTACTTTAAATTATATGTTTCTCTAGTTGTTTACACATTGAGGACAATGTGTGATTTAAGTGTGGGGGTGTGTGTGTGTGTTTTATTGTTTCGTGAAAAAAAAAGAGATAATTACTTTTTTTTCAGCGTTTAGTATTTTTAGAGTCGTAGAACCCTTAATTAGTCAATGAGGAATATATCTTTGAAATCTAACGAACAGAGGATCATGAAATCAAGATAAAGCAAGGGAGATTTTTTGTGTTAATTTCGATATAGGGAACACATATCTACGTGTCTAAATGTGAATGGAGAAAGAATATGTATGATTGTCTAATCACCGACATGGCATGTTGAGATTCGTCACATTCCTCGGTGAGTTTTTTTTGAACCATATGTACCTTCTTTTTCTGAGCAAATTTACACAAAATCATCTACTATTTTTTGGCTTCAAAATTTTCTTTGTAAACCTCATATATGTTCAATTGCTTTGATCAAATTATTTGCCATAGCTCTTGTAATGGACTATAGAGATTACTAGAACTTACTCTTGTGCTATTCGAAGCTTATAGTCAAAACATGCTCTGATTGAGAAAATGATAAAGGTAGCTTAGAAAATTTTCCATCACATGACCAAATAGCTTAACCTGATTTGTGTATACATGGTGTACACCCGATAGAAACCCTTTTGAGCCTATACATGGAATATATAATTTTTTCATTACCCACATTGAATAACCTTCGGGCCTTAATGTCCTTACCTTTGCTTAAAGCTAGTGGAAGGAAATCAAATCGCTATGGATATAAAGAGTGGTTGTAAATGTGTGTGTGAAAGAAATATATGTATTTATGCTAAGAAAGGGGATTGGTTATGTTTGGTAAAAAAAATGTCGAAAAAAAAATTTTGAATGAAAAAAAAGGGAAAAAATGTTAGGACATAAGGAAGAGAGGGAGTTATGGAGATGATGTTGAGAAAGTTCTATTCATGTTATATTCTGGTGTGAAGGGGAGAGATGCATCATTGATGTGGAGTTAAGCTTTTATTTCATCTACTTATTAGATTCCACTAGCTCTTGATCTTTTTAACACCACACTTCTAAAATACTCCATATCCTTCTTTACCTTAAACCCCGCTACAACCAATAAGTAAGTCCTATTTGATTCTTGAGATGAGCAGCCTTTGATCTGATGGAGATTAGTCACAAGAGTTAAGCATATGGTTCGGTCCATTTGGCAAGTATTTGATATCTTTCATGAGGTTTTATCCACAAGAACATGAGCTTTCTTTATTTATATATGTGAGTTGTTTGTTATTTTTATCATCTTAGCTCACATACATGAGTGTTTCTATACATCTATAGCCATGAATCTAAGAGAAAAAAAAATAGAGGGTATCCATAGTGAGGATGGATCTTGATGTGACTAAGGCGTGGTAGATCTTCATCCATAATATTGATCTATTTATACCTGTCATGTTTATGTGTGAACCATATGTTGAAATTGATTCTTTAAATCTCCCAATTCTGAATTTTGATTGATTGCTAATCTTGACATTTGAAAGTAAAAGATTCTGAGACAAATATGGTTAAGGGTGTTAGGTTTGATTTTATTTTATTTGTGTGTGATTTTATGGGTATATCATCTGCGAAACCCTCACGAGACCTTACTCGTCCTCGATGGGTAACCTAGGGGTTTAAAGGGCTTGTTGCACATGCTAAGTGTAATCGTAAGACCTACGAAAGTGGCTAGTTAATTTAATTTTATCTGTTTAGAGTAATAAATTGCTTGAGGACAAGCAAGAAGCTAAGTGTGGGGGTGTGATAAGTTCATATTTTGACACATTTTATGCCCTTATAATATTAGTTTTTGGTAGTTTATTTAACTAATATAAGGGAATAATTATTGTTTTATGCTTAAGTGGTAAAATTTGCATAAATATTATTATTTGAGCTAAAATGATATAAATTAAGTAAATTTAGAATAAAATATTATTTATTAATAATTATTGAATTTTATTTTGCAAGTAGTATTATTTTTAAATAAATAAAAAAGAAAAAGAAAAAGAAGTCGATGTTTGGACCAACGGCCAAAGGCCGAAGGCCCAAACACCACAAAATGCAAATCAAACGAGGGACTACACGCACGGGAAGAGAAAAAAAGTCAGCCGAGGGCTGACGTGGCGTGGGGAGCAACGTTAATAAAAGAAAGGAGGCGAGAATTAATTAGAGGAGAGAGCCGCACGTCAGCCGAAGGAGGCAGGGCGCACGGATCGAAGCCTCGACGAGCTCTGGAGCAAAAGGACGAAGAAGAGCAGTGTGCGGCGCAGAGAGCAGGACGACGCACGTAAGGAGCAACAGCAACACAGCACCGCACGGAAATCAACAAACCTGTGCCTCCGCCAGTGTCAACAGAGGAAAAGAAAAAGAAAAAGAATTTACGCACGGAAATAAAGGCCGAGAAGGAAGAAAAATTAGAGGAAGAATTTAATACCCGGTAGAATTTATTTCAGATAAAATTAATTTTTATCTAAATAAATTCTTGATCTTTTATCCAAAATTAATTCCGGTTATTTCTTTCTCTTATTTTTAATTTATATTTTAGATATATATTTCTGTATAATTAATTCTTTAATTATGAGTGGCTGATTATTTATTATTAGGGAATAATTTGAAACCCTGGATTAGGATTTAAATTATATATTTATTTTCTTTGTTTCGTGAGATTGTTTCTTGATTCTATATTAATTGCTATCGTTTATATGTATGATTCTGTCAAGCATAGTTTATTTGGTGCATGCCTTGTTCTGGTTCCTCATAAGTGACAGTATGTTGGATTATTGCTTGCTAGGTGGCCATCTAAATATACTAGAATTTATATGTATAAATTGGAGCTAGGTTAGATAACAATTCACCTAATCGTTTTGTGATTCTAATCGAAGTGGTAAAACGTTTCGATACGTGTGGGTCAAGGATAGGAAATACAGCTAGACATACGTTTTGTACTAGTCTGGGTACTTAGATCGATAGCCTTCCACTTACACTTAATGCATTAAATCTAGTTAAATATACGAGCCGCTTGTTGCTGATATACTGCTAGTATTTAATAGGGTTAATATAGGCACGTGGTCGTATTAATTAATTAAGGGAAGTAATATAAGGTGTATGGACCTGCGTTTGGTGTGCAACTTGGTCGATCTCTTTCTCACGATTAAATATTGACTTAGAAATAAATATTATATTTCGACCTAATCTAGTGGTGGATTTTTATTTCCCTAACATATTTCTCATATTTGCAGTTTCCCATTATTTTCATTATTAGTTTATTTTATTTTATTTATTCCTTTTATTATTTTAATTTTTATAAAACCCCATTCATAATTTTCTTATTTATTTATTCTGTGTTATTTGGGATTTTTCATTTTTAGTTTTAGTTTTATTTTCAAGCTAGTTAAATAGAGGTGAGCCCTCTAAATCCCCGGCCTAGAACGATACCCTTATTTACCAGTGCTACAATTGACAACAAGAGGGTTTAAATTGCGTGTCGGCTACGGTCGCACCATCAATTAGGACTGAATTTGTGAAAGAAAGCGACAGGAGAGGGAGGGGAGGATGGCCAGATGGTGTAGGTGGCTACTGGCAAGTGTAGGGTTGCAGGGTCGGGCGCAGGCGGCGTGGGAAGAAGAAGAAGAGGGAAAGGGGGTGGATAGGAGGGAAAGGGGGTGGATAGGCGGTCCAGGGGAAAGAAAAGAAAATGAGAGGGTGGCTCGGCCGAGCGGTTCGGGCAACGGGTGAGGGGGAGTCGTGTGGGCCTGGACCACACCGAAGGAGGAAGGTAGGGGGAAAGGAACTGGGCTGGCCCAGTCGGGGAGAGAAGAAGGAAAAAGAAAAGGGAAGGAGAGGAAGAAAAGAAAAAGGGGAAAAGAGGGAGAAAAAGAAAATAAAGGAAAGAAGAAAAAAAAGGAGAAATAGGTGGGTTGGGTATTTTGGAATTTTTGGGTTATTTAAAATAATAATATTTAGAAAATAATAATTAATTCCTTATTAGATTAATTTGGGCTATTTTGGGCAAATTTTTACTGACTTCCATGATTATTAGTAAAATACCCTAATTTTTTCTAATTAAATTCTTTATTATTTTCCTCTTGATTTACCTTAATTAACTCTCTTAATTTTCATAAAATAATTTTTTTAATCAATTTCCCTAATAAATTCTTATTTGGCCATAATTTTCAGAATTAGAATTTTGGGGTATTTTATTATGTCCCTTGGTTTGGATAGGCTTCCATGGTATGTGAGACCATGGGCTGGTGCACATTACATCTCTCAATGATAATGATAAAAATTGGAATAATTATTTGGATAATAATTGGAATAAGTATTTTGCATAAGAATGTGGTTTAAGAGAAATTAGAGTAGAGGAAAAGTAATGGTAATGTAGAAGATGGCCTATAGAAGAACTTGTATGTATAGATGAATGAAACCTTATTATTAATTGAATCATTCTGCTTGCAACATGTATACGAACATCAATGATGTAGTATTAGGGTGTCGAGCATGATTAGTTATATGTGGTACAAACCTTTTATGCCTAATGTGATCATGATAGAACATGTATCTTGTTTGTATGAAGTATGCATGAAACTGTTCATATGTCTTATATGTATGAGTATCTTATGTGTTGGTAGCTCCATTGAGGACGTAACTTAGCTTACGCAGTACGAAGCGTACTAACGTGCCCGATTTCTCGGTCTCCTGCTCATTCCCACTAGCAGAGGGTCATGTGCAAGTTTTTGAGAAGGGCCATTAGTTAGTTAACCTCGTGTGGGGAATGGATTTTGAGAGCGTGGAAATCTGGATACTCTGAGAGGCCATTGATGAACTAGAGTTTACGGTTTCACTATATTTTGGTTTTTTGTAATTTCAACCCTATACTCTAGTTAATTTTTCTTCCTCGCATACTTAAATATTTTGGACCACTGATATCTTGTATTTGGAAGTTTTCCTTTGTATATCATCTAACTAGTTTTATCACACTTTGCTATGTTTTTTTTTAGTTTCTCAGTCTTGTGTCTAGTATGGGACAGGCGACTGACGCCTATCCTATATTAGGTAGAGCAGTAACATCCTATTTTTTCTAAGTGTTTATGAGCTTTCCACTTCAGCAAGGTTTTCAAAATAAAAATTTTTCGTGGTGAAAAATGGGGGTGTTACAGAAGAAAGCACTTAATCTCAGATTACAAGATTACAAAATATATACAATAAAATAGAGAAGAACATAAAACTACACGCACACATACATATATAATAAGATAATAATTATTTAGGAGAAATTTATGGATATCTACAATACTACATCCACAACCCAACATCTCTCCATTGTAGATATCATATTAAAACATTGATATGAACAACACCTATGAAACAAGATGACATATTGTTTGTGAGAATGAGCAAGTGTCCATAAAATAGACATGTTAGTACTTGTGTATAGAGTAATGAAATTAACTCAAAAGGCAATTCATGATGCACTTAACTCTCATATAATATAGTAATCACATAAAAATAACAACAACAACAACAATAATAATGACAACATATGATATTGAGTAATGTTACTATTCTATATACATAGCATGTTATACATAGACCAAGGTACACCTAAAATATAGTATGTGATAGCATATGATATGATCACATTTATAACACAAGATGGAACTTAGACCGCAAACCATGTTATTACCTTTACTCAGTTGTCACACAACTTATTTTTTTTATTCACATTAATTACCATAAACTTACTCCTTCTAAGGCATGACATGCCTAGGGACCACTACTTTCAGTATATTGGAATGAATTTACAAAATAAAGCTCTTTTGAGGGTAATAAGCCTTTGGAGATCAAAAAACTAGACATTTAATCCTTAAATACACGAACCCCTATAAGTAAGTGGAACATACCAGTATATAGTATATATAGGGTTACTCTTATTATCACAATAAAAAGGATAAACGACATATATCTCCTTTAAGGGAATAATGCACTTGGGACCACTATTATATTTTGTGGAATGAGTAAACTTTCTTAGGCTTGACTTGTGTGCTTGTTCTCTTACTCTTATATTAATATTTTTATTCATGCATAATAATCACATTCGTCATTTAACATAATATCACTCTCTTATTACATATCATTTATTACATGAATTCACTAATAGTTGTTGATTAAAGATGCGATTAGAGATCTACTAATGTTGGTTAATGAAAAGGACCACATAAAATAACAAATGGAAGATCATAAGAACATTGAATCAAAATTTAAAAATAAGTAAAATCAATCAAACAAGTCACTCAACTTAAGGATTTCACCTAGAAAATCCCTTAAGATTATCCTAAATCCAAATATGGTTTTAAAATATTTTTATTAAAGATGAAAAGACCAAAAGGTCCTTATTAACCCTAATTCTCTACTTAATTCATTAAACCACCAATTAATCTCATTAATTTCCCTGGCTAAATACGACGCCTAAAAATTTTATATAATTAAGCCAAAAATAAAAATTAAGCTCAAAATTAAGTACATAAAACAGAGACTTTACCCTTAAGGTCTTCTAAGTTCATTTTCTGCCTTTTTATCACAAAAATTTAATTCATAATAATCATGATTATTCTAATTTACATGCAATGCATATTCTTATCATAACACTCATTTTATTATCATATTGATATAATTAATGTTTAATGAATTCAATTTAAGTCTAGTGGCTTCCAAAATTTCACCCAAAGCTTCTATAATTCAAAATATAATTATAAAAATATTTATACAAACTTTTTTTTCGAAAAAAAAACTTAAATCCATATAAAAAAACGGTTGGGAGCCATTCACTTAGGTTGAGTCATATTCATTATGAATATGCTTCATGGTCATCACTGATCAATAATAAGTCAAATTTACAAGTGCACAAACTCATTGTAGCACGTTAAGGTTATATCCCATGGGAAATTTGCTGTTAAGTGACAACCTCTATTATTTTGGCTATCTATACTGAGTAATTATTGAAGTTATGATTATGAAGAATGGAAAAACATGTTAAGAGTAAAAAAATAAAATATTTAAATCAATGGTAATAAAACCTAGGATTAAACTTCAATATCAAATCAATCATACACCAACAAATTAATACATTGTCATATATATAGTTAACATATAAGTGAATGACTAGTTATATATAACACATTAGCCTCTTTCAAGGTATGAGGGTGTATTTAATCCAACCTATTAACTACTCTTATGAATAATAAATTGAATTAATCCCAATAAGCATCACTAGCTATAAACGTCTCTGAAATTCATACATCTATTTTCATGATCATATTTATCTCATTCATATGTTAAATTCTGACACTAACTCTAATCTTTCAATTATAGTTAACATATGATATAAGTGAATCAAATTCTATCGAATTTAAATCATAACATATGAAAAAGCAAGTAAGAACTAGCTACATAATATACATATCAGTTTATCATTATAATATAAAAGTGGAATTAATTCAATCATAGAAAGATAATATACTCACTCATATCTACAATTAAATGCATAACAAACTATTATATATATATATATATATATATATATATATATATATATATATATAAAGATTGAAGTTGGTTTAAAGCTTGATAGATAAAAAATAAGTAGATTCGACAAACATGAAATTTAAGTGAGTAATGAAGGGATGAAATTGATATGGATGGTTGCATCATAATTTTGATAAAACCAAATATATAAATATTTGGTCTTAGATTTGGTTCAAAGTCCAAACAGATTAAAATTGAGGAAACAAATAAAACTATCTAATCATGTAAATGAAAATTTTCAAGATTTAGCAATTTAGAAATACCAAGATAAGTAAAACGGAAGGAATGGTTTGGGAAACTTTGAAATATTTTAAGAAGGTGTTATAATTTTGGGTGAGTTAAAAATATTTTAAACAACTAAGTGAAAAGAATTATGGAGAATGAAATTTTATGCGGATGAATAAAATGAACTATAAAGAACTCAAATTTAATACTAATGACTTAGAAATCAATATTTAAAATTTTAGAAGTTGATTATGAGGCTAATTACATAGTAACTAAGGTCAGAAAAAATAGGATGTTGCATTTTTCACCGTCAAATATATATAAAATTTTCATTATTAATTTAATCATATATATATATATATATATATATATATATATATATATATATATATATATATATATATATATATCATTACTCATGTCCACTATCGGTATACTGATCTTTCATCATAGATGAATTAACTTTTCACTACAATTAGATTGATAATTTATCATAGAATATAACCAACATTTCATCATACATTAGTTAATATTTCACCATATATAAACTAATATTTCATCATTATTGAATTGATATTTTATCATTAATATACTGCCATTTCACCAACTATTTGATTTTTCTCCATTATTTTACTTAAACTTATTCTTTCACCACTCATGTGTTGTTCTTTCACCAACAAGATGATTTTTTTACCATCTACTTAAAACTCATATCTCACCACTTATGCACTATTTTTTTTTACAATTTTTTAAAACAAAATTACATCATAATATCTATTTTTTACTTATTTAAAATAAATCAACCTTAAAATAAATTAGTTAGAAAAAATTACAAAAATAAATAAATAAAATGTAGCACCTCTTGCATGGCATAAATTGGCTTGCAACTCATACATGTGTACATTTTATCATACATCCTATATATCAATCTATGCATGGTAAAACCATATATACATATTAAGGTACATATGGTTCTATTTCCTCTTGAATGCAACTATATGAAATGTGTATTATATATTATTTAATCCATAAGCATACCTATCTAATAAGGAAAAAACAAATTATATAATTTTATTATATTTCATTTTATAAAAATTGTGTATTATTATTTTAAAAGAATTCACATATTTTAAAGTATATTCTCACTATAAAATATGTGTAAACTTATTATAAAAAGATGTGTATTTTTTTTATAATACATATTTTTATTTAGACGTGTATTTATATTCCTTCAATTATGCATTTAGATTTTGTAAGATGTATACTTTTATATAGTCTCTAGGATATGTATTTATATATATTATATAAGATATGCATTTATATTCATTCTATAATATGCGTAATTATATCCTGTAAGATATGTGTGTATCGTAAGTTGTGTATTTATAATCTAAAAGAAGTATCTTTTGTTAGAAACTATGAATGTTTTTATTAGATGTAATATGATGGTATGCTTCGATTTGTCTCTATATATTAAAAAGGACAGGGGATATGAAGTGATGCAGTACATGAGAAGGTAGCAGTTGCAACAATAAAGAAAAAAATTGTTAAAATTAATAAAAATGATATAGATATTAAACTTAGAGTTGAATAGAATATAAGTTTTCATCATACATAAATAGGATATTTATATCAAGACAGAGATATATTCACTTCATAATTAAGAAATTCAATGCTAACGTTGATGAGAAATACTCTTTCAATGGATATAAGCAACGAGGGGAGTAATGCTGTAAAATAACCAGTTAGCAGCGATTTCCAAATCTCAGTCTCACGTTGCGGACGTTCGATTGTTTCACGATTTTCTATCTTACTAACGAACCGGAATAGGCCGATTACGTACCAATGAGGAAATGAGTAGGACACAATGGCACTCAATGGATTATTGCTCTGCTACAATGGGCCGAGAGCAGGCCCAATTCAATCTAAATGCAAACCCTTATTAATATGCCTATTGTATTAATGCCATTACTAAAATATAGCCCTTGTTTTGAATATTTCAGAGAGAGAGAGAGAGAGCTGAATACTCTGACCCCGGTGATACTTGGGCCGAAGATTATGGACAATTTTGCACTTTGTGCGTATCGATGGACCGTTGAAACGTTTAGATCCCCCTAATTCTCTGAAGTTTTTTGGATGAGCCATGAATACTGGTCCTAATTCAGACTATTATGCTCTAGGCTGGACACAAACAATATATACAGCTGGTGTTATAGGTAAGCCCACTTAGGACATGGTGTTCGTGTCGGTGCCCACGATAGTCGTTTTTGGCCTTTTTTCTTTTTTCCCTCATAACGAAGGAGCAAATTATTTCATTTATTATTTAAATTAATTCAGCTTCAAAAATATCCATAATATCTCAATGTGGACATTGAAGAAAAAAAATGTGTAACGTATAAGAGGAAGAAATATTTTTACGTATTAATTTTTTTATTGAAGTGACAGTGGTCTTACCATTTTTATGAAAAAGATTTTGGCACTTTCAATTTTAGTTATAATTCTATTCTTTAGAAATAAAAAGAAATAAATTAAAAATAATTGTGAAATTCCAAAAAAGGCACTGTTAATAATCCTGCGAGTAGTAAAACATAGAATAGTATTAAGAAAGGTAGGGGAAGCGAACGGTGATGATTGGTTGGGAGTTACCGTATACAGATTGGGTTAAGATTAACGAATGGGTCGGCTTCTACGGATGAAATTCAGATAGGTGCAAAAGAGGTTACTAGGGATTGTCCCGGTCAATGTGCTGCAAGTTTTGCAAGAAATATTAGAGCTACTAATAGTTTGTTTGTTGAGATATGAGGTCTCAAAGATGAATGACCTTTAACTAGCTACGTAAAGAGATGCACTGTGGTTGAGTGAGATGCCTTCTTACATTAATACTTAATGTAAGAGTAAATTACAAATACTAAGAAATGAGATTATGATACTTCATATTTTAGAAATTAAATTTTATTATGTTTAATAATTTTATTAGCATAATTTACTAAAAATATTTATTTTATTTTATTTTATTTTATAGTTTTATCGACAATTTCGAATTCATATTAGAATTTAGTTAATTATTATCATCATGAATCATTCTAGATAAGTAAAAAAAATCCTATTGCAATCCCCCTACCTTTTCTTCTCTCTCCCTCTTTTCTTTTTTCTCCCTTCCTTTCCTATCCTCCTTTGAACAAAACTCCCCGACCCTTACACATTCTCCTATGCTCCCTTCTCCTTTGTCGGCCATACACACCACTCCAACTGCCATTGTTGTGCCATGCCACCACCACAACAGACCAATCTCCTTGACGTCATGTCATACACCACTATTGCAGAGCTCCAACACGAGCAGCAGTAGCAAAGATGGAAAGAAGCACTAAGTCATGCCACTGATCTAGCCATCATCTAACCACCGTGAGCCAAGCTGGTCATTGACGAGTGGTCTTCGATCTCTGACGGAGCTCCTTCGATATTCACCCTCTTTAATTCGCAACTCTTTATTTGGTATAAATTTTTTGAAACCCTAACTTTGATTTTGTATAAATTAGCTTATAATATGATAAATTAGTTATTCAATTATGTATATATATGTTGTATGAGTCATAGTCATTGGGGATGATTAGTTGTAGTGTACGAAGTTAATTTGTGAAAATTAAAAATTTAACTTAGTTTTATTCTGAGATTTATTTAATTAAGCTATTTTGGATAAACTGATTTTATAATATGCTTTAAAATGTATCTAATTTTATGTTGGAACTATCAATTTGAGAAATTTGTGTTGAAGTAATTATAATTAGATTTTTCGGTCAAAATTTGTGTGAAATGAAATTGAATTGCATAATTGAGTTGTTTCATTCAATTTGTTTTTAAATATGTTTTTAAATGTATATAATTTCATGTTGAAAGTGTCAATTTGAAAAAATTGTATGAAATTCATCAAAATTAAATTTTTAGGTCAAAACTCTTGTAGATCTAAATTGGATTGTGTGATTAAGTTATTGTATTCAATTGATTAAATAATTTAAATTATAATATTAAATACCATCAATTTAAATATTCTAACAAGTATTGGCCGTATTTGCATTCTGGACTTAGAAATCTTAATTTCTTTATATTGGGTGGTTCCTTTATTGTTTTTGATCAATTGATTATACAATATGTTGTAAAATAGATCTAATTACATTTCTAAACATTTAATTTCTAAAACCCTAACTTTCAAATGAAATTCTAAAATTGATCATTTGTATGGTTATTTTATGAAACTAAATCTATAAAAAAAAATGGTTTAAATGACTTTAATTGCATTCAAACACCTTTAATTTGGATTGTTTGAAGTTGTATCTTGGGCTTTAAAACCCTACTTTCTGAAAATGGCTATCTTAAATTGGGGATTCGTAACATTAGTTTTGTTAAAATTGATTATGTAGAATTATCTAAAGGTAGTTTAATTGTGTTTTTAAACTATCAATTTGAGGTAATCAAAATGAATTTGTTGGTTCGCAGTCGGGCCTAGAAACTCCTACTACTAAATATAGTCTTATAAAATTGATATGTTATGCTTCTTTCACCTAATCAACTACCAAGTTTGATTTAAAATTATTTGAATTATGTTTTTATCATATCGTTTTGGATTAGTTATTTGATTTGGTTGGTTTATCTTTTTGGCTATAAAACCTAATTAATAAGCTATTTTTGATAAAATTAACTTATCCTCTAACATCCTTTCCCCAATTTTCTAAATCAATTTGAAATTCCCAAAGTGATATGTGTTGAACTCAATTTGGTTAATACTTAATTTTAAATCTTAATGTAGGTATGCTCTTGAGTCTTAGGTTTAGGACGCATTTTCCAAGAAAGACCATATGTGTCTCTCTTTGATGATTAAATTGTAATACTTGAATTGTTGATCAATAAGGTAGTTTCTAACCTAGTCTTATGATTTCTATCAACAATCTTGGAAAACATTATCATGGATTTTCAAGCTCTCTCTCTCTCTCTCTCTCTCTCTCTCTCTCTCTCTCTACCTACCTACCTACCTATCTATCAGTGTAACACTTCGAGTTGATACGACCACACGGGGGCTACTTTGGAGCACTTTCAGATTGATCGGCTAGCCCCACAAATCAACACGAGTCCTTTCAGTGCACTTTTTCCTCACTCATGTGCTTCCCGAGAAATTTTTAGAAAATTTTTGAAACTTCTCAGGAGGGACACCCATCCTAAAATTACTCTAGGGTCATCACACTTAACTATGGAGTTCTTAAGACTGAATCACCAAAAGGATGGTATACTATGTTGATATAAATAGCCAGATCAATCCTTATAACACTCTCCCTCAACCTGGGTATTAGAGTATGTCTGTCTATCTATCTATCTATCTATCTAAATTTTTTTAACTAGCTTCGGATTTAGGTAAGTCTCTACTTGCCCTCGCTTATGGTGGAATCATGTAATGTGTGTTGTCTTGAGGTTGAAGGTGATAGGTATGCTCTATATGACTTATATATGTCATGCATATCATGTATTATATGATACGTTTATGTATGTATGATTTTATAATTTTCAATATAAATATATGATAGCACATTATGAGGTGTTTCAATTTCAATTGCCTTTGGAGAATTGTATAATTGGTTAATTATTGATTGAAATTGTATGACACCTTATGATCAACTTTAATGCCATGAAATGGTTTAACTTTAGCATCGTTGGAACGCTTCGGCTTTAATGCCACTTAGATTATTTAGTTTTAATGCCACTTGGGATTGTTTAGCTTTAATGCCATTTAGATTAGTCTATATTTAATACCACTTGGATTGGATTGGATTGGATTTAATGAAACTTGAAATTGATCGGTTTTAATGTCACTTGGAGTGGACATAATAATAAAATTTCATTTATATGATGGAAGTGATGGAAGTGATGTTATGTAAGTCTAATTTATGCTTGGTTAAATCTTTAAATAAAACACTAATCACTTAAAATAAAAGATCTTGAGTTGGAACTTATACCACTCAGGGTTACTATCCAAGTTAGGTTTGGTATTCACTTGGTACCATTCTAGTATTTTTCTCTTTTGTAATGTTGGGTGCCTTACGAGATTCGGAGAGGTCCTCTTCTATTTTGTAGGTGTCTTAATATATTTTGACTCTATAGAAGGTATTCATACTTAAGTGATTAGGTATCCTATTTATTGGTGGTCTAGTTACTCTTTTTGGGAGGGTCAGCTAAGGCTAGTACCATTCGAGTATTAAATTAGTTATTATAATTTCTTTAATTCTCTGTCCTCAAGTTAATATAATCAAATTATTACTATCACGATAATGATTTATAATAATCAATTATTCTCATTCATTTATGAACTTCACATTTTATTATCCTATGCATATCGCTCAGCTATCTTCTTTACATTCATGCTACCATGCGACACCTATCATTATCTTGTTATCGAATGATGTATTATTTTAATCACATATAGGTCTTATTTTCATGATGCTATTTTATATGATTGTTGTGTTATTTATTTTGAGTTCATGCTTCCTTTTACATTCGTGCCCATGTGTTATGTCCAATCAAGTGTATATAGGCACAATTCTATGATCGCATGTTCTATCATATGTTATCGTGTGTACTCAAGCATATATTTAATAATTATGATTATGATAATCCATGTTAGCACACTATACTCTAATTAGTGCATGTGTGCCTTACTATATTCATTTCACGTATAAGACCCCTTGATACCTATTAAGAGAATGATTAATGTTATGATATATACTTCATGAAATCATATGAGTGGAATGATGTGTGTATCACATGTATACTTGAGTATAAGTACTGTAAGGTAATGATTACTATGTTTTATGTGCATTATGTGTCCTCTATGAGTTAGTTAGTTTTGATTTACTCTGTACTGGACCCACATTTATACTACATTGGTTGAATGAGTCATAAGACAATCTACTAATGGTGGGGAGTAAACCTCTTGTGCAAGCTTGGGATCAATTGATATTGTTGGGTTGAAGACTTGATCTTTGAGAGAGTAGGAAATCCATAGCTTTATCCCTCATGGATTTATCTTTACTATCTGTACCTATTTTAGAATTTTCAAATGTTGTATAAAAAATTTAATGGTGCTATAATTGAATTTCAATTTTCCATTACTTTGCTAAGCTTTTAAAATCTAGGGTTATTTCATAGTTTCTTCGCTGATTTGATCGGTGATAGTTTTGTTTAGTGAAAATATTTGTTTCCCATCTACCATTGGATATACCCTTGTGGGAATTTATCTTCTCGGTATAGATGATGTTTTAAGTTTAGTTGGATAGGTTTTGGCCTTTCATCTCGCACGAGGTAGATGGTATGCGTCTCTCTTGTGACAGGTGTGGTAACCTTTCCCATTTTTAACTTTGGCTTTCGCATATTTTTCTTTAAAATAAAATTTTTAGAAGTAAAAAATGGGAGTGTTACAAAGAGCTTATGGGAGGGAGAAGAAGGAGACTTTTTATTTAGTATGAAGATATAGAGAAAATTGGGAGCATACATGTATATAAGGGGGTTATTGTGAGGGAATTTTATATCATTCTACAACCTTAGCTAGGATATGCAATCATCATTGGTTGTCTAATTTATATACTTTTCTTTCTAATAGAAAGAGACGTATAAGTTACAACTTAATGATCAATGTCCATAATGATGAGTAACAAATTTCATTATAAGAAAAATTTTAGCCACTCATTAGCATCCATTATTCACTCACTAATACCCGTCATAATATCCTCTTATTTTTTACCTTGATGATCCCCCTTTGTTTGTGCCCTTGGCCAACAGCTATGGCCTGTGGTAGGTGACCCTTTGTTGACGACCTCTAGCTCATGGTATTGCCCACAATTTTTATCTTTTGACCGACTAACCTGGCTTAAATGTCTATGGTCGATGACCCTAAGCATTTTATTTTGTCAAGGAATCCCCAATAGGTTGTTCTCTTGTTGAAATCTTACTTTCCGTCTTATATTTATTTTGGTATTATTTTGTACCGCATGAATCTTTTGTTAGGTTTCTTTGAAAAAAAGGATGAACCATGTGATAAGGGAAGGAAAAATGACAAGAAATAAATTAGTTAATTTTAACAATCCTGTGACACTAGATTAGGAGAGGTTATTAGGCGCACCTAGTGTATGCCCTAACTAGTAGACCATTAGTATATTTTAGGTGTATTTTTAATATAATTATAGTATACCTATAATTAGTTATGTTATATTTATATTTACAAATGTATATTACAATTAATTAAATATATACTATAATTGTACCTTTATAATTATAATTATAATACATTTAATTATAGGTATATTTTAATTGTATTAAAGATATACCTAAAATCTACTAAAGGTGTACTGATTTGATGCATGTATTAGGTTCGCCTAATAAATGTTCCTTGATTATTATTATTTTTATGTGTGTCCGTTTGTTTTGTAATTATCGGAGATTGCGTATCGCAATAATTGTAAACACTGCTGCCAGATTTATATATTTTGGCATTACGATTTACGAAGGAGCGACACAATCGAGTGTGGTAGGAATATCGTCTATGCACCTTCCATATTGGTAAAAACATATAATGGGAGACAATGTGCCACACTAATAATAGGAGAGGGAATATGTGACCATGACACCCACTCCCTTCGCCGTGAAGTAATAGCTCAAAGGGATATCATGGACAGGGAAAGAGACCCTTGTTCTGGCGACGGTTCTTCCAGAAGTTTTATGAATAAATAAACAAAACAAGGAGAATGTAATCCACCTTTATCATTAATCTTTTGTTTTCCCATCCATGATCAGCTCCGATCTATATTGCATAAAGAATGGCTTTCAGATTAAGCTTTGTCAGGTTTTCTTTGTCCTACAATGAGCCCTTTCTAACATGATCTCACAAAACGAAACCAAATGATACATCCTAGATCCAGGGGCACCCACCAGCTATCACTTCAGCTCGCCTTCTTTTCCTGCTTGTCTTCCCATATTGGGCTTAGGATCCGTTCCACATAATCCCTCAAATCATTTTCGTATTTGATAATTCCGTTGAAAACTTCTTGATTTTTTAAACCCACCAAATTGCCCAGGCCAAGGTGCAGATCTTAGCCGCAAGCCATTCGTCTAGCTTGCTCGCATACTTGAACCAATCGTAGAGGCCGTAAGCATTGGATCGTAAATCTACCTGCACTAGACATCATTCCCATTTAACTTTTGCCGCTGGACATCTCAACGCTGCATGAACGTCCGTCTTAAACTATCCACATGAATGACAGTAGCTCAACCAATTGACCCCCCCCTTCTTTCCTTGAACTTGTCGGTGGTAGGGAGGATGTTATTACCTAGCCCCAGACAAAAGTTTTAACACTGGAAATGGTCTAAACCATCTGAACATTCCCCCATGAAACACCACCATCACTATTTAACTTACTGGCTTCATTGTAGTCCTCCAGATGTTAGAGCAATTTATACACCGATTTAACAGTGTATTATCTCGTCGTTCAGAATACCAAGTCACCAAGCCATGCTTATGAGCAATGTTTTCCACTCCGCTGGGCATCAGGAGCTACTTAAGCCTGTCTTCGTTCTATATCTTGCGATCATCATTCATTAACTTGCAAACTTGCGATTCACCATGTCGTGCATTTATCAGAGTAATCACACGAAAAGCATAAGGCCTAGGAACTCAGCTATCCAGCAATCCATATTGACCTAGCTTTAACAATCTGCATCACACCAAGAGTGCTCCTCCAAGCATAACCTAGTCAGAAGTTCAACGTCGCACACAGAAGATCTGCTCTGGAAGGGTATCGAGCACACAAAATTCGCTCTATCAAGAAGTTTGGTACATTCATAATCCGCCAATTTTTTATTTTTATTTTTTACCCAGCAGAGCTTGATTTAAGAGTTGCAGGTTACGAAATTATAATCCTCACATATTAGATGCCATGATGACCAATGGGTGTTTTTTTTCCCATCCGTAATTACTCCACAAGATGCTACCCTTCATCAACCTAATCTTAGCTCAATGTGTATCTAGGAATCGAAACACGCTCATGGCATAGGTGGGGATTGATTGTAGCATCAAACTTAATCAACACTTCTTTACCAGCCTTAGAAAACTTCTAACTCCTCCAGCTTTCAATTCTCTTATGTATTCAATCCTTGATGCTCTGAAAGATGACCTTTTTAGAGTTCCCAATGATAATGGGTAAGCCCAAATACTTGCAGAATCGCCACGCATATTTTATACACCCCCCCCCCAAATATTTCACACTCTTCTTTATTTGTTGCCCCTCCCCACCCCTTTTCGTATCTCTGAAGATGGCCCTTGTGAAGATGATGTTGTCATCACCAAATAATAAATGTCCGGGCTAAGTTAGGGACGTGGAAAATCGAATATTTATACTTATTAGATTGAATATTGATTTTATATTTCTTAAATCATATCAGATTTTCAAAAAATCAGATCAAATTACTAGCTATATCTAAGATATACTATTATACTAATATTCATAATTCAATACACATTTGGGGATAAAAATTTTATAATGGAGTATAATACATTAAAAATATAATATACTTTTATATATTAGAACAAAATATAATATTTTCAAAATATAGGATAATATACTCAAATTACATTACAATACATTAAAAAATAGAATATTATATCGGTTCATATAATCTGGTAAAAAATAGATTGAACATCCACTCTTGTTGAAATTAGATTTTTTGTTTTACTCTAGTATGCAATCGGATATAGAACTCTAACTACTTTAATATCATGTAAAAGATGGTCCCCAACCCCTCTATAAATCAATGAGAAAAAGGTCCCGCCACATAAGATAAAACGATATGGTGACAAAGGATCACCATGTTTAAGGTCCCGTTGTAGCCAAAACTCCTTTCCAAGTTTCTCACTTAGAAGCACCTGAAGGGTGCATATGTAATTCATGAAAAGTCGGATCCAATGCATGCTGAAACCTATTTTAACCATCACAATTGGACAAAATCCAACTCAACATGATCACGGGGCTTGCTTATGTCAAGTTTAGGGGTTATATAACATCTTTTGTCTTTGCGCTACTACAAAAATATAAATAGACAAGAGCCATACCTCATCTAGAAAAACTAAAGCAAGTTAGAAAAAGGGAGGATATTATGGTAAACTATAGACGTTGATTATAAAATGATAACAATCATGTATAGTGCCTCTTAACCGGGGCTCTTTAAGGAAGGCTATAAATGACGATTATATCGTAAAATTGTGGTCTATAATTTAGTGGGTTTTTTAAATATTTTTTTGGGCTATAAACTATGGTTATATATTATAATCACTATCTGTACCCCGATATGCCTTTTTCTTTCTTTAATCAATTTGACCTACTTTGATATTTTTTACTTTCATCCATTTACTCAAATACAGAAGAGAAAAGCTATAGTGGAACAAAGAGCTTCCACCATTTTGTCACTTCAAGCCTTCTTCCCTAGTCATCATCATCATATTTTCCTCTTCCTTCTTTCATCATCTGCATAATTTAAGTGTGTGTCTTTCTACTTCATTATTTCTTATTGTTGCACATAATCTAGATTTCTCCATGGTTAATTAAGGTAATGTACTTAAAATATTCTTACTAAGTTTTGCTCTTTAACATGTTACATACCATTTATAAGTGGTTTCAATTGTTGCTTAATGTCTTTATGTTGTACAATGTTACAATGTAGAGTTTTTCATGTTTTTGGGTATAAATAATTTACATGTGTTGTTATTTAGTTGATTGCTACTACTTTATCAATAAAGAAGATAAAGCTAGTAAAAAAGACCTTTGTTGAAATTTTACATGAGATTATGTAATGTTAGCTTGGTATGTGTTGGAATGTTAAAATATTGGAAAAAGAAGCTAGATTGTGAATATTTTATTCCTTTTTTGTGTAAAAATAAAATAAAATAAAAAATTGATCAATACCGTATTAAAATGTAAAATTTTGTTCTTTGATGGTTTATGCAAGTATGGCATCTTAAGATGATTAGGGGAGAAGGTGATAAAGGAAAGAGCTAGAGAGTGCAAATGAAGAATACGGTTAAGTGAAGGAACAACCAAATTTAATTTGTATTTTAAGAGTTTACTAATGGAGGGGTGCTAACCAGATAAAATGTGACCAGTTATATAAGTTATGTTAAAGTTAGAGCTCATGCAATGGTTTTCTTCACTATTCCTGATTGGAGAAAGGTACCTAATGAGTTGAAGGAGAACTTATGGTATGATATATGGGTATAATTAATGAGCATTTATATACCAATATTACTCTCATGATGTAGAGTGGTTTTGATGTACCCCCGCATTGTAAGAAAGTTATACTTTAAAAGTGTGTTATATCTTGAAATGACTTTTTGCCTAATTTAGCACTTCTTTACATGATTGTTGAAGATGGAACTTACATATCACAACCAATATGAGATTATTAGTCTGTGATCAGGCACCAACAATGGGTTGAATTTGTTGAGTTTAAAAAGTTAGAAGAAACTCAGGTATGTGACAATTCACTTTATATATTATGCCTTAAATAATGATTAATTACAACCATACATATAATAATTTTCTCTATATCTTGTACATTATCCGTGATAGAAGAAGAGAAAACATGAAGAAAAATGCTTAACCTGATAATAACTCGTGTGCTGTTAATAATGAAATAAGAAAGGAGTTTGCAAGGAAATAAATTAGTTCATTATACATTGATTATTGTTATTCATACTATAATAACTAATATTATTTTTAACTTGATTCTAAATGATAAAGAAGCAAAGGATCATGTAGAAAAGGAAGGTAGCCCACATGTACTTCTTAAAAGAGCAGATGTATGGATGGGGTGATGTATGTGGAAGGGTGTAATCTTCAATTATGTAGATCTAATGGTTCGAATGGAGTTTGGATGAGATGATAAAGGCTTGGTGATGGTGAGTTTAAAGACTAAAGGTTCAAAAGTGATGCAAATAAGATGATGGTGGTTCGAATTATGCTAGAAAAATGATGATGGTAATTTGTTGATGGTGATGATGATTCGATGGTGACGAATTAATGATGAATGCGATTCAAATGTGATGAGATGATGATGATGAGGTTCTAAAAATTAGGGTTTGGATGATGGTTAGAGTCGTGGTTTAGGGTTAGGGTTAGGGTTTGGTTTGAAAAGAGGGAAATAAGATGGCGTTTGGTTGGTATGGATTGTTTAGGGTTTCAAATGAATGATTTAGGGCTTCAGTTTTGTATACCGATTTAGGGTTTAGTTTAAAAACGAAATAGAGTAGGATTTTGATGGTAATTAGGGCAGGAAAATATGGATTAAGAATATTATAAAAGGTATGGATTAATCTCTAATTCACATAGACAAAGAGACTCAAACTTTCATGCTAAACCGTTCACACAGATTCTGTTCACTTGAGCCTGAACTCACACAAAATTCATTCAATGTTGATCTTCAACTTCAATTCTTCATTCAATTATCATAAGATATGCCATATGCTTGACATTTATGAATAATTTAACCTTTCTACCACTAGCTAAAGCATATTCCAAAAGATTCCAAGCTAAAAGATATTATGCTACTTTTATGTTAACTTTATTCTCCTACTTTATTACTTAATAAATAAATTAGTTAAATAAATTAATAGTGCTAAATAATCCCACCAACATCCTCCTCATGCATATGGTTACTCCCTTATTGCATGACATGCATGCCATGCACATGCACGTACATATTTTATTACTTGTTTGTTACGTTTCAAGTAACATAACCATCCATTGATCTTCAAATTTACGGAAGTCACTTTCCAAATGAAGACTAATTGGTTCCATTATTATGAAAGCCAATTCTAGAGTGTTTTCTCCTGCATCATTCTCCCCTTTTTTATTTGAATTTGTCCTCAAATTTTCATCTCCATAATAAGGGCTAATATCTCCAATGTTGAATGTCCTTAACACCCTGCCATATAAATCTAATAAATCAAGCTCATAAGGACTCTCTCCAAACTTATGAAGTAATTTGAAAGGACCATATGCCCTTGGCATGAGCTTGTGTTTCCTTATATTAGGAAATCTTTGCTTCCTCAAGTGTAACCATACTAAATCTCCTATTTGAAAAACATGTTGGCTCCTATGTTTATTTGCTCTTGTCTGGTACACTTCATTTTCCTTCTCAATATTGTGCTTGATTTGTTGATGCAATTTTTGAAAGAAATTTAGTCTCTCTTGTGCATCATAACTCTTCACTTCACCCTTATTCAATGGCACCATATCAATCGGCACATATGGATTAGTACCATATACTATCTCGAACGGACTAGAGCTTGTTGTAGTAGAAGGACTTCAATTGTAAGAAAACTCCACATGTTCTAACTTGACATCCCAACCCTTAGCACTCTTACTCACCAATACCCTTAGCAAAGTATCCAAAGTTCTATTAGTAACTTTGATTTATCCATCCATTTGAGGATGATGTGACGTGCTAAATAGAAGCTTCGTTCTTAGCATGTGTCATAAAGTCTTCCAAAAATAGCTTAGGAACTTCACATATCTCTATCTAAAATAATACTTCTCAGAATTCCATGCAACCTCATGATCTCCTTGAAGTATAAATCCACAACATGGGTAGCATCATCAGTCTTGTGTCATGGAATAAAATGAGCAATCTTTGAAAATCGATCCACTACAACCATAATAGAATCCTTGCCTTGTTGTGTCCTAGGCAATCCCAAGATAAAATGCATATTAACACCTTCACATGGTTGAGTAGGCACAGGTAAAGCTACGTATAACCCTTTGTGATAGAAACTCTTGCTCCTTTGACACATAGCACACCTAGCAACCATGGCTTGTACTCCTTTTTGCATTCTTGGCCAATAGAAATGTTTTTGCAGCAACTCCAAAGTCTTATGAACTCCAAAGTGTCCTACAATTCCTTCTACATGCACCTCTTTGATTAAGAATCCTCAAACTAAAGTCTTTGGCACACATAATTTGTTGTTCTTGAATAAGAACCCATATTGAATAACATAAGCTCCATAACTCCCTTATTTCTTACACTCTTTAAAGATCATAGCAAAATCATCATCCATGGCATATTGACTCTTCAACATCTCGAACCCCAAAAGCTTTGCATCCATCATGGTAAGTACCACGGTCCTCCTCAATAATGCATCCGCCACGACATTTTCTTTTCCACCCACATGTCTTGTAGAGAACACAAATGTCTGCAAGAAGCTTATCTACTTAGCATGTCTTGAACTTATCTTCATTTGACTATGAAAATACTTCAAGCTCTCGTAATATGAATGAAGTACAAAAGGCTTAGGTCTTAAGTAATGACTCCACGTCTCCAAACAATGCACTATAGCATAGAACTCTTTATCGTAGGTCGAATAGTTTAGTCTTGCGCTATTAAACTTCTCACTAAAGAAAGTAATCAACTTCCTTTCTTATGAAATAACACCTCCAATGCCTACACCACTTGCATCACATATTACTTCAAATAATTTATCGAAATAAGGTAAAGATAATACTAGTGCATTTGACAGCTTTGTCTTCAAGTCTTCAAAAGCCCTTGTCGCTTTATCATTCCAATGGAACTCCCATTTTTTCATTAACTGTGTGATAGGTGTTGCAATGGTAGAGAAGTCTTTGATGAACCTCCTATAAAATGAGGCCAACCCATATAAACTTCGAACTTCGTGGACATTAGTAGGAATATACCACGATTGTATAGCTTCCACCTTTGATGGATCAACTCGAATACCATCCCCACTCACAATATAGCCCATAAAGATCACCTTTTCCATCACAAAATCACACTTCTCCATCTTTCCATAGAGCTTCACCTCTCTAAGATTATCAAATATCCTCTTCAAGTGTTGTATGTGCTTGAACTAGATCTTGCTATATACCAAGATATAATTGAGGTAAACAATAACAAAAACCTCAAGAAATGGTCTAAGTACCTCCATCATCAACCTCATGAAGGAACTTAGTGCATTACATAGCCCAAATACCATCGCCAACTACTCATACTTAGTTTTGAAAGCTGTCTTCCACTCATCCCCTTCCTATATCCTCATTTGATGATGACCACTTCTAAGATCAATCTTCGAGAACACCTTTACACCATGCAACTCATCTAACATGTCATCCAATCTTGGCATCAGAAATCTATACTTGATTGTGATGTTGTTGATGGCTCTCAAATTAATACACATTCTCCACATTACACCCTCCTTAGGCACTTACAAAGTTGGAACACTGCATGAACTCATACTCTCTTAAGTATAACCTTGGTCTAATAACTCTTGCACTTGCATCTACAGTTCCTTAGCCTCCTCCAGATTGCATCTATAAGCTGGTTTGTTGGATAATGGAACTCTTGGAATAAGATCAATAGCATGCTCAATACCTCTCAAAGTAGGTAATCCACTTGGCAACTCTTCCGGAAACACATCGGCATACTCTTTCAATACTTGTTGCAATTTTGGATCCATATTAGCATTCTCCCCTCGTTGGACCTCTTTTACCACTAAGGCATAGCATATCTTCTCGTCTTTGATGGCTTCATTATCTCACACTCCTTAAGGATCAACATATTCATGCCACTCTTCTTTTTTTCCTTACTACACTCGACATCCTCCTTTTTTTCATTCCTCAAAACTGAATCCTTCCCATCTAGATTAGGTTTGAGCCTAAACTTCTTTTGGCCCTTACACACCACATACTCATTGAGGACCCCATCATGCACAACTTTCCTATAAAATTGCCACAGCCTCCCCCAACAAAATGTGACAAATATCTATAGGAAAAATATCACATAAAACATCATCAAAATAATTTCCAATCTTAAAAGAGATAAAAGTTTGTTTGGTTACTCTTAAACCTTTATCTTTATTGAGCCATTGGAGTGAATACGGTCTTGGATGACCCTTGGACTCCAAATCAAGCTTGTCCACCATATTATCACTAGCAACATTAGTGCATGAGCCACTATCAATGATGACTTCACACACTTTATCACTAATTCTGCATTTGGCCTTGAAAATCTTCTCCCGTTGAATAAGTAAAGGTTGTGGTTGTACTTGAAGCACCCTTTGTAACACGTAGCAATCCACTTGGCCTTCTTCCAAAGCATCCTTTGAGATATCACTCTACTTTTCTAGGTCTTCATCAAGGTCTTCATTCTCTTCACAAGCCTGCATATTTTCTATCTCCTTCAAAGTCAATGCCCTTTAGTTTGGTCAATCTCGAGCAAAGTGGCCATATCCTCTACACTTGAACCATTACTTGTTCACCTTATCAACCACTTAATCTTTTCCCTTTTATTCACGAGTGAAATTCCTAGCATGGTCTTAACTTACAGCTTGAGAAATTGATGGATTCAACACACCCTTGAAAGTTGAACCATATGGAGCATTAGTTGACTTGCTTGGTGGCTTGGTCCTCTTCAACTGTTTCTCAAACTCGATGGCTAACTTGGCTAGGTCTTCAAACACTTTATACGGGTACACCTCTACCTTCTGCTGAAGATTCATATTTAAATCCCCGATGAATCATGCACACCTTTGTTCTTCTCGTTCTTGGACATCGCATATTAGAGCTAGCCTTTCAAACTCTCAAATGTATTCTTCAACTCCAAGTAACCCTTACCTCAATGTAGTCATTTTTATAAAATTTTCTTGCTCATATTCCCGAGGCACAAACTTTCTCTTCAAATGTTTCTTTAATTTCTCCCATAATCTAATCTTCAATTTTTCTTCTCTCTCCCATCTCCTTTTTAAATTATCATACCACACTCTAACAAACTTTTTAAACTTTAATATCATTATTCAGCACCATTTCTCATCATCAATTTCCTTATATTCAAAAAATAACTCAATGATTTGCAACCATCTAAGAAAATATTATTTTCCGGTGGATCGGTCTCCATGGCAGAACGCTCTTGGCCACTATTATTTGCCCATGGACCGGTCTGGCCCCGACTCACATGGTGTTTCACTGTAAGTACTTAGTGTATTTCTCATGACTTATTTTCGATTCTCATTAATAGCATGTTCATTCCACACATATTCTTTAATAGTCCATGTGAGTGCGGGAACTCCACTATTATAGCCGGTGGACTGGAATACATACATTCAGGGTATAACGCTTCTGACCACTATTATTTGCCGGTGAACCGATCTCTAGGACAGAATGCTCCTGGCCACTATTATTTACCAGTGGACCGGTCTGGCCCGACTCACATGGTGTTTCACTGTAAGTACTCAGTGTATTTCCCATGGCTTAGCTTATTTACTTTGGTTTGTTGAGCACGAAATCCCCCACTATTATAGTCGGTGGACCGGAAAGTATATACTCATGGCAGAACGCTCCTGACCACTATTATTTGTCTGTGGACCGGTCTCTAGGGCACCCCGGCTCCTGGCCACTATTATTTGTCGGTGGACCGGTCTGGGTCCGGCTCAACATCTTCCTCTTTAAGTGATTAGTGTCTTAACATATCTTATTTGAAAGTGTTTTACCCTTAACATGCATGGCTAACTATATCCACACTTATCCTCCCAGGAGGGCCTGTCCCATATCTTAGGACTCTGGCGCCCCTTATCACACCTCGATATCCATTCCCTTTTACACTTACACATCATGAAAACCAACTCCTAAGGGTGTGGGTTAAGGCCCATCACCTCGTGACATCAGACTCCACCCACTATTAGCCTCTAAGGTTTCCCTTGAAACCCTAATTGGACCTATGTGGCCCAACCTCTTCTTACTTCACTACCATTAATTCATTTATCTTCAAACACTTCATCTCATTTAGGTTCAATTCCAAATCAGATCACTTTACCCATTGATTTCACCTGTGACCCTGAAACCCTAGTTGGCCACTTCAACCCTAGTACCTTTCTTCTCCCACAAGTAACCTCTCCTTTTCACCCAATATTTCTTCTCTCCCATAACACCCATAATCATTCCTTATAACATAAACTCTCACTTTCAACCTGCACCTCACTCACCCTTAATCATTTTTACTTTTGCCTTTTTTTAGATTACTAATTCTTCCCAAAACCCTAATCGGGTCCCTTACACTCCCCTTTAGTAACTCACTTCCCATTTATTTCCTTTTTTTTCTTTTCATCTCCATGTCATAATAATAATCACCCTAGCATGCATGTCCTAGAGGGTTACATCATGTCACAGCACATCATAATCACCACATATGGATATCACATTCATATCATAAGAAAAACACATACCATATACCTTAACTCCAAGCTGCGTCACGCATAAAACACGTTAAGGATAATCATGTGATACACAACAGGACATGGTATATATACAAGCATCCAAGGCATGCAAGTCACATAGCACGTAGGGACCTTAGCCACATCCTTACAAAACACCCATAAGTAGAGACTTACCTGAACCCGAAGCTAGCTAAGCGAGATAAGAGGGAGAAAGAAGATTACTAGCTCGAGGATCCACAATAAAGCTTTCCTAGATTGCCGATAGAAATCGAAACTAGGTTAGAAACTACCTTATCAATTAATAATTCACATATTATAATTAAACGAACGCAAACAAATACAACGATCTTTCTTAGAAAACGTGTCCAAAACTTAGGACTCAAAAGCATAGCTCTATTAATATTCAAGATTAAATATAAATCAAAACAGATTAATACAAATACCACTTGGGACATTTCAAATTAATTTCGAAAGTCCGAGAAGGATAATCGATTATAAGTTAATTTATCAAAAATAACTTATTTATTAAGTTTTACAACTAAATAGGTAACCCAACCATTTTCATAGAACCAAATCCAAACCAATTAGATTAAAAAATAATTTAAATAATTTAAAACTCAAAGATAAAAATCGGTTAGATAAAAGACGCATAGCAAAAATCAATATTATAAAATCATCCCCGAAGATTAGGGTTTTTAATGCCTAAACTACGAATCAACCAAATCACTTCGATTACCTCAAATTGATAGTTTTAAAACATGATTAAATAAATTTTAGATGAATCCAGATAATCAATTCAACAAAGTAATCTTCCAATTAACCAATTCCAGACAATCCATTTTCAAAATTAGGGTTTTAAAGCCAACGACACAAACTCAGGTAATTCAAATCAATTAATTCCAATTAAAGGCATTAGAATACAATTAGGGTCATTTCAACTACTTCTATAAATTTAATTTTAGAAAAACAACTATACAATAACCAATTTCATAATCTCACTTGAAATCTAGGGTTTTAGGCCCGAAAATACAATTCGGTTGAATTCTATTAATTTAATTGGATTGAATGTTTAGAAATGCAATTAAACACATTTTATAACATTTCAAATAATCAATTGATCAAAACCAATAAGAGAAATACCCAATTTAGCACAATTAGGGTTTTTGAGCCCGGAATACAAATCCGATCAATTCTTCCTAAAATATATAAATTGGCAGTTCGAAAATGTAATTAAATATATTCTAATATAAATTGTATAGTCAATTGAATAAAACGATCTGATTACACAATCCAATTTAGTCCCGCAAGAGTTTTGGCCTAAAAATCCAATTCCGATTAATTACACACAATTTTCCCAAATCAACACGTCCGATATGAAATTAAATACGTTTTAAACGATATTATAAAATCAATTGAGCGGAACGACTCAATTACGAGACCCAATTTAATCACACACGAATTTTGACCTAGAAATCAAATTCCGACAAATTCTGCATAAATTTCTCAAATTGACAGTTCCGACATGAAATTAGATACATTTTAAAACATATTGTATAACATATTTATCAAAAATAGCTAAATCGGACGAATCCAAAAAATTCAGGCATAACCCAGCCAAAAATCCAATTTTTCCAAAATTCCAACATAACCATACAAGTAACCTATCCAAATCATTCTCACATCACATATATACATAACCAAACAGTTAATTTAGCATATCACAAGCTAAATCATACTCAATTAATCAAATCTATATTAGGGTTTTCAGAAATTTATACCAACAAAAATCAACAAAATCGGAGCAAAGGAAGGTCGGGGAAGCTTCGTTGGAGAACGGGGACAGCTCGCCGGTGGTCAGCAGGGCCTGTCGTGGCTGAACGGCGGCGGCACAGCCTGCGCGGTTGCTGCTGCTGTGCACGGCTGCTGGGCGTGGCTACTTCGGCCGCTGCTGCAGCGGCTGTTGCTGCTGCTGGTGGCTGCTGCGGCGGTGGTCGATGGCAGCAACTGATCGTGGCTAGCGAGGAGGTTGGAGTGGAGGAGCAAGGGAGGAGGTGGGGGCTAGGGTTTTGGGGCTGCGAATAGGGACAGGGTCGGGAGCATAAGATAGGGAAAGAGAAGATAAAAGGAAAAGAAGGGGGGTTGGGGGCACGGGCTGGGTTGGTCCGTTTTTTTTACGAATACAAATAAAATAAAATACTAAATTTTTAAAAATTATTATTGGAAGATTTTATCTAAAATTTATTTCGAAACAATCTGAACGCTTAAAATTAATAAAAAGCTATGTAAAGAATTTCGGAAACACTTTCGGAATAATTTACCAACGAACATAATAATTTATATTATTTATGGAAATATATTATAAGACCTCGAAAAATTATTTAAAAGTATATAATAAAATATATAAGTCAAATTTGAATAAACTGAGACTAATTTAAATAATTTCCGGAATCAGTTTTCGGTAAATCAAAAAGTGTAAAACACAAGAAATTTAATTTCGGAAAGGAATTCTTAAATAAATCTTTTAAATTTAAAACTTCCCAAAAATATTAACGATTTTTGAAAACAAATAAATTTAGAGTCGGAAATATTTTCTACGGATAAAATCATTAAAATAAATTTAACTATTTAAACAAAAATTCTATAATTTAAATAATATATTTCGTTAACGAAATATAACTCCAAAATAAAGTCGTAATCACACGACGAAGTTATAATCAAGAACGGATTTAAAATATTAAAAAACAAAATACGAGAAAAAAATGAGAATACATATTTTTAACCGAAGATTGAAATCATAAGAATATAATAAAATCATGGTCGTGAACGAATTCATTTAGAATGGTTCACAACGACAATGATTAATTACATTCAAATATGAATTTGAAATCGTCGATAAATCCATAAAACAAATCAAAATTAAAATGATTAAATATTCACATCAAATTATGCTAAGAAAATCATTAGGCTTAATAAAATTAGATTTTAAAAATATGGGGTATTACATTACCAATCTTTTTTTTTATTTACAATGTATCTACAATTGAGATACATGAAATTAATGAATCTATTTAATATAGAGTGAATATAAATGCGATCTCAAGAGATCAGAGGAATGGGCTATTGTTACCCAAGGATTCAAAGATCATTGGAGGTTAATATAATTCAAGTGACTCTCAAAAGCATCTACAATGAATAAAAAATTTTAAAGTTAAATTTTTTATTCATATAACAATTGAGGGATGTTACTTGGATTTTCCATGTCATTTACTTATTTTCAATGGCACGGTAATATTATTAGTACCTAGAGTTGAATTAATTAATTTCTTAATTGTTGTATAATAAGCTCTTTTCCTTATTTTTAACTAAGATGGTAACATTTAATAAAAGAATCTAAGTCTTAATGAATGACAAGAGAATATGGGGAGGCAAGAGTGACATTATGTGTAAAGCACAACACACCTTCCATCAATTATCAAGCATTTGCCATAGGATGATATTGTATTTTGATGAATTCTTGTACAATTAATATTTAAGCATACAAATCAAAGTGCTACCATGATTGTTTTCTAAGACTAAAGAAGTCAACATTTTTATAGGAGTTGAGGAGGTAGCTCATTTATTAGCTAGAGATTGAATACAAGTTTAATGTGTAAAGCCATACATATGGTATAATTTCATTCAATATTGCTAAATTGTAATATATAGTTATGTTCAACAATATTATTATAGTGTTAAACTATTACTAACACATAGTGAAGAGGATAAACATATATATGAATTCTTATGTCCTCGTGATCTCATATGGGAACATCAACAAATTTTTTGAGTATGTGACCAAGGAGATGAGGGTGGCTTTGTAACAATAAACTTTTATCCTTTTTTTATTTTAATGTGCAGTGGATTTTGGTCATTTGACATCCATTAAGAAAGGTAGCATATTGGTTTGACCCCTTAGGTTTAAAATGATGTGGCAATTTATATAAAATTATTGATAGGTAGTTAATTATTTTCTAATTTTAATAACTTTTTTATAATATTTTCTTATTATATAATATAATTAATATGTATCTATACATCAATTACACCATTTAAGTAATATCAAGAAAAAGAAAAAAAAAAGATAAATACGGGTTTAAACATCTATGGGCTTATATGAAGGTGTATACGTGATTGTTTTTATACATTTTCTATGTTCTAATGTTTAGTAAATTTCTAACAAATTAAAATGTGAATGATACTTAATTTCTTATCCAAAAGAAGAAGACAAATACTTGTGTGATTATTTTGTCATGATGTATGAGATATGTTATTGTAAGATAATATAGGGGAGATTTAGATGTATATATTGGTTTCCACATATACTAACCATGTAGATTTTTTCCTTAGGTATATGAAAATAATGAGGTGACATTTTTATATATCTAAATTAATGAGGTTAGATAAGAGTGGATAGATTTTTTTTTTAACCACCTAGCTAAGGAAATCAGTTATATGTTGATTAATGTGTGTGTGTGGGTGTGGGTGGGTGGGTGTGTGTGTGTGGGTGGGTGGGGGTGTGTGTGTGTGTGTGCACATGTATAATTGATTATTTGCACAATTTTAGGTCTTTCATTAAGATTATGTATATATGTCTTAATCAATGGGATGCACATAGCATTACTGCATATGTTTTATATATATATTATCATTTATATATGATTATTATTTTTATATAAGTAAGAGTTTTTGTATGAATGATCATGTAAGAACTTTAATTTGAATATATCTATGGGATACAAAACCTTGATGATTGTTTATTAATTTCAACTATATGCATATAGGTTGTGTATATGGAGTTAGTAACAAGTTTTTTTTTTTACTTTTAAAAAATAAAGTTATTGCTAATGAAAAAATAGCCTTAGATGGGGTGGAAAAAGGGAAAATGAAATACCATGTGTAGTATAGATAATAGTTTTGAAAAACCGTCATCTGTAATGAAATAGGGGGAAAGCACTTCAAAAAATTATAAGAATGATTAGACAACTGTTGTTGGGACACAAATGGTCATATATTATCAATTATAAATGATAATTTAGCTAACAATTGTTGTCTAATATTCCTCTATTTTTTGTAAAAATATTATAACATAATTTTGGGCTAAAACGACCATCCATTGGCCATTATAAACAATAGTTTTTACCCACAAGTCTAATACTTCAAAATAAATAAAAAAAATTAGTGTAGACAAATGCTTTAATTTAAAACCACTATGTATACCATACCCATTTCCTTGCACACACAAAAGTTGCATATATTCAATGGATATACTAGTAACAATGGTATGTATCCCAACTCAAAATATTAATTTTACACTATATAGATCAATCACTCATAAAATCAATCATTTTAGATTGGAATTATATTTATATCAAGCTATAACTTATTAGATCAATCACTTTTATTTGATATATCAAACAAGATAGTTCTAAAAATATAGAAATAAACATGCACTTTTAACGAGACATTAATTATGTATAAGAAAGAATAATAATTTAATAAATTAACTCATGTCATTAGATCTTCTACTAAATTTTGTTAACTACTTTGGATCTTTATTATCTATCTTGAAATCATAGTGTCTCACAAACTTAGCAAGATCTTTACCATAAGCACACGTACATGAGAAATGAAAATGCCAGTTTAGATAACAAATGTCTTTGTCTATCTGAACTTTTAATCTCTTTTCTTTACCTTTCTTCTTAAATTTTCATCATGATCATCAAAGGTCATGCCTACATAAAGTCATCAAAGAAAAAAAATTAAAAAAAATGATCACAAATATATGTGATTCACAAATAATTCACAAATAATGTACAAATTTAAGAAACATGACATGCATCCTACAATATATTCCACTACCATAACATTCTATCCAAATATAATAAAAAGAATCTTATAGATACTATCATGGCATTTAATACATTTACAATATAAAGCTATTATAAATGCATCTAACTAATGTAATCTTATTTTCTAATAAGAGAATATATATCTTTATGAAATTACCTATACACACATGTCGTACTATCATATTCTCACTAAAATAGGTTTTAAGAACCCAAAACATAAATACCTTATGTTGAAGGTCAACATAGTTTTTTTTCCTTCAAAAGTATTATATCCCCTTATCTAGGGTTCAAAACATAGATCTTAGGGAGAGAGTGAATACCTGAAATGGAAAAAAAAGGCATCCAAAACAAACAACTAAAGTAAAAGTTATGCGCACCAAAAGATTGTCTACAAATTACAATAATAGTATATGTACCAAACGTATATAAATTATATAGAGGATAATATATATCTAGAAGAAGATGATATTACACAGAAATTAAACTAAAAACTAAAACATCGATGCCAAAGAACTTCTAATATTATATAAACCATATAATATAATAAAATTGAGGACGCATATTCACATTATATGAGTTCATGCTAATGTGATAAGAAACACTAATAATATCAAGGAAAAAATTATGAAGAAATAAGATGAAAAAAAACATTTTTTAAGGAAATAATGAATAAAATAGAATAATAAGAAGGATGGTTGGTGTCAATGACGATGGTGACAGATGGAGAATAATGAGGAGGAGGTGGAGGAAGCACTAATAGTGGAAGGCTTTAGGGAAGAAGCAATTCACATGCTAGGTTTATATGTGTGTTTGTGAGAATCTAAGGAGTGGAAAATTCATACCAAGCTAAAAGTGAATAATGTAAGAACAAAAATCCTACTAAGGTATAGACAACAAAAAATAATGAAATAAATTTGCACTACAGTATAGATTGTGGTTGAATCCTAGAACCTTCATATATACCCTAAAAATTTGGGAAAACACCCACTAATGTATATACAGTGATAACCATCATCTAGGCCCTTCTCCCTTTCACTCTCATTGCATAAGACATTTAAAATTCTCTAATAGATGTTTATTTGTTCCTCCTTTGTTCATTTTGATTGTATTTTTTTACTAGAGAGCTTATAAATAATTGTCATTATTAAAACAACCCTATATGTGATGTAATATATATATTGATTTTTTTTCGTAGTATATAGATAATGTTTTGGCATTAAAACTATTATCTATACCTTAAAATGCTTTTAAAAAATTGGTAAGGAAATAAACAATGATTTTAATATATAACCATTATGTATAGTTAATTTTACACAGTATTATAACTTAAAATTGTTCTCTATTCTATCATGTATTTTTTTTAAACAACCTTTTTATTTTTTATGTCATGGTAGATGATTGTGTAAAGAACTATATTCTATAGTACAAATGACTGTAGCATACATGGATATTGGTAATTGGTGTCTAGGACTATTTTTAGCACTAGTGTTGATTTAGTTCTACATAATATGTAGCATTCTGAATATTGCTAACACATTAACTACAATCAATCTTCCTCCAACAAAGAAACTATGGCTATCCCAAAAATGTTAGCTTTAATTTTTTTTAGCTTATTGTTCAAATTTTTGGAGATCAATAAGCTTCTATATAACATTACATAAATTAATAGGTTTCAACTTTGCCGTGGATTTTAGATCATGAACTTATGAAATTAAGGTAACTTAAGTGTGGATCATTCCATTTGGAACATCATTCCCATTAAGCACATCTAATACCCCATGACACTTATCTAATCTAATAATATGCTGAAACTTTTGAAAAAAAAGTATTACACTAATTATTTAGTTTTGGTGATTTAGTAGGGATCATATAACCAAAAACATGTTTTGCTTATCATTGATTGAAGGTTGTGCTAAGATATCATTCATATCTCTTGTGACCTGCCTATTTAAGCAATCAAAAGCTACCTCCATATTTAGTTAGCTTCTTCTGAAGGGTGTTGGGTCTTTTTTTGATTCAAAGGAAAATTAAGTTAAAATTGAGTATAAGGTTCATAATATACAATCAAATAAGATATATTTGAATTCACAATTCAATATACTTGGACCTAAATTCAATATTATATTTGTCTTCACCTCAATATTCATGTAGAAGAAGTTAACTTGTCATATATGCACATGTCAGGTTTTTCTTTATATGTCTTAACTTGGACAAATAACCAAATTTAATACCCCTATTGTCACAACTAGAAAATTTCATTTAAAACTTTGTGATACAGGATATTACCACAATATGTAGCATAAGTTTGATATTCACTACCTTTCTTATACTAAATATAAAGCTACAATTTTTTCAACTAAAACTTTAACAAATGACTAAAACCAAAACTTCAAATGATGATAATATATATCTAAGAGGAAGTTAAAAAAGGGTTATATAACCCTTACACATCACTAAAAATGATAAGTATGCGATATTTAAATACATAAGGGAAGGGACATAAGATTACAAAGAATATTCGAATCAAAAGCAAAAGATATCAAATATTTGTGACTCCAAATATTCCTAACTCTTAACACAATTCCCATGAAATATCATTCAATATTCTCTTCCAACAACCTTAGTTCTCATATTTACTCATCTAAAGAGTGATATTAATACAACAATCACACTAAGTTAATGACAAAAACTCTATAGAGAGAGCATGCTCACACAATATATCCATGACATGCAATCATAAGATCAAGAACGTGATTTATATTATCATATGTGATATAAATAGATACAAACACATACGGTCAAATCAAAATGCACTATACTTATATTATTCTCATTCCATAAGGATATTAACATATAATAATAACCATATTGTGTGGTATCACCATTGATGCACATAAACTCCCTTTGACCCGTCATATCCTTCTCATTTCTAGATAATCTTTTCTCTAAAATATATACAAATATACTTATAATTTACAAAATTATAATTTTGCTAATTCTTTATGTTCCCATACCTGTTTAATACTAGGTAATAGAAGGCAATACTCGAAAGGTAACAAAAGGTAGTCTAATAGATTCAATCAACTCAAACATTAAGAGGGGATATATCTCAATAAATTGTATATATTACGAAGGAAGTACCTCCAAAAAACATGTGACATAAAGTCTTACACACAAAATCTTAGCACTTAAATCCTTATGTAGAAATGCCCCCTTTCACCCGAAGGTCCATTAGTGCACTCAAGGCCAACATCCAAGTCGTGAAATGTTCATCTCATCTCAAGTTCTATATATATATAGTCAAGCCATGCATGAAATATTCATCTCAACCAAATGACACTAAGTACCACACATAATCATTTCTAACAAATTTCACCTAATAAGTCTTGGCTAAAAAGGGTCATAAAAAACACCATGCCATGAATAGCTATTTGACACATCTCAGGTGATATCACACCAAAATCGTGAAAGAATGAAGGATAGACAGAAAGCCATATCCCAAACATTTAACACTTTATTACATTTTATCTTCCTATACTCAATTATTTTGAAATTAATAGAAAATTTAAACAACGTGGTCAAAGTCAAAGTGTGGTCACACAAAAACACTCAAAACTATTCTCGAGGACCAACACACCAGGTGTAACATTCTTTTTTTTTTCTTTCTAACATTAATTAATATTTAATTAAGCTTGTAATCCATCTTTAAAATTTTAAATATGGATTTTCAAGCCACTCATATTAAATTTGAGCCTTCTATAGGTCTTTTGTCCATCTGCAATATATATATATATATATATATATTATGTAATTTCTCTAATCTTAGCATTTTCACTCTCTTAAAGTCACTCTAAACATATAAATCGCTTCTAATATTATCACCTGGAACATTCTCTCTTTTTTTTTAATGATTTCTACATCATGTTCACACATTATATTAATTTTTTCCTTGCTTGTGGATTTTTTTTTCATTTGAAAAAATTAGCAATTCACGTGATTTATTATTCTAAGTCATTTCTTACTTTTTTTACTCATCCAAAAATTATCCACAATTATAAAAAATATGTTGATATTAAACACGTATCACAGACATTGTTAATGCACTCTTTCTAAATCATTAAATCATAAGAAAATTTCTTGTATGCGATTAGACAATTTAATCATTTTAATCCATTAGAAATTCAACCGATTCCAAGAAAAAAATATATAAATTTTTCCTTACTCATACATTGTAATTTTAATCCTCCATTATTCATTTCATGTATTAGCCAAAAAAACGCATATCCACGGATCATTAGATTCTACCAATTTTTTCTCAATTTCCATCCATTAAAATTCAAACCAACGCCAATAATAAATATTTATATATATATATATATATATTTGGGTTTATAAAACTATTTCACACTTTTTTTTATAAAATTTAATAATTGTTGGAGTATGTTTGCTATTTATTAAACTAATGGTAACTAAAATTCTATCTATGTCACTTGATCTTAACAAACCCCTAACTAGAACCCAATCAGATTTCTTCCCTTGTTGACTTTATTTAGCCAAGACTTTGGTAAAATTAACCTAATCATATTTTTTCCTTTTTAACTCTTACACACTTAACCATCTTCATTCAAGTGTTAAGCAAGAAAAACCAACCAAACCCCTTACCTTTGATTCACACCTGTATACCATTACTTTGCAAACCCATAATCATGCATTACTACCCCCAAACACTCAATCAAATTTTTCATTCCATGAAAACCAAAATAAACCCATGTGCAATTCTCTTGATTTTCCTTCTCTAAACTAAGGCTTATCACATTGCCAACCTCTAGTGCCTTTGTGTCCTTCATTTCACCTTTCTTTTACCTCATTTTTGTTACATTAGATTCCTTGAAATGTATACTCAATTAAACTCTTTATTTTTATTTGAAATATTCGGTCCTTATGCCTCATTTACCCCTAATTTTCCCCTCCTATTATTATTTTATATTGTCACTGTTGTGAGGGTTGATTGTCATGTCTACTTCCAGTGCTTCTAGCTACTTCATTACTCAACTATTTATCCTATTTTTATTTAGCTTGAATCATTGTGGTGCATACTACATGAACCACCTAACTTCACTTGGTTACTCCTAACTTTTATCCCTGATTCTCCCCTTCACAACCATCTTGGGACTATTAGTGCAACGTTAGTTTTCTTTCAGTAGTTCTATTTTGGTTGTTACCACTCGTTATGCCTATTTTCTCTTTTCATGTTCTTACTGTTTTATGTGTGTTTTAGGTTAGGATAACCCCTTACATAAAACCCATACCTTACCCTTTTTCTTTCCTTGATTTTGTTCCTTGTTTGGGGCTCCTTTCCCTTGCCTTTTTCCTATGGCAACGACTGATTGAATTCTCACCCACCTCCTTCCATCTTATAGTTTGATTTTTACTCTTTAATAATATATTATTTCATCATCTAGTTTCTTCACCGCTATAGAAAAAACATAAAAGGCAGTTAAAAAGTGGTATACGAGGCAATTTATAATTATTGTCTAATCAATCGTCATATATACTATATACATCGGTGCTAACAACCGTTACATAATAATTTAAATTCAGATAAAAAATTATTGGTGTTCTATTTTATATGGTAGTTTAATTAAAAACACATCCATGTATATTAAATATACATGATGGTTATAAATCAAACCCATTGTGTATACTTTAACAACTCCTAGTTAGATCGTTGAGAAGGTGAATATATGGTGGTTATACATAAAACTAGTTGTGTATACCACCTGAGAGGTAGAGAATATAAAGCAGTTGGGACACAAAACTATTGTGTACTGTACTGTGATAGATAATACATGGTGGTTGGCACACAGAAACATCACGTATTCTCTATGGCATGGGTATACACAGCAGGGTTTATGTATAACTGCCGTGTATGCCTTATCTTTTAATAATAATAAAAAGATTATGATTTTTGTTGTCGCACCACATTTTTTCCTGTAAAAATTCTGCATATGTTTCCATGATGCTTTCCCCAACATCATTAGTATTTGCGTTATCCAAAATAGTAAACAACCAGAATAAACAATTATATACTTTTATTATATACTTTGCATATAAAGCCTTATAAAAATTCTTTTTTCATTCATATATATTTACATTCTATGTGCAAAAAAATTAAAGCTTCACAAGATTCGACACATAATCATCATAAAACTTGTAATAAAACCTCACCGTTCTTTCCTAAATTCATTAATCTTGTTATTTTGATAATTAAAAAGGTTATGATATTGATACACCTATAAAATAGGAAAGATACCATGTTTGTATTAATGTATATAGATAAATATAGTTAATATGAACTAAATAAAGTAAATACATACTGCTCCTTGCCCCGCCCAATGTTTGCAAATGCTTTCCTTCATAAATATCATGACATAGTATCCACAACTTACACTATATTCTTATTGTGGACAATAAAAAATGAAATATTAGTTACATTATCTTATTATTTTCTTATACTAAATACTAAATATTAAATAACAATGATTCTTAAATGACATAATATCTACAAACCTTAACTTTTTTTCCCAAGACACATGGGGGTGGTGCATTTCCCTTCTTTTGTGGCCCAAAATAAGTCTTGAATGATCTAATTAATGTGTGGGTAAATAAGTTATTCTAATTAATATTATTATACAAATGAATATGTACCTTTACACAAGCAATTTTGGATATGAACAAGGATTTACATCAATTGAATCCATCCAATATACGATCCTTGAAGATGATTGTAATATCTCTAGTACCCAATACATGTCAAGAAAAAATGGAGCAAACAAAAGGGACTATGGAGCCATCTTCATCAAATTAACCACATATGGAACACATTTCATATTATAATTTTCATTGGAGATCATTTCTAAGCATAGAATTTTATATACAATAGACCCATCCAAGACATAAAATAATAAATTGTCCTTTAATAACCTATTACCATGAAAGAATTAATTCTTAGTGTCAACACCACCATCCCGATAATAATTAAAATAAGGTAAAATATGAAAGGATTTAAATTATCTCGTATATTCAATTATATGTTGACATCGTAACATTTCACCTTATAACAAAGGTAGGATGTCCTATGCCCCAATCTAGATATTCACATCTTCTGATTTTATGTGCAAATCAATTGGAAGAGGAATCTTAATAAAATTATCATCCAATGAAAGCACCATGTCCAAATACAACCTAAATTAAGGTGATAGGCCACTATGCTTGATTATTATTTTCATTCCTAAGGATTTTTGGGCTTCCTCCTACTCCGTATCCCTTTTCCCTCTCACTAATATTTTTTGTGAGAATATGACCACCCTAAGTAAGGAAGAGTGGATGGAATAATTATTCGATTTTATATTATCACTTAAGTAGAAAGAATGAATCTAGAATTTTAAAGTTTGGAGTACCTCATCCTTGATAATTACAAAGTTACTCGACCATCTAATGAATTACCCAACTAGTAAGCACAATACAGGCATATCTTCTTCTTCACAATTATATGCCACATCAAGTGGCATTGGCTCTATTAAGTATGAATCAAAGAAACTATGAATTGAGACTCGAACTTTATCAACCCCCAATGGACAAGTATGAAGGGTTGATTTGGACTCACTAAATGTAGTAGCATTTACTACAACAGGTTCATCCTCTATGACTTGCAAGTCACAAAGATACTAACCCTATAGTAATTAATAATTAAAAGATTCAATTTATGTAAAAATAATACATTCAATTACATAGAGTGTGGTGTAGTATATTATCTCATTAATTTCCAAAAAGGGTCTAGACACACTAGATGTAGAGGGTTGAACTGGATATTATGAACTTGAAGACATACTATCCAACCTTCTATGTATTACCTCTTGTGATTCCTTTAATGCCGCAATTTATTTCTCCATCTATTCATATTTTTCCTTTGAAGGTCAAGAACTAGAGTGACATCCAAATGCCTTAAATAGGTTAAACTTGTAATTTTATTTCCTACATCAGCTACCATGCTCTTGAGTGCCCAAAGCGTGTGTCAAAAGGTCATTTGGACCTTCTTTATCAAAGGCACCAACCTAATAGTCCTTTCTCAAAACTGACTATTTAAAATCATAAGTAATTGTTAGTGATAAGTAACCATATTAAACCAAATAAAGATAAATGTCGTGTGCCTTACCATTTTCTCAACCATCTGTTGAGTTGGTTTGTTAGTAGGCCTTCCATTATTTACCCTAGCATATATCCAAACATCATCTCGCTATGGGGGTACATAAAGGATCTAGGTTATCTCGGTTTCCTCCATCAATTGTTTGTCCTATTGCATTAAGAAAAAAAGTACTTAGTAATGATATTAGAACATAAAAGAATGACATCAAGTAAAAATACTTAATAACAATATTAGATCATAAAAATACTTATTTTTATACCAAGGCTTCTCTAGATTCCTTGTTGCCTCTATGCCCTATCTTGTAAGCGTAAATAATTTTTCTCTACATTAGCTCTATTTTTAGTGTTTTTCATATGTCACAAACAAAGTACATAGATGATGTTAGTTTTAATTGTAACCTTAGTACACTTTAGTTATATTAGAAAGTTAATAATAATATATTCATACGTACTTCATATTCCTCTAAAGTCCTCCATAAATAGAACTTCCTCCATTGGTTGAGGGTGATCACATCACTATAGATATCTGGGGGCATGGACATGATAGTACGATCAGCTTCATACATATGATTTTTCGCCATTCACGACTTCCAATTCATCCAGGACCTTATAACTAAACTCATAACAAGTTTTTTATGTTGTTATCCAACATTAAATCTATGTTAAAATCATAAAAATCAAATAGTTAATATGCATATAATTAAATTATCATATGGTGATAATAATAAAAAAAGGCATATCTATTAAATACCATAGTGTAATCCCACACCCTATGCTTTAACTCTCTTGGGACATCCCTCCAATCGTGATAAGTGATGGGGATGTACATACAAGCCCTAGAGCTATAATATGAATGAACAAATCTCTTTTCTCACCCATCAGATACCCATATTCATCAAAATCAACATTAAGCACAATGCCCCTTTCTTTGTTTCGAGTAATTTGTGTCAATCTGATTCTCCCCTTTCTTTTTATTTTTCCAACCTCCTGAACATGTGCGTCATCTCCAAGTAGTGGATCCATACCTGGAATAACAAATAAAAATTATATATTAGGAATCAATTAATATGTGATGTGATATAGTCAATATATAAAAAATAAACTTTTATGCTCAATATAAAACAAAACAACACATAAGAAGTAATTAAACCTTTTATCTATATTGCTTTTAATCTACCGCATGTGTCTTCCTTATGCATAAACTTTGATTCAAGTACATAGAAACCTTATTCGTGATCATCTCATGCATAAAGAACATCAGTAACGTCATCATGGTTACAGGGGAAAGGTAAGTTAGTAGTCAAAACATTCTTCCCTTGTATGTTATCTTCCTATTTTTTTGCATTCAATACAATGGACCATTGTTTATCATCTCCATCAATAACATAGAATACCTATTTTTCTAGTGAGGATTCTATAAATGGGTTTTGATTATAACTAAACCTTGAAAGATCCACCCTTGTAAATCTTGCTTTCTTAACACAAACTCTATTTTGATTGTCAATCAATTTGCACCTAAATAAGGGAACCCTAAAAGCGGAGTAATCCAATAGCCATACTCGCTCTATCAACCCATAGTATGTCATTGATACATAAATATAGTTTTTTGTCTTTGGCACTTGATATATGAAAAAGCTTATGATATTACAGTCACACCATTATTTTTCATATTATTCTTATCATCCTAATCCTTTACATAGAAAGTACAACCATTAATCATATAGGAGTTGTATGGCATCACTTTTATACAAAGATGGTATCACAAACAATACAAATTGGTATCATATTCACACAATTAAGATAAAAAAAAAACACTCCAAAAAGGAGCTATTTTGCCTATCTAATATCCATTTCTCACTCCTAGATGGATTTGAAGCCCTCAAATTATTCATGTATTGATCTACATATGGTTGAACACCATATCTATTGTGAAGGATATAGATGTGATATTGTGAGAACATTTGATCATCATCATTAATGACCATATGAAATCCTTTGCACCAATTCCCTTGTTCTTCTATACCCAAATGTTGTGGTTTAGGAACATCTATCTTATTAACATTGGGTAAGAACTCACAACAATATTATGTTACCTCTGCTACTAGATAACTGAAATACCCAAAAAAATTTAATTTAAAAAATCATATTTAAATAATATTTTATTAGAAAATTTAACTAAATAAATTATTTTCATTAAATTAAAAGGAAATTAATTAGGGAAAATCGAGAAGAAATTTTATAAGTATTTTAATTAGGAGAAATTTGGTTATTTTAGCTAATTAAGGGTTTTATTTTAGAAATTAATTAAATAAATTATTTTATTTAAAATAAGAAGGATAAAATAGTTTCAAATTAATATGAATTTTATAAATAATTTAATTGGAGAAAATTAGGGTGTTTTGCTAATTAAGATGGAATTTATGAAAAATCTTTCAAAAATCATAATTTAGCCTAAAATGGGATTTAAATATTACTTTATTTAAATATTATTATTTTAAATATCCCAAATATTTTAATTAATTTAAATACCCAACCTAATTATTTTTCTCTTTTCTTTTTTCCTTTTTCCTTTTTCCTTTTTCTTTCTTTTCTTCTTTTTCTTTTTCCTCTCCTTTTCCCTGTCTGGGCCCGCCCGCGGCCCAGTCCTATTTTCCCACCTTCCTTCAGCGCAGCCCAACTAGTGCAACCACCCCTTCTTCCTTCCCTCTCCGCACTACGTCTTGTCTATTGTTTCCCCAAAACGTGTTGTCTTATTTCAAGAAAAACTTTAGTCTCGCGCCCAGCCCGGTCTCCCCTCTTTTCTTTCCCGACTAGCCGGTCTAGCTACCTTTTTCTTTCTTCTTCTTCCTTACTTCCTTCTCCCGTCGACGTCGAGCACCTACACCATTTCCGCCGTCGTCCCAGGATTTTTGCCGCCGCTTATGCACTATTGACTGGCCGTTTTCCTTCCTTTCTCTTCCCCCTGATTCGACAACCGTATAATACCAATCCTCCTCCCATTTCTCGCACAATTTTCCCTCTCTTTCCTGTGCAACCAATCCCTACCCCGACTTTGAAATCCATCGGCCAACATCGCCGCCAATGACCCTAACCCTACCTGCCTTACCCCGTAGCCGACCCACAAAATCCTAAACTCTCTTCTAAAGCCTATAAATACCCTCATAATAGCCCTGGTATCGAGCTCTTGATCCCCAACCCAGAAAAATTCCCTTGTTTTCGACACCCTTTTAGAGGCCTCATTCACCGCCTCCGACCAACTATGCCACCCACTCAGCCTATCAAATTCTTCCTTGCACCGCCCTCTAGCTAACCACCCGTCCCACATCCCTTGATTTTTCCTGTGAAAGCTACCCCAACTGTGGGAAGTAACCTTCCCGATTAGCCACCCTTTGCACCGCCCTTAGCCACCTCTTCTGCTACTGCTGCCGCTTCTTTCACCTCCTATTCTCTTCTACAAACCCTCCTCTACCTTTCCCTACCTTTCTTTTCCTCTCCCTCCCTCTCCTCCTCTCTTTCTCTCCTTCTTCCCCATTCATCCACCACCGCCACCGTGCGCCGTCACCTTTTGCTACGCCACCACCTCCATTCTATCCCTCTACTTTTGGGTAACCCTAAATACCCCAACTCCCACCTTCATTCTCCCTATCCTTTTCCCAACCTTCAACTTTTACTCTTTTCTTCTCTTTTTCCGGCAATAGCCGCCGCCTCTGTGCACCACCGGTGGTGCCGCCCATCCCCTCCACCCTAAAGTGAGACCAGTTAAAGCCCTAAAGAGGCGTAGGAACGTGCTCCAAGACCGATGTTATTTTAGGTAAGGGTGTTACTAAGGACTTTTGTGTGTTTATATGCATTATGTGCTTCATATGCTATGTATTCTATGTTTATCATTATTAATTATTTCGTATATGGTATGATGTGGAGTTGAAGTATGTTTTTGTGTGTTTATATGGCATGTGTATTATGGTTTGGAATGGCTAATTATGGTTGTTATGGTTAATTTTGTAACACCCCGAGTCGATATGACCACGCGGGGGCTACCTTGGAGTGCTTTCGGATTGATCGGCTGGTCCCACAGATCAACACGAGTCCTTTCAGCACGCTTTGTCCTCACTCACGCACTTCCCGAGAAATTTTCAGAAAATTTCTAAAACTTCCCAGGAGGTCACCCATCCTAAAATTGCTCCACGGTCAGCACGCTTAATTGTGGAGTTCTTAGGATGGAATCACCAAAAGGATGGTATACCATGTTGATATAAGTAGCCGGATTAATCCTTATAACACTCCGCTCAAATTGGGGTATTACAAACTAGGGTTTGGATTGGTGAACTATAGTTTGTTGTGGTTAATTAGGGTTTAGTGTGGTTGCTTAGGGTTTTTGTTGTATCATGTGTAATGGGTGATTAAAGTGTAATTATGATGGTATAATTTATGATTTTTGATGTGTAATGATTCATGCATGTCCAGGGTGAAACATTTTGAATAAGATACTTAAAACATTAATTATGTAAAATGTAAGATGTTGAGCCAGGCCCAAACCGATCCACCAGCATAATAGTGGCCAGGTACTGTGGTAGCCTGGAGACCGATCCACCGGCATAATAGTGGTAGGGTATGTTACCCTAGTGACCAATCCACCGACTAAAATAGTGGAGGATCCCGAGCTCAACAACCAAACCATATATGCTGTTAAGATGTGGGAAGACACTAATGACTTACAATGGAACACCGTGTGAGAAGGGGCCAGACCGATCCACCGGCATATAATAGTGGTAGGGCATGTACCCTAAGTGACCGATCCACTGGCTATAATAGTGGTCAAGAGCTAAAGTGCCCTAGAGACCTATCCACTGGCAAAAATAGTGGGGTTCCCGTACTCTAATGGACTTGATAAAGAGCATGGTGTGAAAATATTTCGATAAAGGATTAATGAAGTAATTAATCTAAACTATATTGGATCTTGCCATTTTCACCTGCTCATTCATTTGCCCTTATGTTATTGTGTTGGTGATTATGCCCTGTTATTATTCTACATGGATTATGTGCTTATGTGTTGGCCTTAGTGCTTGGTTACCTTGCTCAGTACGTAGCGTACTGATCACCCGTTTCATGGGTGCTACTCATTCCTACAAGTAGTATGACCTTCTGACTTTGTGCAGGTGGGTGAGACATTAGTCAGGACTGTGTGTTGAACATGTTTTGGCTCCAAGTTCAAGAGTGTTGTGGCCGTATTCATTCTTTATGTGATTTATGTCCGTTTATTATTTCGTCTGTATCGAATTTATCGTTTTTGATTTATTACCTTGCATTAAGTATTTCAAATAAACTTTTTTATCGGTTGTAAGCTCATTTTCTTTTGGATATGACTTATAATTCTTTATGCGTACTCTGATTTTTAATGTATGATTCTTTCTAGTTCTTTTATGAACTCTTGGTTTGAATTTAATATCAATCTTTTCTTTAGCCTTAACACTTGGTACTGGAACGGTCGGAGAAAACTGGTCTGGTACTAAGTGTGGCGGTAATATTCCCAGAATTCACGGGTTTTAAATTTAAAATTCTTCCGCTTAAAAAAAAGTAGTGAATGTTGGGGTGTTACAATAACTCACAGTAATGTGACCTTGAGACTTGTTTAGATTCCTTGCACATTGTTTTAACATTTTAATATACCTTTCAAAGGGATAAATCCAATGCAAATGAACGGGCCCACATAATCTAACGTCCTTAACCAAGTGAGCCATTAAATGAATCATAATTACAAAGAATGATATAGGAAAATACATCTTAAGCTGGCATAATATAGTCACAATCTCACTTTCGAATTTCTGCAACCTTGAAGGGCAAATAACATTACTACATAGTTCCTTGAAAAATAAACAAAATCTGGTGACAACACTTCAAACCCAATTTGGTAAGATAGAATGTATAGCAATCGGCAACAAGTCTTGAATGAAGATATGATGATCATGAGATTTCATACCCACTAACTTTAAATCTTTCATTGAAAAAAGTTTCTTGACATTTGATGATCATATTTTAGGAACCTTCACACCATGAAAACACTCACAGAAAGATGTCTTCTATTTTTGGAAAGAGTGTAACATGTAAGAGGTAAAAAATATCTATTACCTACCTTCTACGGATATAATTATGTTCTTATACCCATGTCCACCAAGTCCAAATGAACATTGATAGCATAATTTTTCTTTCTTAGAACATTAACATGTGTGCTAATTAGACAATCATATATATTTTTCTTGATATGCATCGCATAAAAATAATGGTGTACGTGAAACTTCTTCCAATATGGAAGGTCAAAGAAGATTGTCCTCTTCTTCCACTACTTGAAAGGAACTATTTTTTCTAAAAGACACATTCAAGTCCTTTACTTTTTCACATACTTGAAATCTTAAAAGAGGATTCAGAGATTTTGCTTCTACAAATTTTCCATTAAAAGCTTCTATTTGCTTACGATAATGATGATTCGTAGGCAAGAATATATGATGTCCAAAATAAGTAGTCTTCCTACTCTTTGGTAGTTAGAGAAATTTCATGCTATCTTCACAAATAGGGCATGTGTAGTGTCCTTGTGTACTATAACTAAAAAGATTACCATAAGTAGGAAAATCATTTATAGTACAAAATAACATCACTCTCTAGTTAAAAGACTCTTAAATCTATGCATCAACTACTTCAACTATGTGATCTCACATGTACTTTAAATACTCAATAAGGAGAGCTAAATAAACATCAATATCTGATGTGGAAGATTGTATCCAAATCTTCTATAGGACATTGGGATCTTTTTTTGAAGGATCGCAACATGTAAAATTATCATCCAAACAAAACTTCCCTAGCATATACTTCGGTTGTATCGAATGTTGATAGATTTGAGTAGATCTAATCCAAGATCTAACTCTTCTAATGAGAACCTTAGATTTATCACTAGATTACTCTTACTACTTCTCAATGTACACACTTGAGGAAGGATAAGATAAGAAGAAGAAGAAACACTAGTCATTTAATCCTCTCTCTAAAGTTACGATTGAACTTTTCATAAAATTTGAATGTTGTGTTAACATTCCTTGAGTACAAGTGTTTATATAAGCATGGAAACATGTAAGCCTTTTCCATTAAGAATCCAATTATCAGCCTAATTAATGAAATAACCCTCTTAAGTCATGACTCATGTCCTACAATAAAATTTACAATCACAATTTACAAGAATTACAAAGTATACAATAAAAATAATAAAGCTGAAAAACTTAATAATGCAATACATAGATATAACCATATGTGATTAAAATTTATTTTCTTTTAGCTTTGTTCTTCCTTTCACTTTGTAATCTTATAATCCATTGTCATTGTCTTGTAACTCAAATAATATCAACCATCATGAATTTCATGAATATCTTGCAAACATGTACAATACTTGCAAGACTAACTTGACAAAGAATTAAAAGCATAAGAATTTTCAAACATAATTGGTTCTATATCCATGTATACTAATTACTCTTGATCTCCATATTTAGAAGAAGAAGATTGAGAGTTTTCAAGAGATATTCCTGCATCATTCTCTCCTTGTAGAGATGAATTTGCCCTCAAATTAGCATCACTATAATATAGAGATAACTCACCAATGTTGAAAGTCCTAGATACTCCTCTATAATGTTCAAGCAATTTAAGTTTATATGCGTTATTTCCAAATATCCTTAAGTTTTTGAATGGACCATGAACTCTTCACAAATTCATCCATACTATATCTCCCCATTTAAGCACTTGTTGAATTCTATTTTTATTGGCTTGAGCTTGGGTATTTAGCATTCATTTTTTCAATGTCTTTAATTTGCTGACAAAGTTTTCTACAGAAATTGATTCTTTCCTTAACATCATAATTATTTATATCTCCTTTCTTAAATGACAACATATCAATGGTAGATATAGATTAACACCATATACAATTTCAAAAGGACTTGTTTTAGTTGTATTGGAAGGAATTCTATTATATGAAAACTCAGCATGTGAAAGCTTTATATCCCAATCTTTGGTATTCTTTTTTACCAACCCTTAAAGAAAAGTAACTAGAGTTCTATTAGTCACTTTGGCTTTACCATCCGCTTTTAAAGTGTCTTCGAAAACTAGTTTAAGAATTTTAAATCCCTATCTAATACTATACTTTTGGGAATTCCATGTAACCTCACTATTTCTTATAAACATAAGTCTGCTACATGGGTTTCATTATCAATTTTTTCAAGGTACAAAATGTGCAATTTTTGAAAATCAATCTACTACTACAAGAATAGAATCTTTACCCCTTTGCATCCTTAGTAATCCTTATATGAAATCCATACTAATACTTTCTGAAGGTTGATCAAGTACCGGTAAAGAAGTATACAAACCATTATGGAAGAAATTTTTACTTTTGTGACAAGTCACACATCTTCCTATAATTGTCTGTACTAATTTTATCATCTTTGGCCAATAAAAGTTTTCTTATAGTATTTCCATGGTCTTATGAACTCCAAAATGACTAGCTATACCTCTCTCATGTACTTCTTTAACAAGTAAATCATGTACACTTGAACGAGGTATACATAACTTAATAGAGTTCAGTGAATCAAAAAAACAATTATTAAACGAACCATAAATCACTACACACAAAAAGAAGACATATACTAGAACACAACTTGCAAAATTCTTATCATAAAACTATGCAAGTTGTTCAAAAACCCTACTCCAACATTTGAAATATCAACATATGTATTTTTATGGTTCAAGCCACATTTCATGCAAAAAAAAATAGTTGCTCAAAATGTATTAATATCACTTCATACTCAAATATATTTACAAAATACACATGTTTCAACTTCAAAACATATGCACACACAATCTTTTCTAATTCACAAAAAAATCACACACACCTTATGTTATGTATACTTAAAAAACTTTTACCACAACATAAGATCACCACTTGTTACCCAACAGATGCAAACATAACCTAAACATGCATGATACTAAACAAAAGAAATCGAACTCACACATTAAAACTCATGCACATCACGTGCTAAAATTTCTGCACACAAATTCAACAAAAGAAATCCACATTCAACATCAAACTTAACATGCAATCATGTTCAATAACCATGCAAGAACCATGAAAGATTCTACAAGAACCAAGTGCAACATACAAGTTTTCAAAATAATCAACAAGAAATCATCAATATGTACAAAACTATACCAAGATTATTCAAGTAACTTACTTGAACTCCAAGGATGGCAATGAAGATGGTTGAACTTTGGACTTTCTTTTTGCACTCCTTGCAATGTCAACTTCAGAGGGTTTTTTATACCAATTTTCATGCAAAAGAGTGTGTCCAAATATTCTATGGCTTCAGGATCTTCTTTGAAAGATCGCAAGATGCAAAAGTATCATCCAAACTCAAATTCCCTTGCATATACTTTAGTTGTATCGAATGTTGATAGATTTAAGTAGATCTAATATAAGATCTAATTCTTCTAATGAGAACCTTTGATTTATCACTAGATTACTTTTGCTAATTCTCAATGTACACACTTGAGGAAGTATAATAGAAGAAGAATAAAATCACCAATCATGTAATACTCTCTCTAAAGTCACAATTGAACTTTTCATAAAATTTAAATGTTGTGCCGACATTCTTGTAGTACAAGTATTTATATAGGTATGGAACCATGCAGGCCTTTCTCATTAAGAAGCTCATTAGTAGCCTCATTAATGAAATAACTCTCTTAAGGCATGACTTATGTCTTACAATGAAAGTTAAAAGGATAATTTACAATAATTATAAAGTATATAATAAAAATAACAAAGCTGCACAACTTAATAATGTAATATATAAATATAATCATATATGATTAAAATTTATAATCTTTTAGCCTTGTTCTTCCTTGCACTTTGTAATTTTGTAATCTATTTTCATTTCCTTGTAACTTAAATAACTTCAACCATCGTGAATTTCTTACAAACATGTACAATACCTGCAAGAATGACTTGACAAAATATTAAAAGCCTAAGAATTTTCAAGCATAATTGGTTCTATCTCCAAATATGCTAATTCCTCTTGATACCCATCATTAGAAGAAGAAGATTCAGATTTTTCAAGAGATGCTTCTGCATCAATATCATTCCCACCTAATTTGGACATGATATAATTAAGGATAGTATCATACAATTTCTCTTCATGCATAATGATGGGGGAATATTGTAGATTACTAGAATAAAGGGCCATAAACTATAGTTAGTGTTTCCATTAAAAGGGTTATTCCTTCTAAATAGAGTGCAACCCACAATTTTCTAGTTTCACTGCAAAATTTAGAGTATATAGAATTAATAATTTTCTATTGAGAAGAATCTTCCGGATGTCCAAGCTTGTTATTATAACTTTTTCCTTTCACATGGCATGTAAGTTTCTCTACAATTTCCTCATTATAAAAAAAAATACGTCAAAATTCTGGTATAATTGGAAAGTATCAAAATACCCTATTATGAACCTTAGCCCCCTTTTATCATGACATTCGACACTAAGGAAAACTATATAACAATGCATATTTATTACAATACAAAATGCAATTGTTAAGATAAGTATGAATCTTTTCATAATTCAACAAAAGAATATTCTTAGCTTCATAAATACAAGGAGGAAGCATATTATCCTCCAGAATCATCTCTTTCAAGATCTTAAAAAGAGAAGTGAAGCTTTTATCGTTCCATCCATTATCCACCTTCAAATTGTAAAGTCATAAAACTAAGGATAATTTTGTAAATTTAGTACAACCATTGTACAAAAGAGCCTATGAATCATTAACCAACTTTTCAAATATTTTTTAAATGGTCTCTAAAACATTCTTCAAAATTTTTGGTTAGGTCCTCCATGTAAGAAAATCATCTACAACTTCAACATCAACATGGTCAACAAGGTTCATTAAGAAGTGGCTCTCCATGCCATATCCATCTAGTATAGCTCTTATCAACTCCATAAATAATGAGATGATATTATATCTCATTTACCCCTCTCCTTATCATATTTTCACAATCTACCCATGGACAAGATATCCATAAAAGGATCTTTTGAATGTTTAACCACTAACTAAATAAAGTCTTGAACATTGTCTATATATTCTCTAGACGACCTACTTGCATATATCCACTTACAATCCATAATGAGAAATAATTATAGTTCAACCCATAAAATATAAGAAAAAAATGAGGAATATGACAATATTATCCAAGTCAAGCAAAAAAGAAAAGAAAAGAAAAGAGCAAGATACCCAGAATATATATACACCACAACAATATTTGCAATAGTCATAACACATTTCTACAAAGTATTATCTATTTCGTTTATATACTCTATTTTTTAAATATATAGTTTGATAATATATCTTCACAAAAAATATCAACATAAAAAATAATAACATAGAGCATAGAGATATACACCACAATATCATATGTGGTATAATGAACAAAGAATAATGAAATACACAATATAGAGGTTCAAGTAAGAAATAAAACAAGCAAAATTCAGAAATAGAGAGAGAGAGAGAGAGAGAGAGAGAAAGAGAGAGAGAAAATGAACAAAGAATAATGAACATACTGTGAGTAGAGAGAGAGAGAGATGCGTCATTAGCAAATTGTAATGGGACAAAAATGAGCAAGAACTTTGGCGAAGAGAAGAGAGAAAGCTAACAACGGTTATAGAGCTTTGTCACTTTGAGTGATGTTATCTAGATATCAAGAGTTAAATTGAAAAAGTGGAAGTGGTTTTATATTAAAAATAAAGAAGTAAAAAAAGGGTGGAAAGGGGATTCTCTTAACAATATTTACCTCGCTCATTAAGGGAATACATAACAATTTTACCTTATAACCATTGTGTATTCTCTTCTACACTATTAGATATACATGACATTTTTAACTTATAACTATTGTGTATAACCTTAGCCATTATTTACCTCTCTCGTTAAGGGTATACATGACTGGTATAAGTTAAAAATATCGGGTATATATCCCGCTTAAATTTTTAAAATACTCCCTCTATGTTTTTTCTTACTAGGTAATGGATTTGACAGTAAATTATTTGAAATCCACCTTATACTGATTGTCTTTTAGTCAAATTCATGTACTAATGCTTGCTAATTATTATTTCTCCTACATCTTGTTGTTATTAGCCTAGACATGGGAAGAAAAGGTGGTGGTTAGGAATATTTATTATTTAGAGACCAAAGTAACATTTGAAAATGATACATATCTCTAGTTTAGGGTTTAATTGTTGCTATATGTTAATTTTATAAATTTTCATGTTAGCATGTTTTGTTTAGAAATCTTGCCTAGGCCTTAGTTTTATTTATTTTAATATATTACTTACTGATTTTAGGATTTTATGTAAAATGACTATTTTTTTCCTTGATAGGATTTTCCATAAAATGTCAAGCATGATTGTGTGCGATGTTATTTTAACCATTCTATGGATGAGTAGACTTTATTATGTTTAAATATTATAATTGGTTTCGTGTGTTGAGGTTGTAAGATATGGGGTTTTAGGCTTATTGAGGTTTTAACCTTAAGGTCATTTAATGTTTTGTGGGCTGTTTTAATTAAAGCTAATTAAAATTTTAAGATGTTAATAGTGTAAGGGTAGAATATTGTAATTTTGCTGAATTTTGGGATATTGTAGAATTTTATGTGTCATATGTGATTTTAAACCATGAGGGTAATTTGTTCCTTTTTTTTTTATAGAAAATAAGTGTATCATTGTATTCATTAAGGTCTCTAAATTAAATTTGATTTATAATATATAATATGGTTTTGATGAGTATGATCTAAGTTGAGATAATAATAAGTTTTGAGGTGTATAGGTAGATAAGAGGTATAAAGGTTATTTTGGGTTAATTTTTGAAAAATTCTAGGCTGTAGAAGTTTTTTTTACTTAATTTGTGAAAAATGTGTTATATGAAATGTTGGAGACAATTATGAGTATCATAAGTATTAATACTATGTGAAAACAATTTTAAATAGATTTAGAAACCCTCGAGGTATGATTAATATTTATTTGTAAAATGTTAGATTTAGGTTAATATTAGGATGATGTATCAAATTTTGTGATTTGGTGAGATTTATGGAAGTTAGGAGTTAAGAATGAATCAAGGTTTTGGTGGCATTATGGTATTTTTACCTCGTGTAAAATCAATTTGTGCTTATTGGCTTACCTTATGTATTATCTTTTTTGCATGTGGCTATAACATGTTTAATTTTATTTAACCTTGGTGTATTTCTAAGTATTTTAAATAAATAAAAATGTCAGGATCAATTCAATAACACTTGGCATTCATGGAATAATGATAATCTATATTATAAGTAATAAGACAATGGTAATAAGCATAATTGTTATGATGATAAGTAAAGCAAGTGATGCATTATTATGTGCTAATTATTTATTAATGATCCAATAAAACATTATTATGAAAATTTAAATATCACATGAGGTGGGACCAACGTTATTCAAAGTGATGAAATTATTTAATTATATTCTTTAGTTATAAAGGAACCAGAGAACCGTAGTCTACTCTATTTAAAAAACCGACTATAAAGCGTATTCATACTTGAGAATTAGAGGTTTCTACTAGCCCAAACATATTTTTACCCCTAATATGTGATTATCAATGAGTTTAAATACCTTTCTCCCATATATGGGCGAAAGATTAGAGTAAATAATATAGTGTTAGTGATTTTAATTATTTTTCTCCCATTCGGGCAAAAGAGAAGAGGAGAGGGTGTATTATAAATGGTTCCATGATATAAATGGAATTGCATGATCACTTATATTAACTTTAATTTCATTTTCCTAGAATCTTTTAGTATATAAGCATTATTTGTGCATGTATAGTATTCATCTTGTTACATTCCTTAATATATAGCATACACAACATCTTTTTTTATGGGTGTTTCGCATGACTATGATGAGATAACACATTATTTGCAAGTGTATGTTGATTAAATTCTTTTGTTGTGCTAACCTGCGGTTAGCATTTTATGGGTTTCTTCATGCATATGGTTATTCTAATATCTTTCTCTATATATACTTTTAGTCCTTTATTTTCCATCATGTTTACTTTTCTCTTCTCTATTTTTTATATTGTATCATTGTTAGATCAAGTATTTCCTACACCTAATCTTTAGGTACGAGTTAACTTTTAGCCTTACACCTAACTTAAATTTAGAGATTATCTCTTCAATGTTGGATGCAACTTAACATCCAATATTTTATTATTAATTCATTTTAAAAAAATATCAAGAGTAAATTGTTGAGTATTACAACAACCCTACAAATAAGTGGACAGATGAGAGAACCAAAATAGAAATTGATATAATTATAACAAATAATGTAGTCTATTTGTCAAGACCCTAACCACTGGACTAATTAATATTTTAGATTATACACTCAAAAATCTCATGGCATTGATGGAATTGTATACACTTAACCACATGCGCCAAAACTTAATAGTGAAGACATTTAACTTGCAATAATCATAATCCATGATTTCATTCATAAATTACACACATATATCATTCTATGAACATCATACAAAATCCCAATAATATCATTATAGCATGCTCAGTCTAAATTTTATAATCAAAACAAAGCATTAAAGGATGCTTATTATACTTTAATACACCTAATTGCTAAAAAATAATGCACCAATCTTCTTTCAAATCACTCAATTAATTGACTAGAAAATATAAAAACAAGTAAAGGAATAAGAAGACTAATATGATGCAAGGTTGAGGCATATACTTGAAATCATACAATTCATCTTTCTTAGTCTTCACATGATCTTACAAGTTACTTGCTTTTACTCAAATTTAAATCTATCATGCATACTGATTATAAACATCATTTCATGCTAATGCATAAATTATATAAATATATAATGCTATTTGGATTTATCTAAAATCTAAGCTTAAAAAATAAGAATAATGAAAATAAATCTCTTCCATATTCAAGTTTTATGGCTTTCTTGAAAACCTTAAAAGAACAAACACAAACAATAGTAAAAAGTCAAACTAAATGCATCAAAAGTAAGTTGAAAGAATATAAAGATGCCAAGGATAATAATGTATACTTTTATTAGAAATGGGAAAAACCAAAATGTGCAAAAACTTGTATTTTTCATTTTTTTCTAAAAAATTACATTCCCTTAATTAATAATAATAAGAGGTTATGCTAAAGATTTATAGAATAAAATAGAAAGATAAGAGAATAAAGAGGTGGGGGAACTTTCGATGCATAGAAAAAGAATGGAGGAAAATTTTTCAACAATTACAAAGTTTAGAGAAATGAAAATATTAGGTAAAGGAAAGGTTTATGTTTATAAAACACAATGGGGGATTCAATCACACTAAGAGGGCGAATGAGAAATTTTCCAAGTTTACACTTGACCGAGAGTATAAGAGTGATGGGTGAGTATAGCGTGTATGAGGAAAACCCGCAAGATAAGATAAAATCAAGTAACGAGCATAAGCATAAGTAAAGAGGGAGAAAGTTAGTAATGTTGACTACCACATAATGGGAGTGGAGAGAGTATAAAAGAGTTAACTTGTGTGAGATAGTGATGGGTTAGTAAAAAGAGGTACTTTGGGGAAAATTTTAGGTGAGTTAATTGGAATAATGCCTAGAAATTATAAGAATAATCATATAGCACACAAGGATGATTAAAAACATAAAAAAAAGGTTTCAAGGTTTCATGAAGCTTGGAAAAAATTTATAATCAAAACAAAACATGAATTGATAATCCAGTTAAACCAATTTACTAGTATGATAAGACATATTGACTAGTCTCTACAAAATGAAAAAGCTAATTTAAGCTTAATCGATCAATTAATCTCCCAATGAACTAGAAAATTAGCGTCCCAACTTAAGAATTTTCACAAGAGCTGAATAAATAACCAATTCTAATGTGAACTAATTCCTCGCCTTTGAAGCTTTTTTTTTGTGATATCTGGTCTTTCAAATATTTGAAGCTTTTTTTCTTCTGAATATCTGAAATAATGAATATCTCATCCATAAACATCCCTAAATGGTATAGTAAGCCAAAATTATGTCAAATATGGCGGTACAACTAGTTATCTTCAAATTTGGCTTTCCATAAAATGAAATTTTTTCGTAGAAAATTTTTGGGTGTTGCTAGTTGGAATCAGAGCTCTTGATTTTTATTACCATGTTTTGTCTTCAAATTTTTAAGACCGCAAATGATCTTTTATCTAATTTTATCAATTTATTTTATTTTTTTTAAAAAAAAACTTGATTCTTCAAAAACCCATATTAAGTTGTGAGGAATCAAAAATGGGTAGCTTGGGCACCCTTTGAATGTACATATGCATATTATATACTAGTAAGATAGGAATAATTTATCCTAACAAAAATTTTATTTTGGAAGCTAGCTCATCATGGCATTTAATAGTGTGTTGGTCATTTGCAGGAGACATTTGAGGCATTCATTGAGTTTATTAGGTGTTCAACTCAGCCTCAACTACTATCACCACCTATGTATTACCCACATGAAGGTATCATAAAGGATTAGCTTTGGAGAGTTACTAGTCATCATTCACTGACGTACAATAGTGAAGAGGTTTTGGTTGTTTTAGAGAGTTATATTCGGGATATGGATCACACTTTTGAGGCATTTAATTGTCTTGGAATGAGAAAGAGGAACATACCAACCTTTTTCCTTTGGAGATTTGCAGACACCTGGTGGGTAGGTTGTCATACACAAGGAGGACTACTAATATCTTAGGATAAATTCATAAAGACACTCCTCACGAAGTTCTATTATGAAATCTTTAAGATAGATAAGAAAAAGGATTTCATTCAATTAACTCAGGGGGCATGATAGTGTGAGAGTACCATGCTCAGTACTCAACATTGGTGATGTTTGCTCTAAGTATAACAATCAGCGAGGTGAAAATGTTCTTCTAATTCAAGCAAGGGCTTCACTTTAAATTCAAGAATATGATGGTTTTCATTGTCTTCCATTAATTATCCACGTTGTATAGGTGGACTTGTATTGCTCCTATTATGGTTTAGGAGCACGATTATATTCTGGGTAATAGGAAGCTCAAGAGGTAAAGTTCTAGGGTTCAAATTCAATTTTAAGGAGGTGGAACTTCGGGTTTCCAATATAGGAGTCAATTGAGTGGTTCTATTAAAAATCAGGGTTCACAAAGATGCTTCATTTGTTGTTGATGTTGAAGAGATCATATAGCATGAGATCTAGTTTCATGCTTACAATTAGTGGGGCCATCAATATTTCAAGTATTAGCAACATGGGAATTAGTTTTAGTAGTATAGCAGCCAATTTCAACAAAAGAGATCACTTGTACCTCAGTAGCAAGCTTACTAGAAACATAATTTCCATCAACGATAGCAAAAGTAGAGGGAACCTTCCTTTATTGATGTATAACTTAAGGAGGCTAAGAGGAAACCATGAGGGTCTCGCCCATTTTCTCAAGGTAAAGGAGCACATGCCTAGGGTTCTATAGGGTATTGTGGAGGATACTAGGGAGGGTAGACAGGGGTGCCTGAATGTTATCAACCAGGCAAAGGCTATTTGACAACTAGGTGTAGTCATTGGTATACTTTATATATTTTCAGTATTTTATTTGGGTATTTTGATATCATTTTTATCTACTACTTTTGTTGCTAGAGCTACTTTTTCTCCATATTTTAGTGTGTCAATATCTATTATGTTAACTTCAAGGGATAGATTGGAATATAATAAACTCTACTCAAATGTAACCTTAGATATAGGTAGAGTAGAGTTCCTTATGGACTTGGTTGAGATTGACCAATGGCACTTTCATGTGATCATTGGGATTGATACATTAGGGAGTTGTGATAGATTATGCTTAGGAAGGAATGGTGTTGCGAGGACCTCAAGGTGTTAGGGTCTCCTATAAGAGATGCTAGTCTAAACCTATGATGAAGGTTGTATATTCCCATATGTAGTATTTGATGGTGAAAAAAGGTTACCCTAAGTATAAATGTGGTTTTTGAAGATTTAAACATGGGTGTTTCATCATTAGAGGGCATTATGATCTCTTAGGATTTTTCTTATGTGTTCCGATAGAAGATATATGGTATGTAGATAGTAAATGAGATAGCCTTCACCGTCAAGCTAGTACTAAGGGTTGAGCCAACTTTGAAAACGCCTTACTAGATGAATTTAGTAGAATTATAAGAGTTGAAGTTACATCCAAAGGAAATATTAGCTCATAGGTACATCCGCTTGAGTGTATCTCCATGGGGAAAGGTAGTTCTGTTTGTAAAGAATAAGGATATGAGTCTTTTTATGTGTGTTGAATATCAAGGTGTGAACCAATTAATAGTGAAGAACTAATATCTACTTACAAAGATTGATGATTTGTTCAACCACCTTGTGGGTTTTGTAATTTTCTCAAAAAATGACTTGAGTTTGGGTTATCATCAGCTATGCATTGTGGAGGTAGACATCATAAAGATGGCCTTTATTAAATAGTATGGGTACTATAAGTTTGTGGTGATGAATTTTGGGCTCATTAATGTACCTAACGTATTTATATATGTGATGACGAGGATCTTTCATCCATTTTTTTTATTAGTTTGTGGTTGTTTTCATAGATGAAATCCCAGTATACTCTTGATGTAGGGAGGAGCATGAGAAGCATCTTTGTATTATTTTATCAATCCTTAAAGAGTACGGGTTGTATGCCAAACTCTTTAAGTGCGAGCTTTACCTCTAAGAGGTTGTATTTTTGGGTCATATGGTGTCACCTAGAGGATTTACTATGGACTTGGCAAAGGTTGAGGCAGCTACATAGTGGAAGGCACCAATGTTCTAGAGTTTCATAGTTTATTGGGGTTGGTTGTGTATTATAAGTGATTTGTCCAAGACTTCTTGAAGTTATCTAATACTTTGAAAAACCTTATGAATAAAAATGCTATATTTCAGTGGGAAGATGCATATAAGGACACATTTCAAGAGTTGAAGCAATGTTAAACTATAACACCAATTTTGAATCTACTATTAAGATAAGACGGGTTTGAGGTTTACAATGATGATTCAAAGCACTAGTTGGGTTGTGATTTTATGCTACATAATAGGATGGTATCTTACCCTTCTAATCAATTAAATAAACATGAGGAAAACTACCTGACTCATGATCTTGAATTGGTCCTGGTTGTCTTCACACTAAAGATTTAGATATATTATCTATATGGGATGTAGTGCTGATTTTTCACCAACCACAAGAGTCTCAAGTATATATTCACTCAAAATAAGTTGAATATAAGGCAAAAAAGATGGCAGATTTTGTGAAGGATTATGATATTGAGTTAATCTACCATGAGGTTGAGGTTAACGTCATTGTAGATGCCTTTAATTAAAAAGAAAACACACTCTTTGAGTTTTTGTGTGGTGGTTATTTAGTTGCTCGAGGATCTTGGTGAAATGGGGATAGATCAGATTCAGTAGGGTGATTTGGAGTTCTAGATGAGTGTGTTGAATATCAAGCCGACTGTGTTCAATGATATCAGAGTGGGGCAGCCTAAAGATGTCATTATACTTTTCATTCTATTATGCTAGGAGAAGATAAGTTATACAATAACTTTAAAAAGATCTATTGGTGGACTCACATGAAGTGAGAGGTAGAAGAGTTTGTATCAAGGTGTCTAACCAATTAAAAGTTCAATATATATCAATGTAAACCTATAAGATTGGCTCAACCTTTGGATGATCTAAGATGGAAGTGAGACTCTATATTAATGGATTTTGTGAGCTAACTGTTATGGATGATGAGTATCGCCTTTCACTCAGCTACAAATGGGCAGATAGACAGGACAATTTGGACACTTGAGGATATGATATAGGATACTATTTTGGACTTCTAAAGATCATCTACACTTGGTGGAGTTCTTATAAAATAATAGTTATCATATCAGCATAGGGGTGACACCCTTTTAGGTACTATATGGAAACAAGTGTCAGACACCTTTATATTAGAGTGACATTAGCAAGACTATTATCCTAGACCCAAATATAATTAAGGAGATAATTCAATGGATTTGGTTGATTTAGGGTAGGATGAGGGGTAGCTCAAGGATGACAGAATAGTAATGTTGATCTGAGGCACCATAATGATGGCTTTGAGGTGAGGTACAGAGTTTTGTTAAAGGTATCATCCACTAAGGGGGTGCATAGATTTGATATGAAGGGAAATTAAAGCTTGAGGTATACGGGGCCTTACAAGATCCTTGAAAGAGTCGGTAGGTTGCATGCCGCCAAGCACTTTTACCATATTTAGCCCGAGTTCAAAACATCTTCTACATCTCACAAGGTGGCCTTACAAGTTATTGACACTAAGGTGCAATAGACAAGTATGCACTTAGTTTTTCTTGTGAAGGCTCTCTAGAGCATCCATGGAGTAGATGAGGTGACCTGGGAGAGATAAGGGAATGTGTAAGGTGCATCCAAAGCTCTTCAGAGTATGTGTGTTAGGTTTTAGGGCTCTTCCTCTTTTGACGGGGTAGTGTTGTGCTAAATTTCATAGAATTAACCACTAAGATTTCCCTTCTTTACATCTTTGCTTCCATATATGGAAAATTTCCCAAAAATCCCCCATTCTCTACATATACCATGCCCAATTTACTCCTCACCATTCGCGCACCTCATCCATTTTTGCTTTATCTCCCAATAATAAATACCCCTTCTCCTTCTCTCCTTACTTCATTTAATGCTCCACCAAACTCATCTTTGACTCTCTCTCTCTCTCTCTCTCTCTCTCTCTCTCTCTCTCTCTCTCTCTCTCTCTCTCTCTCTCTCTCTCTCTCTCTCTCTCTCTCACTCACTCACTCACACACACACATAATTCTCAAACCACCTTATCATCATCTTGTCGAATTCCTGGTATTTTTGTAGAGCAAGCTAAGTTTAACTCAATGTCTCTTACATTGCACCACCCTCTTTGTCATAAGTCTCATATTTCTTCTCTCTGGTAGTTTAAAAATCCTATACAACTCACCTATCCAAGAACCACCTAACCTCCTTCATCTCTACTCCACAATTTTTCATCCATCCATCGCCCCCACTACCAACAATGCCTTCACCTCAACCATTCTTCCTTTACTCCCCTTCATCTTATTTGGGTTGTTCCCCTTGTTTTTTTGCTAGTCTTTCCAAGAGGGTTGAACTCATTGAATTGGTAGACTCATCAGGTAGGTCAAATTGCTGAGTAAGTGGAATATCTTCCTTGGTATTGGCTTCTTTGCCAAGTGAGTTTCAATTATTTCTCCTTAGTCTCAACCAAGAAAATTTCCTTCCCCTTCATCTTGGCCAGTTGTTTCTCTTACCGAGTGCACTAGTTCCTTTTTGTTCTTCTCATTTGGCACCCTCAATCTCTCCCTCCCATGTCTATTTCTCTTCTTGCCTTATCATTATTTGTTTGATCTCCTACATTCTAACCTTAGGTTATTCTTAGTTTCTAAGGGTTTCCTCAACGGCCTTAGAGGAAGAATATTGTTTCCTAAGAGACAATAAGTAATAAGTTAAGGATACATGCCTTGGTATAGAGCTTTGAATGTTATATGTAAATTTGTAAATCATCTCATGCTATTATTGTTATATTTTTAACTCGTGTTGTTAATATTGTATTATGGTATTGTTGTATTTTGTTGTGGAATTATAAATGCTATGTTAAAGCATGAGTTGTTGTGTTATTGCATAATTTAGCTTGCCACTTAAAATTAGTATGTTGAAATTATCCACTATCTCAATTGTGTTATAAGGAATAGTGTAAATATGGATAAGTATCATGCTTAATGATATATATTGGAGATTAGAAGTCAATAGCGTTGGCACTCATGGGGTTTTGTGAAAATTTGATTCTTATGGCTATCTTAACGGTATTTGGGATATTTTATAATATTATAATGAATAAATATGACATGATAATCATTGAGGGCTTTATAATTTATTTCATATAATATGACAAAGAATATGTTGAGTGTGGCATAAGTTACCTAAAAGAGATTTGTAGGTGTTAAAATAATATAGGGGTATTTTTTTCCATTTGGGTTCAATATATAATTTTAGTATTTCTAAGTGATAATGAACTAAGAAATGTTGATTATGTTATGCAAAATATGTGGGTTAATTATAAAAAACATAAATATGAAAAAAAATATAAGATAATGGCTTATAATAAGTATAATAACCCTAGAGGCAGGTTGTTATTACATATGTAAGACTTAGGAATTATACCTTAAATTTTGGATATTTTATCAATAATAATATATTAGGAAGTTTTACTAAAGTTTGTGTTTAGATGAGTCTTATGAAATAAGTTATGCTTGTCTTACAAAATTAGGGTTTTATAGGGGCATTATGGTCTTTTCCCCTTAAGGAATGGCCCAAATATATTTTAGCTACATTTTTTTTGCCTTATATGTTTATAATAATATGACATGATGATACCAAGATAACCAACATTCTAATGAGACATTAATATTTAAAGTGAAAGAACGTGTGATTTAGAATCTAATTTTTCCAGTCTGTTCCACCATATGAGAATAGTTGTCTGGAACATTATGTCCTAGGAGTTTCACCAACCCATTCTAATTGATGAGGATAGTGTCCAAGATTTTTACATCTAAGATTTTTACCACTCTAGTTCATCAAATAAGAATAGTAGACAAGAGCATTTTACCTTGGAAGTTGTACCTATTCGTTCCACTAGATAAAAATAGTGACAATGAGCGTCCTACACTGGGAGTCTTACCTATCTATTCTACAGGACAAGAATAGTGAGGTCCTGAAACTCAAAAGAATAAAGAAAATTTATTATAAATATACTTAATATGGATTTCTATTTCAATTCCATCCTTGAGTCATCTTATTAGATAATTAATGTGCATGTTTTATCCTCCATATGACATTATATGGGTTTTTTGAGTAGATGACACTGGTTTTGTTGTGCAAGTCACCCAGGATTATATTGAAAATTTCACTAAGTATGATTCACTACCTTTGCATGAGTGGTATTTATTTATCAGGGTTTTAACACAGAGTTGAGGTTGTCTAGTAGCTAATTTTTTCTGAATATATTTTAGAATTTTAGTTACATTGAATCCGTTTTTTTTATTATATTTTTTTATTATGTACTCAAAATTTAATCTCTAAACTCCTATCTATGATTTATGAAACATTTATCTCATTCTCTACTTAACTCATTTTAAGTTTTAAATATTTTTTCGTATACTCAATGTAATGATGGTACATTAACCCCAAATTATGTTGAGTATAGCAGTAAAACCCAAATACTTCAGTAGTAAATTTTTTTGTATTATATGTAATATGTCTTGTAACACATCATCACATAATTACCAATTATTAAATTAACAAGGACAAGCTTTGAGACATATACCCCTTTATCTTTGTTGAGTCATTGTAGAGAGTAAGGCCAAGGGTTCATTATAGTCTTTAAGCCTAGTTTTTTCACCACCTCCTCATTTGTAACATTGGTGCATGAGTCACTATCAACAGTGACTTTACACACCTTATCTTATACCTTGCACTTGGTTTTGAAAATTTTATCCCTATGTGTTAAAGATGACTGTGGATACATTTGTATTACTTTTTACATAATGCAACATTCTTGGCCTTCTTCATCATAAGAACTCTCTATGCCATCATTCTCCTCATCCTCTACTTTAATCTCATTATCAATACATGTCTCCATACTTAAAATTTCTCTCAAAAATAATTTTTTTATAAGGACAATCCTTTGTAAAATATCCATAGCATCTTCAATTAAAGCATTATTTTCTATAACATTCTCTCATCTTTTATTTTATTTTTTCCAATTGATTTCTAACTCTCTTCATCTTAAAATTTTAACCAAGACTATTATAAGGTTTGGAAGGTGTTGAAGAGGGTGAATTAGAAGTTATCTTAACCCTAATCAATTGCTTTTTGCTTTTTAAAGCTGATTTCAACAAATCTTCTAAGTCATAAATGCATGCATCGATATTCTCTTTCACATTCAAATTGAGGCCTCCAAGAAAACTTGCACAATTTTTTTTTTCTTCTCTTGAATATCACAAACCAACATTAACTTCTCAAATTCTTTTTCATATACTTATTTACCCAAAAATCCTTGATGAAGTGTGATCAACTTGATGAAGTTATCTAGCTCAAAATATCATGGCACAAACTTCCTTTTAAGGTGATTTTCAACTTACCCTATGACTTGATCTTTGTTTTCCCTCTCTTTCTCTACTTTTCATCAAATTTTTGAACCATTTTCTAGCAAACTTCTTGAACTTCAAAATTTCTAGCTTGCATTATCTTTCACCATCTACCTCCTTAAGCTCACAATTAGCCTACATGTTTTGTTTCCACTTTAGATACACTTCAGAATCCATATTCCCTTTGAATTCAAGAATATCAAATCTAAGATATTTCTTAACATAATCATATGGATTCCTTGAGGCTGAACTTCCCCTCTGATTATTACATACACTTTCTTCATCTTTCTCCTCTATTTGGTTGTTTAAATCTTGTGGAGTGTGGTGTTCTCTCCACTTCATCTGTCTTCTTGCATCTAATCCTCCTTAGTTACATGTTTCCATGTAATTAGATATATCTTCTTAAATTTTAGACAAATTCTCTTGTTACCTTTTGTTTTTTCTAGCAATTTGAGTAGTAAGTTATTGAAATTGAGCCACCAATGATCAATACTTGTCATATTTCTTTGTATATAGACTTTACTTTGTATTTAAGATCTCCAACCTCTAACTTGCCTTCCTCTTTAATATAGGATGAATATACTCGAGTTTATAGGGGTTCTTGATAGGATCTTTATGTGGCATTGAAGAATTTATGGTAGAATAGGTTGAATTAGTGAAGAAAAAATTAAACGTTAAAATGACAAGTTTTAGCATGTGATTATAGATGTATAATATCACTATGTTACCACTTTAATGTTTATTGAAAGAAAACAAAACCAAAACATGATAATTGAGATCAATAACGCAATAATCAAATCATTAAAAGAATAAGAACTTTGGTTGATTTTGTGGTTTAGGGTTAGGGTTTGTGGGTTTAAGGCTCTTGGTTGTGGATTAGGGTTTGATTATTTTTTAGGTTTTATAGGGTTATTAAGGGATATTAATGGTAGGGTAGTCGTTTTCATTGATGGATTCATGTCAATGAAAAATGTTGATGATAGAAGAGGGTTAGAGTTAGGGTTTTGAAATTGAAGATGACAAATTAGAGATTGAAGATGAACGTGTGTGGGATGGTTTTATGGGAAGATTTAATGGGATATAAGCGTGTTTATTTGACCAAAAAATATCTCTAATTAAATCACATAGAAATTAAAAAGATAATATTGATTATGAATCATATAGAAATTATAAACAAGAAAGAACTCCCAAATAGATTGAATTAATGATCCAAACTTGTGTCAATTGTATTGCATGAATGTATGTCAATTTAAACCGCGAATATATAGCTTGATTAGAAACCCCTCAAATTTTAATTTTTCACACAAGATAAACTACAAATTTAGAAGATAAAAATCACACAAAGCTGTCATTCTCACTAAAGAAGAAAACAAGATAAAACTTATAACAAGATAAAAGTTTAACTAATGATTTAACTAATATCTAACAAACTAACTAGATATGGTTGGTTACTCTAAAGTTTAGATGTGCCTTTCATGTGGATTCATCAAAATTTTCAAAATGACCATTAATTCCTCCCTTAATCCATGCTCAAATAAGGAATCACCTTAGGTTAAGTTGTGCTAGTTTGGCTAATTAGTTTAATCAAGGCTAAAACAATATACTCTAGTATTAAATTAGAAAACTCTTCACTTCGTGGATCTGATCCTACATAAAATGATCTCTCTATTCTCTATAGAGTGTTAAGTCAAGTTCCATGCTCTATCAATGTCTATCCAATCAACTGGAAGCATATAAAAATGAGATCCTAAAAGGCTCTCAAGGATGGTTGGTCTAATTAGAGCAGTAGGCATGGATGTAGGAGTGGATATGGGTGGAGCAATAGAAGGTCCAACATCATATGTAGGAAGTTAATAGACGACTAATAGAGGACCCTGAGAATCTCTCTCAGCAAGTGAATCTCACACAAACTATCTCCCTTGTCTCCTAGCAAGCTACTCTCTATCTTTAGATGAAGAACCTCTAGTCTAAGTAGTGCCATGAAGGAAAGAAAGAGGATGTTTTGGGATATCTCTTATATTTGCTTGCCTCTTTATTATTATTTTTATTTATCCCTTTTAGTATTTGAGGCATAAATCTTTCTTTTAGTCATGATTAATGATAAATAAACAAGAAAAAAAAGTGAATTTTTAGGTATTTGAAAAGTTTGATAAAGATTTGAACAAAATCCTAGATTTGAAGTGAGAAAAACTCAATGAATGAGTGAAGAAAGAAAGGAAATGAAATCTAAGTATTCCTATCACATATACATCATAGTAAAACTCAAAACAAGCTCAAACATCCATTAATTTCAACAATTTATCCCAAAATATAGTTAATCCAAAATACTTAGGCTCCACTTGATTCAAACAAAATTTTGAGGAAAAAAATTAAAATCAAAATATTTTCTTTTAATTTTTTCTCAAAGAAAATCAAATAACGAATATTTAATAATTTTATTCATCGCTCTTTTTCTATCACACTAATCCATGTAAACAAAACATAAAAAAAAAATTCTCTTTATTTTCTTTTTTTTTTCTTTAAAACTTTCTAAAAACTAAATGGAGTATTATAGAATAAGAAACCCTAGCTCCAAATTCAAGAACTAGTGAAATATGACCTTCAAATCTTGAATCCCTTACCTTAAATGTGAAAATTATACTTGATTTAAGGATTTTAGTTTAGTTTTGAGTGAGGAAATAAGATAGATGATAGAGTGTATTACTCCGGTGGAGAGAGACCGGATATAAAGATACGAGATGTAGGCCGATCGAAATAATTAAAAATCTGCAGTTATTAGTCTTTTAAACTAAGCTAACTTTTGATAACCCCCAGTTCCTGATCGTTCTTCTAATTACAATGAATTCACCTCCTTTTAAGATTTTGGTGTTAATTTTATCATTATCTTGATCGTTATGAGTGTCAATAGATCGAACAAAAGCTGGCGGTAGAATTGCGATATGGATCGTGCTATATATCTGCATAAGAGATAAGACGCCCTCTAGCTCCGTATATAGATACATGTTATAGGTGGAGCACACTGTTGCATGATAATTAGGGATCATAAGTGATTGGTACAGTCAAGTGATAGACCTCCAACAACCAATGTCCGAATCAACCAGCCATGACAGCATCTGATTGAGGAGTACCGATCGAGTGCTCTCTCCTGACTTCGAACTGATGTCAGATCGCAATGAGAAATTGTGTTAGAGGAGTGAGTGCTTGCTCTTTCCCCATCTGATTATATCTAGAGTTGAGTCAATTCATCATTGCTTTTGATCGGCTGATAAAAATTCGACTACTTAGTTTTTCTACATTCAAGTTATATTTTCATAAACGTTTATAAAATGAGTTGAGCTATTTGGTAAAGTTTATAAAATGAGTTGAGCTATTTGGTAAAGCTGGTCCGACAACTCGACTTATTTTTGTACAAGGCCATAAGTTATATAATACATTTAGGGTCTGTTTGGTTTGAGAAAAATAAAAAAGAAAGAAAATAAGAAGGAAAGAAAATTAGATAAATTAATTTTCTTTCTTTTGTTTGGTTGTTGAAAAAATTTTTGTAAAAAATTGAATTCTTGAAAAATATTTTTAGTATTTGGTGTATAGAAAGAAAATTAAAAAAAATTAATATTATTATTTAAATATTTCTATATATTGATATATTCAAATTTGTATAGAATTTATAATAAAATCATAAAAAAAAAACAAAGTTTGTTGAGGAATTGAGATCGGCTACTACTTCAAGGATGTAATCTGTTACTAGCATCGGCTGCCATCTTCAGTGCCTCCCCTCCCTCCTATCACTCCCACGCTACACGCCTGTGGGGCAAACCAAAATAATAGCAGCAGCACTTTAATGCTTATTTTCATAAAATTTTCTTAATTAATTTCCTTATTTTCCTTACATATGAGGCAAGAAAATGTTGTTATATAACTTTCCTGACTTTTTTACTCATTGTTTTCTTTCCTTTTAATCTTCCGAGCAACCAAACATCTGGAAAGTATTTTCCACCGATTTTTCTTTCCTTTCCTCTCAATTTTCTCGAAACCAAATGTAGCCTTAAGAGTTCCTTTAATGCTACTTTTGATGCTCTATAAAAGCTGTTGAATAAATATGGACTTATATATAAACCGTGTTTATTTATTTATGTACCATTATTAGTTTCATCTAAATATCTTGTTATGTATAAACGAGTGTCATGTAATAGTGTTAATCTAATGTAAGTGTTATATCAAAATTATCCCACACTCTTATAATGTTTACTTATTATTCATTTTTGGGGTGTCTCAAATAATTGCATATTTTCTATTTTTATATAATCAATTATGAATTTATGATATATTGTCTTTTTTTGTACTAGTGATAATTTTTATGATTTTTATATTATTGCACTTCCCAATCTATATAATAATGTTTTTCATAATGAAGTATTTCTTTGTCTCTAAAGGGAAACTCGCATAAATTAACCATTAATATTTTTTAATATTTATTTAGAAAAATTACAATATATATATATATGTATGTATATATATATATTATGAAAGTATATTTTAATATGAATGTAATAATTATATTTTATATCATAATATATTATACTTTGAGATAAATAAATTGTCAAAATATGTCCTCAAAAACTATAAACATTTCCCTTTATAAACAAAGAGAGCATTCGATAATGGTGCCAAAATGACTACAAATAATGATGTCAGATTGAATAATGATGTAGGACCTTTGTTATCCACTTTGATTGAGGTGAACTAGTTGAATCAAAGCATTCACTTTGATTCATCTCGTTTGAAAACTCATTTTGTTATAAGCACTTATGTCAATCTTTCACCTCAAGTCCTTAATTCACACTAATTCACCCCACTTTCACTTACCATGAAATCAAAGCATCATCAAGAGTGAATGATAACAATCAACTGAGTGTTTGTACCACATTAACAATATTTCTCCCTAACTCTCCTACCTTCATTCAAATTATGTTAATATCATCTATAAATTTTAAATTTTTTTAAAAAAATACTAATGTTTAGACTTTATTCTTAATATGGCATAAACGTTTAAAAAAACATAAACGTTTAGACTTTGTTCTCATTATGGCTTAAAAGTCTAGGCTTTATTTCCAATAAGACAAGGATAAAAATGATCAAAATTATCTAAAATTTAAAGCTTTTCAAACATAATGTTATAATAAAAATAAAGTAGTCTAAATGTTTATATCTTCATAAAAAAATTCCAAAGCATTTACCTTTATGAGAACAAACGTAAAATATTTATGCTTTTAAATACATTTTTGTATAATATTATCCGTAAAATATTTTAAATTATTCGCCCACACTTTTATAACCTAGGTAAATTTTTAATATTTATTCTAATATAATTTCACCCTAATCAAAACAAAGGCTTACAGAGAGAATTCAAGTTTGTGCCATGACAGCAATGGTTTAAAAATCAAACTGGGCTAATATAAAATAATCTAATTTTAAAATTAGCATAAGAATTGAATTAGACTAGAAAAAAATGAGTAGGATCGATTAACTTGGTTTTACATAGTACACTTTAAATGTCATCGTTTAAGCTATGAAAAAACAAATTCAAGGTTGAATGGACTAGTTATCCAGTTAGATCGATTGAATCATATTAGATTAGGTTATACCAGATATTTTTTTTAATAAAAGTAACTTTAAATTTATGTGTGGTCAAATCAGTTGGACTGTGTACCGAAAGATATATCTGATTATTTTTTAGTCAAAGCAACTGTTTATTTCTCAATAGACTACTTGGAACATGCTCTTTCTTTTGTTTAAGGGTCCCAAAACTTTTATATGTATATGTTCTTTCATCAATTTTCTTGGAGCAATAAATTTGTGAACATGCATTAGTCCAAGTCTTTATATATTACCATAACAATTAATCAAAAGAATGAAAATTTGTTAGATAATAATTCATACTGTTTACTTTGATTGCCTATTTAGCGAAATATATTAACTTAAATAGAAACTCATTTATCTTTTTGTCATTGGTTAACATAAATCAAAATCTACCCTAGCTATTGTTGATATTTCTAATTTATTTTTCCCTACTCTAAACAACTCGATTAGGAGGGTCGAGATAGACAGTATTCCTTGGACACATTTATTCAAGAAGTATCTACAATTCCATTAAAAATATTAGAAATTAGAATTCAAGAAGCATAAATTTCTATTTTCTAAACAGAGAACTATACCTTTCCAAGCTACTTTTCTTTATATAAATGATAGTCAAGACAATAGTGTTACAATCACAAAAAGGAAGCACACCTATCTGAAGGCCCACCTTTACGGGAGGGGAGGAAAAAAACACAAAAAAGACAATAAAAACATAAAGATTAACAGTCAAAGGTAATGAATAGTGAAAATAACTAGATAGTTGTTGTGCCAACCCCCCCCCCACACACACACAAATTATGTTCTATAATAGCATCTTCAACCCTTCTGACATCACTAACATAGAGCCTCCAGAGGAAAAGATAATCATCAAAAACTCACATGAGTGCCTGATTGTTGTGCACTATATCATCCACCTTGTAGTCACATCTATCATGTCCATCTCTAATCTAAAAATTAGTCCTCGTATTTATCAACATTGATAACCAATTCATAAATGGGGCATAAATTTCAAAGATAAATTTATTTCTAAATTCCCATATTGCTCCTATTATTGCAAATAGAGAGCAAACCACATTCTATGATGAAAACCTTTACTGCGAGCACCTAGACAGGCTAAAATTGTATCTATTGTGGCCTTTGGCATTACCCAAGAGTACCCTAGACACTCACATCCTACATACCACAGTTTTACTATCACTATACAATGAAAGAAAAGGTGATTCACTAATTCCTATTCATTCCCACAAAAAGGGCAACAACATTCTTCTGCTTTAATGAGCTACAATTTCTTAAGTTTATCCTTGGTGTTCAAGTTTTGTGATATGACAAACCACATGGTTAACTCATTCCTAGGTGGGGCTATGCCAATCCAAATTTTACTAAAATCACTGTCACATCTACTAGCTTCAATAGACGCTAAGGAGGATGCTTCACAAAACACTTAATTGTATATATCCATCTCCTATCATAATTCTAGAAAATTACATCCTTCTTATCCCTACATGACAAGACCTAATTAATCATTTTGACATAATTGTGTTACCTACTCTTCCTTGCAAGAAAAAAAAATATCTGCCATTGCCAAACTAGGCTCTATTGTCACACTGATCCATCTCATACTCCCATGTTTGCAACCTTCTCATCTTACTGACACAAAATAGAGAAAAGTATGTGAAAATTATGCTTTAAGGTCCCCTAACCCATCCATTTATCATGAAAAAATCTAATATCTGTTCCTTCTCCTATATTAATCTTAAAACCCCCTTTTTTTAGTAGATTATTCCGCTGCCCATGGTCAACTATTTTTGCCCAAATCCGTTTGCCCCCCTTATGGTCTCAACCTTCTAGAACCTCCATCTCATTGCAGGAGTAAATAGATTGTATCACCTATTTACACTTAGTGAAGAATCTTCACCACCATTTGAAGAGAAATACATTGTTCTTAAGTATCAGGTCCCCTACTCCCAACCCACCTAGCCTTCTAGGTTTTTGGATTATTTTCCAACTAACTAACGGTAATTTCTTACTATGCCCACTGCAAAACCACAAAAATATTCCTCTGAATACAGATGATTGCATTTTCATGATTACTAATTGTCCAGCTCTTAATAGTGTCCTTACCTTCCTGGTCTTTAACCTTTCCTTCACCTTATCCACAATAAGTTGCTAAGTCTTCTTAAGTCTGGGGTTTGCAACTAGAGGAAGACCAAGGTACATGATGGGAAATTTTCTAATTTTATAATTCAAAACATATGCAGCCTCCTCTATCAAATTTCCAGCCACTCCTAGACTAATGAGCTCTAATTTGGAAAAGCTAACACCCAGTCCCAAGGTTAGGTAGAAGCAGTCCAACAACCCTTTCCAATTCTTGACATTAGTCTTTGAAGGCTCACAAAAGATCATTGTTTCATCAGCAAATTGTAAATGAGAAATTTTAATATGATTTTTTCTAATATTAACCCCCTATAGAAGACCTTTTGATATACCACTTTAAACCATTTTATTGAAAACTTCCATTACCATGAAAAAAGGGAAGGAGGATAGGGGTCTCCTTGTCTGAGTCCCCTATTCATCTTGAACAGAAGGGTAAGAGAACCATTTATTAGAATTGATGTACTAATATTTATAAGGCATTCCTTAATCTAGCCCCTCCACACTACACCAAACCCCATTAACTCTAGGGTTGAGTCTATGAACTCCCTTTTAATAGTATCATAGGCTTTATGAAACTCTAGCTTTACCATCAAACCTTTATGTCTATTGTCTTTTTTAAACCAATATACTACTTCATTCGCCATCAACGCCCCAACCAGTATACTTATTCCTACAATTAAAGTTGATTGGGAATCACTAACTAGGGGTTTTATCACTCATTTCAGTTGTTCCTCTATAATCTTGTCAATAAATTTATAAACACACCTTATCATGCTGATCAAACTAAAATGGTTCACCTCTGTTACGTCCTACCATTGTATCCTACACTTTAAGGATCAACATGACTAGCTTGGTGTTTAGCAAGTGAGGCATTCGACCTAAGGCAAATAATAGTATCACCGACTCTGTGATGCCTAAACCAGTCACATTCTACATCTTACGCACGAAACCCACATAGAAGCCGTCATATCCAAAGCTTTTCATAGGGTTACAAGCCCACACCACAACTATCACTTCCTCTATTTGAGGCATACTCTCTATCCAACTCCTTTGAATTGATGTCAACTTACTAAAATCCTCATTATTAATTTTGATTGTAGGTAGATCAAGATTGTTGTACAAATATGTATAAAAGGCAATGATCTTTTTCTTTATTCTTGAAGGGTCCACCACCATCTGATCTTTTTCTTACAGTCTATGAATACCTACTCTCCTCTTTTTGATAGTTGTAAAAGTGTGGAAGTATTTAGTATTTATTTCCCTCTCCTTAAATCCTCTAACTCTTGATACTTGAGCCAATAACTTTCTACTCTCTTATGCCATATCCATAATTATTGTTGTAGTTCTACCCTCCTCCTAGCTAAATCTACCTTTGAATATGGTCCTTCATATCCCTTTTATTCCACTCTTGTCAGCTCCATCTCGAAGACCTTGATCTTCTTTTTAGAATCCCCAAACACATTTTTATTCCACTCCTAAAGCAGTTCCTTAAGCATCTTGATTTTGACCTAGAACAGCATGTCCCCTAACCTGTTACAGCATTTTGAACAAAAATTCTGAACTTTGGGTGAAAGAACCACATGTCCCAACATCTAAAAGACTTTAGGAATTCCTCCTCAACCCGAACAAATAGGCGATTGGGGTTGTGGTTCAAGAGTGACTTGCTAAGGCCTAAGTAACTTAGGTTTTTAAATGACATGACCCATTTAAAACTAATGAAGAGCCTATCAATTAAGCTAGCTAAATTATCCCTACGCTAGGTGTATTTCAAATTGTCTAGTGACAACTCATGTAAAATCATTATTTCTATCCAATTATTGAAGATTCTCATATTGTTTCTTTCACTAGTTTCGCCTTGTCTTTCTTCTAGATGTCTCACCTCATTAAAATCTTCCATGATCAAAACTGGAACCTCTAACTCTTTTCAAATTACAAATTTCACCTCCAAGAAAGTTTTTTCTCTCACGTAATTCAGGAAAGCAATAAAGAAGGAAAATACCACAATCAAAATTGAATAAATAGATAGTACCTTCTAAAAGTATCCGTAAGACTTCAAATCCCACCCTTCTCTACTTAAATTTGGTTGGATCCCAACCAAGTACCAAGCCACTACTCCTCCCTTGTGCCTTAACATCCATCCATTCGGCAGAGTCATTACTCTAGGCTCGCATCTTCCAAGCTTCAGAGATCATGCCATGTTTAGTATCAACTAATCCTAGTACCCCACAGTTTCTCCCTTCCAATGATATATTAGATACTAGAAAGACTTCACTCATTCCTATTCCTCTAACATTCCATCCAATAATTATCACAAATAACCATATATAGTGAGGCCCCTAATCATCCTCATAAACTTAGATCCTCCTCTTTTGAACAATGTGATGGCTTCTCCTAACTTATGTTAATTTATAACACGTGCATTCTCATCTTTTGAAAAAAGGCCTAGTTCCTTCCTTGGGTATCAATAGCTTCATTAATCTATAATATAGTGTCTTTCTATACTCCTTGTCTTAATTCTTGAGTTTGCATAATCTATACCTAGTGAGCCGCAAAAGAATGTGGCATGGAAGGGAAATTTTGCTTGCCAATCTATGGATGAGCCAATCTCACTAATCATAGGAGAGATTAAGTTTAAAAGCTCAATGGCGCTTAGTCTTCTCTCACGTGCAACGTCCTAAGATCTGTCTCCAAATCATACAGGGCATCCGCCGCCCTTGTCTCCTCGGAGTTTTTAGCTAAAAAATCTCTCCTTTTTACTGGGGGCACCATACATTTAGCACTGAAGCTAGTTGTTAGTGTATCTAAGAATCCCAATGCCCTAAGAGCTGACAGGGCATTAAGAAACTCTTCCTCTCCCTAACACACAGTGCTCTTTCACCCTGTAAATTCCTCTTCCTCCATATGAGTGGGTTCCACAAAACCTGTTTCACTTGTGACATAGTGTAGATATTCAACATGGTTTGTCAGAATCCCTACCTCTGCCAACATTGGAATCCATGTTTGTTTGTGAGACTTATCATATTCCTCTAGCTACAAAGGAGAGACCCCCTGGACTAGCTCTCACACTACCCTTTCATCTTGCCAAGGTAGAGAGTTCAATATGATTTCTTGAATGATTATATCAAATTCGGAGTTTCTGATTTCTATAACCAATTGATCCCTAGTATCCTCAATGCTCGAAGTATCCAAAAGAATTCAACCGCCTCCATAAATTTCCCATTCTCCATATCTATCTCTCATCTTACCTAGCTTCCCCATGATTGGATAACTTCTAGAACCAACTCCTTAGACCATGCCACCGGAGGTAAGCCCCAAACCTCGATCCATGTATACCTTATCCTTCATGCATCCTCTAATTTCCATTTCCTTACCATTGAAAATTGGTATAGAATAGTATTGCCTTCTTTCAAGAATTCTTCCTCCAATTCAAACATGAAAAGGAAGTTGTACTACCCCAAGTCTCTTACCCTAAAAATGGTACTCTAGGTTTTGAATAAATCTGGGAACACTATCTCTTAATGTGAAGGTTGGGTGGATTCCACCACCAAGATAATCTCTACCCATTACAAGTTTTTGTCTTCGACCTTGTGCATTATCACTCTATTTACCTCTTTCTTCTCCTCATTATGTTACTCTCTTCTAGTGGTTGCCCTGTATGTTCTATTGTCTCTATATGTTTGTCTCTAAGAATTACCAGAGAAAAATTTTGTGTATCCTCTTCCTAGTAACCCAATACTATCGATTACATTAGGCTCTACTTTCCCATATCTCGCCTCTACATAAAGAGCTTGACACATGACTCGGTACAGTAACATACCACTTTTCTTCCTTACCATTTCCACTACTTCTTCTTCTCTATTTTATGTGATGAAACCAAAGTGGAGTTTGTGAACATCATAACCATCCTATGCATATATGCATCAGCCACCCTACCAAACTCTTTGAAAACTCCTCGAACTTCCTCCATAGGGATATCTTTCCTTAGGTTATCCATAAAGATCGTGATAGTATTCTCTTGGTGCAGGCTATTTTGATCCCTCAGTGCTCTAACTCCCACCCAAGAGTGAACTAGGCCCCAAGCTTCATTCCTATCTTGCTATCGAGCAATTTTTTTATTATTTCGTGCATAAGCATCACGATGTTATTAGCTACTGCAAATTCACAATCTTAAAATGTTTAAGTTGGTTCCTTAATGGTTATGCTTAATCACTGAGCATCTAAACTTGTAAGGCTATTTACCAGTACAATGATAAGAAAATAAGAAATTGAGGCCCTATTCTACATTTACACTATTGTTAGATCATTAATCTACACATGAAATATAAGAAAAATGGGAGATTCAAATTTAAGACTTCTCAAACTTAAAAGCTAGCCTCTAACCATTAGATCAAACATTACCAATACAATTAGGTGTCCTTGTATAAACAAAAAGATTAGAATACATGTCCAAATCATTAATGTACATTATTCCATTTTAGTATTAATTCAATTAGTTATTTTCCCTAACATGGCTAGGTACCACAAAGTATCATTAAGCTTTTGAAATGGTTTAAATAATTCTAATTAAAAACCTTACAGCAATGTTATTTATCTTGTCACTATGTAGCACTTTTGGTTTGTTGTTTAGCCTACCTCTATTCATCATGAGTATCGAGCATCATAGCCTAATTGGTATATTTAACCTAGACATCATTATTGGATGGGCTTGAGGTGAGTTAGTTTAGATTGGAGATGGTTCAGGTCATGACCTATTCGATTGTCGAATTATTTGTTTGTAGGCTTTAATTAGGCTCAAGTCGGGCCAAATTAGCCCATATGCTTATTTTTTTCTATAAATTATTTATTTAGTTATTAGCTAATTTTTTTAATACTTTTTACAAGTAAAAAAAGTATCGATAAAACTAGAATGCCTGCATAAAGTAAATTTATTTTAAATGCTACTTTAGTAAATGTTTATCAAACAAATTTACATGTCATACTTTGTTAAATTATCAATTTTAAATAACATATTAAAATAGAACTAGTTTTTATAAAGTTGATAATATATATCAAGTCACTATTTATATTCAACTTATTTTTTATAAAAATATTTTTGACTTAAAATAAATGTGATGTTATTTTATTTTGTTTCAACACTTTAATTTGTACCCCCAAGGAAAAGGTCAAAATATTTGTTTCTTAATTACTTTTATTATTCACAAGTTTTTAATTATTAATATTGTCTAAAAATTATTTTAAAATTAATTTTGATATATAAGATATCATAAGAGGAAAAGTAGTACCAAATGAAGCTTATTTTACCCGTTTGTAAACAAAGGTTATTAATAAATTAAATAGTAATTTAATAAATTAATAAAAGTCCACGGATGTCTGTTCATTTTATAAAATCAACTCAATTTTTAGTTTGATATATATATATATAAGAAAGAAACAAAAAGTCGATTCATATCCATGGGCTTGATGGGGCAAATCATATTAAAATCTTGATTGGGTGGAAACCGTGGAATTAGGTAGGTGGCCCTACTTTTGACTTGTGGTTCACCCTAAGCACCGAAAATCAATCGTGGTGATAAGAGTCATAAGACTCCTACAACAAAACAACTACCCATGGGCAAGAGATATATATATGCATATAAGCTTCAACTTGGTTCTCGTCTACCAGCATTTAGGCATTCTATAAGTGAAACGTTCATCCCTACAAATTGCATAAATATCTTATAATAAAACAAGGATTTGAAATTTGACTACTCAATACGGCCTCTGAAACATAGGAAGCCACTAACTAATGATGATCATGATCGTGTCTAATCAAGATAAGATCAGTGTTTTGACGAACTCCATTTTTTTCTGAATTGAATCATTGAAATATGTGATCCTTGCTGCCTTATTGAATTATAATAGATGATAATTGTTAGCGTTGTAATCCTCCTTTCTTATTGTTAGGGTTGTAATCCTCCTTTCTTATATTTGTTAGCATGTAACATTATGATACCGTTGCTTTATATTTGTCTAGTTGAGTTTTTTATATAATACCGTAAATTCGACTAACGATGACCGTAAGTTGATGTTCTAGAACACAAATAGGATTGACAATTATCGTCCATAAATTAATATGACTCTTTTTGTAATGTATTTTATCATTACACGTCCTTATTAGGAAAAAAAATAAAAATAATTCTAAAGGATTTTTTAAAAAATGTGCACATTGATTATTCATATAATTTATTTTAAACTATGGTCATCCACAACATAATTGATGGTATAACACGCATGGATTTTAAAATAATAATAATAATAAAGGAAGGATGAGCCGAGGATCGATCTTTGTCCGAAACGCTTTAGAATCATCCAGCGGCGACTTCTCATGTTTTTCAAGATCTCATTTGTGTTTGTATTGCACAGGAAATGTTTAAATCGTTTCCTGATAAATCTTATGTCTAGTCCTTTCTTTGGTGGACACAGTTTATTCCATTTAATTTCTGTTTTTACACTTCCCTATCACGTTGAAAGCAACTAATGAAATGGAAGCCATGATTATTTTACGTAGATGTTATACAAAATTCAAATATTTACTATATAGAAAATTTTTGTCTTTACTATATTGCCTTTACTTACACTATTTCTCCGGTCCCGTCTCTTCACACACACACTCCCTCGTCATTTCCTGATAAATCTTATGTCTAGTCCTTTCTTTGGTGGACACAATTTATTCCATTTAATTTCTGTTTTTACACTTCCCTATCACGTTGAAAACAACTAATGAAATGGAAGCCATGATTATTTTACGCAGATGTTATACAAAATACAAATATTTACTATATAGAATATTGGAAAATTTTCTTTCTAGTCCATTTAGCTAAAATTAATAGGATAAAAATTAAAATAGTCTCAAAGTATTTAGTTCAAAGTACAAAATATTATATACATATAATTATACTAATATATACACCTAATTATATATAAATATACAGGTAATATTTTCTATATGTATATGTATTAGAATACCAAAAAAAATGGACGAAATACCAAATAAATTGACTAACTTTAATTACTTTGATCCAAATGAAGGATCCAAATAAACCATCAACTATTTTTTGCTAGAAAATTTACGTTTTTACTATATTACCTTTACTTACACTATTTCTCTGGTCCCGTCTCTTCACACACGCACTCCCTCATCTCTATCCCTGTCTCTCTTCTCTCTCATCTCACCTCACTTCTCTCCTCATTTCTCTCACCCGTCTCACCTCTCACCCAAGGTTAGTTAATTTATTTTTTCAGCTGACACAATTAATATTAGTAAATCTATGTGTTAATATTTTTTTTGGAAGTATGGTGGCTTCTACAAATTGTATGGCAACATCAACGGCAAAATTTGCCTATGGGGTAGGTGATAGATCGACAAATTTTGCCAATGTCCAGTAATTTTTTTTAGCGTAGGGTGGGATCAACGGCTAATTTTGCCGGTGGGAGTGGGGATGCAATGACATATTTTATCGGTAGGAGCGAGGCTGAAACGGCATATTTTGTCCTTGCTCCCAAAAGGCGATACTCTCGCCCTCAGGGCCCCCGCCGGCTTGCCCGTCAGCCATCACGAGGGAGGTAAATTACGGTGGCCCAGTAGCCGAGATCCATGGCAAGCCCGCGGTGCCAGGGCGCCCACAAGGAGCCACCCCCCCAAACGGGGAGTTGAAACTCCCACACTGCAGCTTGTCCCCCGACAAACTCGAACCCGGGTACCTTGCTCCCACATACCATGCCTCAACCACTGGGATATGCCCGTCCAGGCACGGCATATTTTGTCCGTTTTGGCAGGGAACAATGTGTTTCGCGGGTTGGGGGGTGAGGGGATTGGCACGTTTTGTCGGTGTGGGGGAAAATCAGCATATACTGCTAGTGGGATAGGGTTTTGCCTATTAATTATGTCGTGATTAATTAGTGTAAAATTTAATATAATTTTGTCTTAGGTTTGTGATTATTTTATTTATTAATTATTGTGTTATGCTAAATATGTGTGTATTAATTATGTTAGTATTAATTAATATTAAGTATTAATTGATAATTACTATTATGTTTGTATGATTTATGGTTTGTTAATTAGTAATTATGGTTTATGATGTGGATGATGGTTTTGGTTGGGTAGATGGGTTTGTTAATTCTATTTGTATTAATTAGGTAATGTAATTATTGTATATTAATTATGTTTGAAATAATTGTATTTGTAGTCATGTTTATTAATTATAGGTTGTTAATTATGTTTGTATTAATTATAAAATTTTAATTATGGTTAATTCTGTTAAATTTGTTCATTATATTTTTAGATATATTATACTCTATTAATTATGCTTTGTTGGGTTTGTCAAAAGTTTTCGGGTTACTAGGGTTTTCGGTTGTCGTTTGGAGGAGTACTTAAGTTTATTAATTTTGGTTTGTCAACTGTAGTTTATAATTAGTGTTAATTTGGTTATATTTGTTATTGATACTTAAATTATCTCTTAAATCTATTAATTATGCTCTATTGTTTTAATTAAATATGGGTTTGGCTAATATTATTGGTATTATATGGTTTCTTGTTGCCGTTTGCAAGGATAATTTTGTAGTTATATTTTTTAATTATAGTTAATCCAGTTAAATTTGTTCATTGTATTTTTTAGATCTATTATACTCTGTTAATTGTGTTATTGTATTATTTATATATGAATTGATATTTATTAGATATTTTTATTAAATATGTTAAATATTGTTATATGGTGGGGTAAATATTTTTAATTATATTGATTAGATAATGGATTAATTTTTTTTATTGAAATTCAACTAAGTCGTAGATAAGATAAAATAGTAGATAGAACTTATGGTCGTTCTGTGACTACATCTTCACGATGTGACAATAAAAGTATAAAACAACCTAATCTGATGTCTCGTCTAAAAATTCTGGAAAAAAATCTTACCAAAGGGTGGAGTAAAGGTAAAAAAAGAAAAAAAGAAAAAAAAAGTAGCCAATAAAAACTAGAAGAAGCGTTGAAACAAAAAGAATATGAAGAAGCTCCCGAACAACCAAGGTCTGATTATGCAGGTCGTCCATTATTGGTGGACAATGCCGTCATTTCGGGGTATATAGGTTCAAGTTTTGGAGATTTAGGATATGGAGGTTTGGGGGTAGGGCATTCGGAGTTTGGAGGTTCAAGGTATGGATGTTTAGGCGTAGGGGTTCGGGGTTTGCAGGTTTGGTGTATGATGGTTGTGAGGTCAGAGGTTTTGGGTACGAATATTCGTAGGTCAGAGGTTTAAGGTATGGAGGCTTTCCATTATCTACAGAATATGTAGATTTTCTTACTTCATCGACATAGCTTGACATTGGAGTACCATCATCCTCAATTCACCCACCTATTGTTAGTGGTTCTAGATCATCATTAAATTTTCTATCATCATTACCCCATATTATTGATCCACCATCGTCATCAACATATATTCGTGACAAGGAGATAGCCACTAGGATAACTAGTATGACCCATTATAAATCGTATAGATCATTAGTGGCCCATGTCAATAGCCTAAGATAGCTTCTAGTTGGTATTGTGATTCTTCTAGTGTACTTAATGATCTATTTTTGGAACTAATAATATTTCACTTACTTACCAAAGAAAAAAAAACATATGTGTGTGATGATGATGCTAACAACAACGAAAATTATAGAGTTGATGATGATAAGGATGTTGGTGAAGCAGTGAAGATAAACGTGGTATACACTTGAAGGATGAATGGTATTTTCTGGGGCCATGTCCCAAAGGTCCAATCATCCCTAATTTGATCCCAAGCTTCGACAGTCATGCCATGTTAGATTTATGGTTAGGAAAATGTATGTTTATCATATGAATTATTAAATATTTGGCATTCTATTTGTAACCAATCATATATAGTCATCACATATGTTTATATTTTTTTTCAGGAACATGGTTATCCTAGGATCTACACCAGACAAGAGGTTCTAAAAACTTTTCTCAGAAGTATCAATGAAAGGATGTTCGATTTGATAGGCCAAATAGGATTATCACACCTTTGAGCTTGCATATTTAAGTGTGCAAATGTGCCACTTATTTCAGCATTTATTGAGAGATGGCAACAAACACCAATAGCTTTCATATGCCATGGGATAAGATAATAATCACCCTTTTAGTCGTACACCACATATTAGGGCTACGAGTTGATGGTAATCCATTATATTTGAAGATGACTGCTGATACGCATGGGTAATTGATTGGAGCAACGGGTGCCTCATTTGGGAGGAAGGAAATTCAGGTGAATAAAGTCACTCGAAAAGGTGGGATTCCATTTAAATGGCTACAGGAAGTATGTGAATCATACTAGTTAGAGGATAAGGAAAAAGTGACCGGGTATTTATTATGGTTTATCGGCCTATCATTGTTTGTCGACAAGTCGGTTGATAAAGTAAATTCGTACTATATCCCTTTTCTTCAAGATCTAAGCCAGGTCGAAGTTTATGCATAAGGAGCAACCACACTTACTTTTCTTTATTGATAACTTGGGATGGCTTCTAGAGTTAACGCTCCTCAAATATCGGGACGTGTCACTCTATTATAGGTAATTTTTCAATTACCATATATATTACATACTTGAATACATTTAATGCTAATTCTAACAATTGAATATTATAACAAACTTGGATTTATGAACAATTTATGAGGTTTGGAATAGAACGATCCGGGTATGATCCAGACCATCCTCGTTGTATGAGGTAGTTTTGTGAACATAAATTTGATAATAAATTAGAGACGTTCGATTACTTTCAAGTAAATATTGATCTTATGCCTGCATCAAAGGTACGCTCAAATTATTATACTCTCACTATATTATGTTAGCGATATATTTATTTAGTTTAAATTTTTTGTCATAGATTATTTGGGATCCGTACGAAGAAGCTAATATGTATAGGGATTTTCCTATCACATTATATCATAGTTGTCTACACTACTTGGAGAAAGTGGAACAGTATATGACTGATGGAGTCACACACCAGTTCGGATATACACAAGTAATCCCTAAGGAACCTATCAAGCCCACTAGGAACACATACAGAGGTCCTTCTCTCAAGAAGTATAAGTTTTTTTTTATGCACGCATGCTTAGCTAATGGTTCTTGAGCGTTAACACATATTAGGAACGGATGTTTTAAGACGAATGGCTCAATACCTATGGGGCTTGGCTCATGACTATATGTATTGGTACATTCCTAGAACCCATAGGTATTTATTGCAGACAATGGAAGAATATTTAGCTAAACATCCGAATGATGAGCATCAAATTCCAACTAAAAGACATCTGAACGAAGAACATAAAACTATCCATCGATTCTATTTGAGGGGAGAGCATGCTCTAAATTATTGGCAGCTAGTTACATGTATTGAAAATCTTATACATGAGTTAGGAGATAATCTACCTAGTAGTGATTTAGGAGATACTCTACCTAGTAGTGGGAGTGGGCATGGGCATGGACATGGATGTGGGAGTTTGCAATGACCTTGATGTATTACTATATGGATATGTACTTTGATTAAAATATATTTTTAACAATTAATGCTAGATATTTTTAATTTTATATGTATTCGTTGAAAGTATAACTCAATATACCTTAATTATCTCAAACTCTGAGATACTTAAACTGAATAAAGTACAGATATATCGAATTACCATAGATCGGGTACTTAGGCTCTAATGGAAAGCTAATAAAAGAAAAAAAATTGTATTAAGAATGATTTCGATGTTTCAAAACATGTAAACAAAAATAAATTAAGAAAAAGTTATAAAAATTCTACATAAAACTCTCGTCTGAAGATATAGGATGTAGCTCTTGGGTACCATCATTAACCAATGAGCACCATTATTGCAATATTGCATAATATAGTGTATTCCATGTCGAAATGCTATTGCCACAGTATCTATTACAATTTTCATATAGTGGTGGAAGTGGAAAATTTTTCCAGAAGATATACCTGTCAGAAACAAAAAAAAAAATTTAACTACCGATTGTCATAATATTGAAATGGAAAAAAAACACCCACATACCTCTATGTAATTACTCATGTCTTGCAAAAAATATATAGTCACTTCATTTTCAAGACCTTGGATTCCGTATTGCACCACTAAAGGTAATAATGAACTACAAACATTTAACAAGTAATATACAAACAAAACACAATAACAAGTTGCAATGATATAACTAATATTAGGCATTTTCATTCAGTGTGTCATCAGCGCTGGCCCTTCCCAGTGGACAATAATACTGAGAACTTGATCGGCATTGTCAATTTGTCATATATGAACATATTCTCATACAACTATCATCATGCCAATATCTCGTAATATAAGTTAGTACGAATCTAAACTCACTATTTCTCATATCCTAGTACAATATACACCAATATTCTGAAATCACACTTTCCATCTCCTAACACATTATACCAAGTACTAATATAATGAACTATATGTCGATTCCCCTAAGTCACGTACAAAAATTATAATTGGTCAAATGACATAAACGTCGATTGTCGTCCTCGACCCCGACCATGGGCATGACCTTGCGTTGATCTTGAATGACTAGAAATTTGTTGTTCTGTGTGTTCGCAACTAGATTGTTCCCTTTTATGGAGTTTCTTGGGCGACCCCTATGTTGTCGTATGGGTGGCTCTTAGAGAGGTGTTCTTTATCGAACAACAATATCAAATATCTCTCTAACAAACTGATTCTATATTGCTGGTGGATGGCTCATAACAGCTTCCATGGAAATATGGAGTAAATGAGATACAAAGTCTATGGGTTCTTAAGATGTATATAGATTTATTGACCAATCTATGTCGATTTTCTTCCAGAATATATGACAAGCTGAGAGGGGGATTGACATATAGATGTGAATATACGTATTAATCTCGTGGGTACATGGTATTCCGTGCATATGCTGCATGTAACATCCGCATAAATGATCATTTTTATACTTCTTTCACACTCTTTGTTGACCAACTCCATTGTGTATATGGAATATGAAATTTCAAATTGGCGCAAAAGACACTTGTAGCAAAATGCAACATATTGAACCAAGACCTCTCAAGCAATGTTTTAATCTCATCATGTTGCAATTTGAGGTATGTGTGCATTTGTTTGAACATAGTATTGAAGCTGTCTATTAATGTCTCTAGAAATTTCTTCAAAGATCTGTGAGCACCTTCAACCTTGGTGTCAAAAAAATCAATATATTACTTTATCTCCAGAAATATTTAAAAGAAACTACAGTAGGAGATAAAAAAACTTGCATGCCCATTTGTTGTAATTTGATGGATATGAAATACGTCATTGAAGAAAGTATAAACCAATAATATATATATATAAAAAAGGGACAATTATTTTTTTAGAACTTGTATACGTGCACCTTCGGTATCTATAGGTATAGTACAAACATATGTTCTACTTCTTTCACATCTTATTGAAACTCTACATACCCCTATATTATTTCCTTTTCTAGAACATTTGATGATCAAAATCATCTTATAAGTTCTACCCATTTGTTTAACTCATGTTACAAATTCTTCACGATTAGAAAATATTTGCTTTGTTATGAAAAATCTCTTATAACTTTGGGTTGTAAAACATGTATTATTCATATCCTTAAAAAAAGAGTTTACCATAATAATATAATAAAAAGAATTATTAATTTCATCATGGTAAATTTGTTGACACAATTTACAATACTAAAAAATAAAATATACCTCTTCGTGTAAGCTGTAGTTAAAATTTGGAGAATCTATTTGTATTTTTTATATGCATTCATAACTTGTCGATATTCTAAATCTATCATCGTAGTACGTTAGGATTGTGACTCCATCTTTGTAGTTCATTAAAGTTCTGAACTCTTCGTACCTTATCGAAGTTCCAAACTCGTCGTAATTTAAAAGGCTTTCAAATTCATTATTCATTATGAATGTTTAATATATATATATATATATATATATATATATATATATAATTTATCAAAAGATTTAATAAAGATTTTCTCCTTTAGATAAAAAATTTATATTAAAATGTATGCTTAATTTTTCAATGACAAAGAATAAAAATGTTAAAAATAGTTCTTTATGTATATGCGGTCGAATTATATAAATTGAAATAATATATTAATATCCGATGTCAGTATATATATTATTCTAATAAAAAATTATTAAAACACGCAGAACTCTTTTTTTTTTATTATCAGTAAAATCATATATGTGGAAGTAGATCTAGGGTTGTAAAAATTATTGGGAGGAATCGTAAGTGATAGTCGTTGTTCGGACTTCGGAGAAAGGCAACGGAGTGAAAAGAGAAGGGAACGACAGTGTCCAACAGTACAAGGAGGGATTGGCAGTTTTTGCTGATCCTATCACTACAAGAAATAGGGTCAAATAGGGCAATTTTAGGATGTTAAATAGGGTAATTATAAAATTGCCCTATTATAGATAATCAAGTAGGGAAATTAAAATTTTCCCTAATTGATTTTAACAAATAGTGCAATATAAAACATCTCCTATTAGATCCAATCTAATAGGGCAATAAATAAAAATTATCTTATTTGATCATAATAAATAGTGCAATAATAAAATCCCTCTATTTATTATTATAAAATAGGGCAATGAAATTTTTCCCCCCATTTGGTACTATCTAGTAGGGCAATATATTAACATACCCCTATTTCATTCTAATATATATAATAAGTTATGATATAGAATTATAGTTGTTATAATACTTATGTTCATCTGAAATTAACTGATGCTGATTATAATTTAGATCAAAAATTTTAATTAATTGTTATTATTATTATTTTACTATCATTACTGTTATGATTAATATTTTTATTATTACTATTGTTATCATTACTATCGCTTTTGTAGTTATCATCACTAATTATATACAAACATATTATTATTGTGGTCATCTCCATCATCATAAAAAAAATTTCCCCGCTTATCTGACCTCATCATATGCAAACTAATTTGATAATTCCTGAACTCCTGAAAAGCATTCGTATAGAAATATGATTATATCAATCTTCCACCTAAATGATTTTTTTTTCTTTTCTTCCTGGGTTTTCCCCCTTTATCAGAGATTATTAGTTGGTGTAAGCTCGCTAGAGCAACATACACCAAAAATGTCCTTAAGTATATGTGAAAAAATAACAGTTTATGCAAAAATGGAGTTGAGAATACTACCATTTTTTAGAAAATATTAAATATAGGCTTAATCTATGAGGGTTCTTTTTTGCAGATTACTTCAGCAATTGCAGTTGAAGATGTCTGCAAAGAGGTGAAAATATTTCTTAAGCCTGAAGCCTCACATTTATATCTTGCGACCATAATATGCTTCTCCATTTACATCTTTCTACTTTTCCACATTGCCATACTGTTTTATGAGATCTTGAGAGCTTGTTTTTGAAAGTTTAAATCGCCTGTCCCTTGAAGGTTGTGTGAAGGAGGAGAGCTATTAGACAGAATTTTCTTTCTTTATTTATTTAATATTTTTGTTATTATTGAACCTAGTACATTTGAGTTTGATTTCATATATTTTATGGTTCATTATGGTTTATCGTATGACATTTGAGTTTGTTTGTCTTTGACATTAGGATGGAATGTGATAGGAGTTGGATGCATATTCATGGGGTTCATGGTAGGCAACAAGAGGCTTATCAAAGAGGGGTTAGAGAATTTTTAGATTTTGCTTTTAAAGATGTCAATCCTACCTCGAGAATAAAGTTGAGGTGTCCTTGTCAGCATTGTCAGAATTACTATGTACAAGATCGTCAAACCATGCGTTTCCATCTTTTCCGAAAAGGTATAAAACCTGACTATAATCCATGGATCTTCCATGGTGAAGAAGAGCCTGTTGATCCTATGGATGGACAGATGGATGAGGAGGAGGAAAGTGATGATTATAATGAAGAATATCCTTTAATATCTGATGAGATGGCTTCCTTGGTGAATGATATGATGAATGCTAATGATGTAGAGGATAGGGATGATGACTCTGAGGAGATACCAGATGATTTTGATAGATCGAAAAAAGAGTCAGAAGAGCCCTTGTATCCTGGGTGTAAGACATACTCGAAGCTATCATTTATTATAACACTCTTACACCTTAAGGTTAGTGGTCATTGGAGTAACAAGTCATTTACTGGGCTGCTTAGTGCATTGCATAAGGCCTTCAATTATGACCCATGTTTCCCCAAGACTTATCAGGAAGGAAAAATGTACACAAGAAAGTTGGGCTTAAATTATGTCAAGATACATGCTTGTGTGAACCATTGCATCCTCTATCGAAAAGAGTATGCAGATGTTGACATGTGCCCATCTTGTCATGAGCCTAGGTGGCAAGAGGGCACTGAAGATGTTAATGATAGTGCAACTTTTTCAGAATCACAACATGACTCACAAACAAAGTCTAGAATTCCTCGATATTTTCCTTTAACACCAAGACTCCAAAGGCTTTATATCACACCTGACATTGCAAGACACATGCGATGGCATAAGGAGAAACGTCAAGATGATGGCATATTAAGACATCTTGCTGATTCAATGGCGTGGAAGAAGGTAGATGAGATGTATCCAGATTTTGCGATAGACCCACGGAATGTTAGATTAGGCCTTGCCGCTGACGGGTTCCATCCTGGTAATGGTTTTGGGAAGGGGTATAGCATATGGCCTGTATTTCTAGTGCCATACAATCTCCCTTCATGGTTGTTCATGCAAAGTCCATATATTATGCTATCACTCTTGATTCCAAGGCCAAAGCAACCTGGCAATGACATAGATGTGTTCTTGGATCCACGTATTGATGAACTTAAAGAGTTGTGGGAAGTTGGGGTACAAAGTTATGATTCCTATAGTCAGAAAACCTTCAACATGAGGGTTGCAATGATGTGGACAATTAATGATTTTCCTGCTTATGCTAGTTTGTCCGGTTGGAGCACTAGTGGAAAACTTGCATGCCCTTCATGCCATAAACACACTTGCTATGTGCGTCTAAAGCATGGATGTAAGCAATGCTTTTTAGGCCACCGTAGATTTTTGGATCCCAGTCATAGATGGAGAAATGATAAGAAATCCTTTAACGGAGCAGTAGATAGAAGGTCACCTCCTGTACCTCTTTTAGGAGATGAAATACTAGAGACATTGTATGGAATCCCTAATGTCAAATTTGGAAAGGCTGAAGCACTTAAAAGAAAATGGGGTGAGAGGTATTTGGTTGATCAATGGAAGAAGAGAAGTGTTTTCTTTAGGCTCCCTTATTGGAGTAAGCTTTTGATTCGCCACAACTTGGATGTAATGCATATTGAAAAGAACATATGTGATAATATATTAGGAACGGTTCTTGATATTCCTGGAAAGACAAAGGATAACCTTAGTGACCGCTTAGATATAAAGGAATTGAACATGCACAAGGAGTTGCACCCCATAGAGATTGGTGATACATATATTATTCCTAGAGCACCATATCAGCTAACATTAGCTGAGAGGAAACGTGTATTAGACTTTTTATCAAAAGTCAAAGTGCCAGATGCTTATTCTTCTAATATATCTCGATGTGCAAGTTTGGATGGTGACAGAATTGTAGACATGAAGAGTCATGATTGTCACGTGTTCATGCAAGAATTACTTATACCAACATTTCGTGGTATTCTACCAAACCAAGTGCTAGAACCCTTGGCGGAGCTGAGCTCATTCTTTAAGCGGTTATGTTCTAAGACTCTAAATGTGGATGCCTTAGAAAATATGGAAAAGAGTATCGCGGTAACTCTTTGTAAACTTGAAAGGATCTTTGTCCCATCTTTCTTTGATGTCATGGTTCACCTCACCGTTCACTTAGCAAGTGAGGCAATACTTGCTAGTCCTGTGCAAGGTCGGTGGATGTTTCGGCATGAAAGGTAATAACATATTCATATATATTGATTATCATACTATGCATACTTTATAAAATAATGAGTGTATACAAACCATATTTTTAGGGGAATACGCAACTTGAAGTCTTATGTGAATAATAAGGCACGCCTAGAAGGCTCCATTGCTGAAGGCTATATTATGGACGAATGTGTGACATTTTCCTCAAGGTATTTCAATGAATTGGAGACAAAGTTTAATCGTATAAGCAGGAATGATATGGATGAACATCAACTCTTTCCATTTGAGATTTTCATCTTTCAGAAAAAGGGGAGTTCGTTAGGAAAAAGGACATTTAAGGAGTTGAGTCATGATGATTGGAATCAAGCTCAATTATATATTCTTAGAAATTTTCCACAAGTGCAACCCTTTGTTGAGTAAGATATAACCTTCAAAGTATTTCCTTTTTCCCCCCTTATATTAATTTTTTTCATATGAATCTAATGCTTATATAGTGAAAAACAGAGAGTACACAAGCTTATATGAGACACAACAAGACTTAGTTGATTGGTTTCGATCACGGGTAAGTGATGTAACATAAAACAAATGATTTGGATATGTTTTTTCTTAAATTAACTCTTTATCCTTTTTGTTTGCCATTTGATCATCTAGATATGGAAGCTTCACGTTGAGGGCGATAAAAGAGTGACGACAGAGTTATTATCTTTGTCACGAGGGCCTAGTAAAAGTGTCACAAGCTATTCAGGATACTTTATTAATGGATACAGATTTCACACAAAGAAGCGTCAAAGGAGAAGAAAGACACAGAATAGTGGAGTTGTTGTTAAAGGGGATGGAGATAGTGGCCAATTAGACTTCTTTGGGGTATTGAAAGAAGTTATAGAGGTGGAATACGATGCTGTCAATATGGTTGACAAGGAACCTACTGTGGTGTTATTTAGATGTACTTGGTTTGATGTTTACAATGAAGGGCGGGGGATAAAGAGAGACAAGTTTGGCACCATCAGTGTCAACATCAAGAAGCATCTGCCAACCAATGAGCCATTTGCGTTGGCGTCCCAAATAAAGCAAGTTTATTATGTAAAGGCACATAATGAAGCAGATTGGAGAATTGTCATAAATACAATCCCTCGTAACTTCTATAATTTTCCTATTGTTGAGGATGAGCCTAGTGAGGATGAGCATGGAGATATTGGCACATATGATGGAGTACTTAACATTATTGAAGATGATGTTGTGGATGATTCTTTTACCAAGACTTGATGTCCCACCAGAAATCATGACTGCAGATGGGGAATTTGACATTATAGAAGAAGAGGAAAGTGACCAAGAAGAAGAAATTGAGCAAGAGGAAGATGATGAATATGCTTTTGCTAGTATATATGAGTTAGACTCAAATAGTGATTGACACAAGAAACATTTGATTGTCTTTTTATTTGATGGTTATTTTTAGTTGTATATCATTTATGAATGATTTTTTTTCTTGATGATGATATATAACTGCTAGTTAAATTCTGTTTTTATTTACTCTTTTTGTTCTAGTTTGTTGTTCTTATAATCTACATTTACTAAAGTTATCCTAGTTTGTTTGTCCTTTTTTGAAAATTTGATGTAATACGTATATTTGTTTGCCAGAAATAATAACATGTCTTCTCAGATTGATGGACAAATATTTGAGTTAGAGAGACAAGCTTTGTCGCCCCATGTGCAGACAGATGGTTCATTTTCTCCCTCCGAACGAGCAAAAAATCAAAGGAAAAGGAGAGATGGTATGAATTATGTTCAAAAATATCATCATCATTATCATCATAATCATCATCATCATTATTAAGATTGCATAATACACAACCAATACAAATTATGGTTGATATTCTTCTTATTATTATACAGGGCCTTATCGTGGTCTAAGTAGAGCTCTTAAATACAAGAAGTTGCGGCGTACACAAGCACCACAAATTAATGTTGATATTCCAGCAGAGTTCTATTCTGTTGTGGGGGAAAGAGCATTACAACTTATTAGTGAATGCTCTGATTGGGTAAAAGAAATATGCCCCCTTAATGTCACAAAATGGAAGGACATGCCTGAAGATGTACTTGATCGTCTATATAGAAAGATTAAGGTATTTTCTATTATTCTAAGTAACTGTATAATGAATTTGCTCATATGTTGGATTATAATATGATCTTGCAAAAAAATATAGGGAAAATACGAGTTGCCTAGTGGAGAGCATGTTGAAAGAGATATAAATATACAATGTAAGAGCCTATATAGGAAATGGAGGGAAAGGCTGAAGAAAAAATATTTTACAAGCAGTAAAAATATTAGAGATGCAGAACGTGCATGCCCACCTGGGATTAACGTTGACCAGTGGAAATGGTTGGTAAACTATTGGAATCATCCTAAACAAAAGGTAAGTTTGCTACTCATTAATACTAATTGAACATGGCTTTCTTATTTTTCTTTTGTCATATGATGATTATCAGCACGCCCTGTCTTAGGCTGTGTTCTTTACATGTTCCACATTGTTTGTCATCCTTCAGAAAGAAGATTGGAAAGAGTTGTAGAATCCCGTCTAATACATCCCTGTCTTAGGCTGGAATTGAAGTAGGAACTTATTATTCTTTTGTCAACTACAGGAAAGAAGCAAAAAGAATCGAATTAATGCTATGTCGATGAAGATCCACTCAGCTTGTGGAGCAAAGTCTACCGCACGTAACATATATGAGATAGTAAAACTGCCATGAGAATACTGAATCTGATTGTAGTAAATAAAAAAACTCACCTTATGTTAATGTTATTTTTGAGGATACCCATATCAATACCACAGAAGCGAGCTCATCAATTTCTGCTCCACATACACAAGATAACAGTGAACCCAAGTACATCCAATTATGGAACAAAACGAAGAGGTAAACAATGAACTCATGTATATCCAGTTATATTTTTTTTAATCTGTGGAAATTTCTTGACACTAATACTGCATTTGGAACTATATGTTCCCAATTTGCTGAGCTTTTTAAAAGATTTTCTTCTGTATTGATGCAATAATAATGACCATGTAGTAAAAAAAAAACAGAATAATAAGTAATTTTTCTTTCTCCCTCCTCTACTATGTTAATAAAACGAGGACTTTCCAAACTAGAAGCAAAAGATGAAATGGGACCTGCATGACATTTGATAGGAAGATACACTAATGAATCTTGTGTTCGTGTGTCAAACTGAACTGCTGCTGTCACATTCATGTAGAAATTTATGACCTGTAGGGACATGCATCATGATTATTTCTACCTAAGTATGATCCCTATCATTTAGTTTTAATGTGTCCCTTCCTGATTTGTCGTATTGTTCTGTATATACTTATTTTGTACTGCCACCTTCATTTGACAGCTGAAGTTTTTTTTTTGGTAAGTAAGTGAAAGATATATTAATGAAAGAAGAGACTACAAAGTGAGCCTGTTCCAAACCAGGTTCTTGAAGAGACTTATATCCTAACTTATCAAGGCCTGTCCAGTAGCTTTCAACTGACTTATCAAATGTCTTTATTATAATTTAATACTGAAAATGAAGTCTGATCCAGCTGGGTAGATAATGCAGAACACCATAAAAATGCTAACTATTTTTTCCCCTTACAGTTAGCTATATATTAATTGTCCCCTACCTGTGACAGCTTAGTCGTGGGATGGGAAGATGGCAAGCAATTTGCATAATGCTGCATGTTGATTTTAAGTTCCATTGGAAGTCACATTTTTTCAGAAATTTACTGTTAGATTGATAATTAATTGACAATGTATGTTGTTTAAGAAATTATTGAAGTAGAAGAGGAAATTAATTTAATTCTACTTTAAATAATTATGTGTGAGCTATAAATAAATAAAGTAAAACAGGTTCTTATTTTTTATGGTATTGTCTTGCAAAAAGAAACAGATAACACAACTGCTTCTTTTGTCTGAGGCAAGAATTTGATATATAGTGTACAATGTTCCATGTAATAACTACAATAAAAAGCAGGAACCAAGGATATCATTAGCTAATATGTAGTGTACAATGTTCCATGTAATAACTTCATTGCTACTCTTACTTTTGTGGTTAGTTTTCCCTTCATTTTTTCCTCTTATTATAATTACTGTGTACTGTTTCTGCCTGTTGGAATGGTGGTTGCTCAAGTATTCCCCCCCCCCTTCTTTTCATATGGATATGGTTGGCTGCAGTGGAGGTTCTATTTTTGTTGTTCTATGCACGATCAATAGGAAGTAGAGGATTGGCAACATATGGATAATACTTGTTGATAGTCAGATGGTAAGTAGTTATTACAATACAAATTAAATCCAAAAATTTAGTATGGGAGCTTGTCGGACAACCGCCTGACCATCTCACCTGTTAGATAATACTTGTTGAAAGTCAGATGGTAATGAAATGCTTAAGTAGTTATACAAATTTTCTTTCGATCATCAATGGCGGTTGCAGGGACTTAACAGAAAGGAATAATATGGATTCGGAATCATATGATCAGTGTGAGGACCATATCTACATTTTATAGCATATTAAATGTTGTTCTTTTTCAGAGATATAGAGATGTATTTTTATATACACAAAAATTATTATTATTATAAAAATTCAATCCAAAAGTATGGTTTGGGAGTCCGACAGGAATAATATGGATTCGGAATCATATAATCAGTGTGAGGACCATATCTACATTTTATAGCATATTAAATGTTGTTCTTTTTCAGAGATATAGAGATGTATTTTTATATACACAAAAAGTATTATTATTATAAAAATTAAATCCAAAAGTAAGGGTTTGGGAGTCTGTCAGACAACCACCTGACCATCCCAACAAGCCAGAGACCCGAGTGGGAACGATCCTCTACTGCCCAGAACGGTCTCACGACCAATTAGGACCTCCTTGAACTTATTCTTGCCCAAAAATTGAACATAGAAAGCAATTAAAACAGATGGTAAAACAAAGCAAAGGAGTGATGAACTAATACCACAAATTTTGGAATAATACAACTGATGGTTAATGCCAGGCTCAGGAACATCAAAGACTAACTGATTTAACAGTTATGCAAGCATTAGTCAAATTTCACTCAGAAAAGGTGCCAAATATTGACTCCAATCATAACTGTTAGGCAATGTTCGCTGATCTTACAAAAGTGTTTTTATGATGATTACTACTATATGAGATAAAAATATATATATATATAAATAAATTAATTAAATTAAATTAAAAATTAAAAAACTAATTTTTTTTGCCATAAGTCCAAAAACTATGCCAAATAAAATATCAGTCTACAGAATAGCCTGTACCTGTAGAGCGAGGTACCCTGCAATTGACCAAGTCTGCATTTTCCTAGCTTGTTCAAGTAAATACTCCCTAACATAAGTGTCAAAAAGAGCATACCTTCCTATCCATTGATAAAAATTGCACAATTGAAGTGTCTAGAGATGGTTGTGGAGGTTTCTAAGGCTGTAACTTATATAATCAAATAGTTGATTTTATTTTCTTTGTACTTTTGTTTTCAATTTTCTTTTCCTGAATTTTTTTTCTCAGGATATAATTGTATAGCATATACTGGTGATGAGCTAGTTATGCTATCTCTTTCCAGTTAAGGACCTTACTGTGGTATTTTTTATGATGGAAAAACTTCTGTTGTGTGTACAAGCTAGGAGGTCAATATATGTTTGTAGTAATTTAAGTGTGTAGTAACCCTTTCTTTTGTTGGGCAAGGAATAAGAAGATGGCCCTCTTTGTATTATGTAGTTGACTTACATCAAGAGGGGTGACAACTGGTTTCTACTGTAATTTTGAATTGTCAGGGTAAACACCTTTGCATTACGTGTGATTTCAAAAATCAATGTTCTGCTGTTACTGATATGGTCGGTTGGAAAATTGAAGTCCATTCCTTGTGGACCATTTCTGATTTTGCAATCAGTTGTGGACCTGGTGAACATTTATCGTCCATCTTTGCTGATTTTTATTTCCTTTTTATTATTATTTAGTGGCCCAAAATTTACGTAATTATGATTATGAATTAACTTGTTTGGAAGGGCGTAGACTATGAAGCTCTCAGTGTTCGGTATCCATTATGATTTAATTTTTTATATTAATAAGAGTGTTTGCATCACGATCGCTTGAGTGAGTACACATACGGAATTTAATGTAATGGAGTAGTAGTACTTCCGTATGGCTTGGCTTCCAACTCATGAAGGATCGATGCATAGAGCGGAAAAAGATTTGAAGATTGTGGTTTGTATTGTTTCCTGCACCTCATCATGACCATGGAATTGTAAGTTGGTGCAGGAAAAAAAAGCAAAATTAAAAAGAGGAGCACAGTCAACCTTCATCGATCTGCTTCTTTTTTTTTCTTTTTTCTTTTTAGGTAGGACTGGATTATGTATGGTCTTGGTGTTCATACTTGATTGCATCAATACATACAATCTGCTTTAAGCCTGGAATTCATCCATTTTTCTAGATTTTCAACAATCGACAACTGCACACCTTGTAAAGCCTGATGGGTTCAGGAATGTGCTAAATTTTTTACTATAGCGGGTCAGTTTTCTTTTCTTTTTCTTGGCCAAGCTAGTATTATTATATTACCCTTTCCCTCTTGATTGATAGAGAGCCTTTCTGACGTAGACCCTCTAAATACGCATGTTGCATACACAAGAGGGGGGTTCAGTGTCGAAATTGTTGTTAGGTTGTTGTTATCCGTTGCTGTCTGTGTATCTGATCTGTCACTTTTTTGATCAAGTTGGTCACAACTCCATTCTTTTGCAATCATACTTGTTAACATATATATATATATATATATATATATATATATAGCTGAGTTTGGAGTGTCTCGAACGATCTCTGATGGAAATCCTTCTGTCTATACCTATGCTTATATTTATAAAATCGTTTGTATGCTTATATATATTGAACTATTGATCTCAGGTGTGATATATACATATGCTTTTGTTGGCATCTTAATTCAAAATAGAATTAACAATTAAGTTTATAATTATAGGCATGCAAATGGACAACTTAATGATGAGGCAGAGTTAGTATTGATTGAGTTTGAAAAGTTGCATGAGAAGGAGCTGGTAGAGAAGGGTATTGATAATTTAAGTATAGATGAGGCATATGACATTGTACTTGGTCATACTTATGGATATGCTCGTGGCTTAGGAAGAGCACACCCGGTGTTGCAGAAGGGTAGGAGGACAACTATATCTCAGATGCAAACTGAGATAGAGCAGCTTCGTGCCCGTGAGCTTGAGATGAAAGCTGAGATGGAGCAGTTGCGAGCTAATGCTAAAAAGAAAGAGGAAGAAGCTTTGGAAAGAGAGGATAAGATTCGTGCTGAATTCAAAGCAGAAATGGCAAAGGTTCAGGATTTCATGGATCATCTTTTATCTTAAGGTTAGTCTAATTTTTTTTTTAAGTTAAGTTAATTTTTTATGTATTAAAATTCAGTTAAATAATGAGTATTTATATCTATAAATACATTCTAAAAGTTCCAAATATATTTCCACAGGCTTGGATGTTCCCAACAATAGTTAATCTTGCTTGAAGATTCAAAATGTTCATATCTTTCATTTAATTTCATTAGGTATTATTACTTCTAAGCTCATTGTTTGTATTTTTTTTAACACAAAGAGTATTGTATGTGAAATATTCTGTACACAACTAATGGGTACATATTTTTTTTGTTAATAGGACAACATTCAAGTGAAAGACAAGGGTTATGCCGAAGTAAAAGCCGAAACTACTGAAGTCGCTATAGGATTGCACATGCTTTGATCGATGTGGATTAGTTTTAACTCTTTTTCTTTTAGGATGTGAAACTAGTATCATAAACATTGATCGGATATTACTATATGAAAATCATTGATACATATACATTGTTGCTTAATGTATTAAATCTATTTTTTAATGTTCAATATATAATCTTTTTTCTCATGTCAAATTGATTATGTGAAACTTTATTACTCTAGTTTATAATATGTATATAAATTATTAGAATAAAATATGAAAAATGTTTAAGGAATTAAATAGGGCAATAGTTTTGCCCTAATAGCTAACTCAAATAGGACAATATTTTCGCCCTAATAGCTAACTCAAATAGGGCAATATTTTCGCCTTAATAGGTAAGTTAAATAGGGCAATAATTTTGTCCTAATAGATAACTTAAATAGGGCAATATTTTAAAAGTTCCCCTAATAGCTTTAACTCAAATATGGTGATAATATTGTCCCCATTGACAACAATCAAATAGGGTAATTACAATTGTCCTATTAGAGTGGAAATAAATAGGGCAATTAAAAATTTTACCCTTATAACACTAATAGGGCGTAGATAATAGGGCAATTTTTTCCCCTATTAGACTAATAGGATAATTTTTTTATCTAATAGAATAAATAGTATTGTCCTATTTAACTATATATCTTGTAGTGTATGAACATTTCGGTAATTATTGAGGTAGCTGGGGGGTTTTCGACAAATTTTGTTGGTGGCTGGAAGGTTAAATATTTTTCACAGAGTAAATGAATATTTTTTAAATAAGAAAGCCTTTTTATAACCAATCCATCCATGCTGGAAATATTCGTACCAAAATTTGGCACCAATTTTAAGTCAGCTTTTGCTTTCCCAAAGATACAGATCACTGAGTACTGGACAGTGTCACTACTCAGTATGGGGGCATAGGCAGCTATAAAGTAGATACTAGATAAGTCGAATGGCTATTGGCTGGCCCTTTCAGTACCATGTTTCATGGATTTAGAAAAGAGGTTGGCTGAGTGGAAGCATACGGATAACTCAGTGCAGGAACCAGGTGCACTCACTTATTTCTCCAATCCAACGCATGCACATAAACATTCTTCTATTCTTTCCCATTTCAAATGCTTTGCTTTTGAACTTTGTAGACAAAGTAATTGTTTAAGATAATTATCTATTTTTTAATTTTTACTGTTTAAAAAATTAAACAAATGATTATCTTATATAATTATTTTTAATAAATAACTTTAAATATGAGCTTAGTTGTTGGAACTACTTTCACATGTTCTATATATATTTTTATTTCTAGCTGGAGTACTTGCATATAATGTTAAAACGGGGCAAAGGGTTCGTAAATAGATAGATAGATAAATAGACAAGTCAAACACAGCTCCCGGTGGATAAGCAGACAGACAATTGGTTTTCTTTTCGAGCTACAATAAATTAAGATGAAGGGTTTGTTTAATGCGGCTGCCATTACAAAGTTTATTTTGACGATGGGTGCAGAAAGGAATAAGGCCTACATTCTTGTGATATTTATACAAGTAATCTATACCGGAAACGCATTGTTCTCTAAGGTTGCTATCGATGAAGGAATGAGCCCTTTTGTCTTTGTTGCTTATCGTCAAGCCTTTGCTACACTTGCTCTAGCCCCCGTTACTTACTTCCTTGAAAGGTCACTATACCTACTCTACCTAGCTACATTGTCCTAGTATTCCTCCTTCCCTTAATCCGTACGTTGCCATATGTTCCATCTTTCTCTTTCTGATGAATTATATATACATAAATCCTGCAGCAAGAAGGCGCCACCGATGTCGTTGATGTTGCTGTGCAAGATCTTTCTTGTCTCCATGTGTGGGTACGTATGTAGTTTTGTGTGTGTGTGTGTGTTTTTGCGGTTTATAACGATCAAGACAGTTGATGAGCTTTACTCTTATTAAGAATATGTATATATATAATCCTCGGGCAACGGTCGTTGTACTATTCATGACGCCGGCTAGCTGCGTACAGGATAACGGTGAGTTTGAATCTGTACTATGTGGCCCTCAATTATACTACGGCAACATTTGCAGCTGCCACCACCAATACAATTCCTGCCATTACCTTTGTCTTAGCTGTTCTTTTCAGGTAATTAATAATCAGTCAGTTAATTAAACCTGGCTATAAAAGTTGTCTCTAATATATATATATAAAGTATCTTAATTTATAATAGCTATAGCTAAGAGTCTTGTGTCTGTGTGTTCTCATGGATCAATTTGCTTGGTCAATATTGTTTTCAGGGTGGAGAGTGTTTCCATTAGCAATTTACCTGGCCTTGCAAAGGTGCTAGGTACTGTGATAGGGGTTGCCGGGGCAATGGTGTTTGCCTTCGTTAGGGGTCCAAATCTTAAGTTTATGAACTGGGGTGGTGGTAGTGGATCGCCTTCTGCAGACTATTCAGGATCACCAACCACTGGTAATAAATCTATTGAAGAATGGGTGAAAGGTGCAGCGATGATGCTCTTAGCCAACGCAGCTTTCTCTTTGTGGCTTATCTTACAGGTCCGTACGTCCCAACTTATTTCAAATATGGATTAGACTCCGTGCGTTGTGCACCAGCCAAATTTTATATGCTCCTCGTTCAATGGGCGCGTAGGACCAACCTCTGGAATAATATGAACATCGCTCCCTAAAATGGAAATTCGAACCTAACATCTCCGATCTCATGACAGCCAAAAAAAATTTAATGTTGATCATTGATTTTCAGGGTCCGATGATAAAAGAGTATCCAGCAAAACTCTGCTTTACGACGCTGCAATGCTTGTTTAGCTCCGCCCTATCAGCGTTTCTGGCCTTGATATTCGACAGAAAACTTGCATCATGGAGCCTCGGATGGGATCTCAAACTCCTTTCTGTGGCCTACTGTGTATGATTTTCTTTTCAATCCTTATTTTTGTCCAGTTGTCAGTTTTCGTACATACACATGCCAAAAATGTGCGCTCGAAGGTGTCATCCTTCGGATTGGGTGCTTCCTGAAAGCTAAAATATATATGCCATTAACAGGGGATAATAGTGACAGGGATGACTTATTGGCTTCAAGTTTGGTGCATTGAGAAGAAGGGTCCAGTTTTCATAGCCTTGTTCACTCCTTTGGCTCTTATCCTTACTGCAATCATATCTGCATTCTTGTGGAAAGAGACTCTTTCTTGGGGCAAGTACGTAGTTTCATAAACATTAGTGTACACTAGTAATTACTTTTGAGTTATCTATGTTCTAAGTAACTGACAGTCAAGATATTTCATTCGTACGTACGTATAAATAAACGACAGAGTTGGAGGGGCCATATTGCTTGTGGCAGGGCTTTACGGTGTTCTTTGGGGAAAGGACAAAGAGGAGACAAAAAGTAGAGCAAGTAGTAATTCCACTCAAATCCATCAGGTGCTGCAACAGCCAGGAGAAAGACAGGATGAGAATATCATTCATGTAAAAGAGGAAGCTGCGTAGGAATGCATAACTTTACTACTGTACATGAATAATAAGTGTGATAATTAATTTGCAACATACCACTACTTGCTTCCACATTGTTGAAGCCCTTATATATCTTCATCAACTACCTGTTGCTGATGGATTAACGTGGCCTCCTATAACCTAATGAGAGTGATACTTTTTCAATGGCATGTTAATAGTATCGCATGGGATAGCACTCCTATTTCTACGGCCATTATATTTATGTTTTAAAAAGGAATTTATAGAAGCAAAATAAAATTCGTGGGGTATTATTACCGCATCTAACATAAAAAAGATATAGACATTACCTATTACCTATCACATATCATATGTAAGGCTAAAAGTACCATCGTACCTTAAGGAATACAAGTAAACGTCACCTAACACCTAGACTGACATAAGACTTGCTAAACTATGAATCAAAATGTGAGAAAATTCCTCAAAAGAGAGATTAAAAACATAAAGAAAGTAGTGCTAAACACCGACTTATACAATTAAAACCATAAAAATAGATACAAGATAATAACAAAGGAAAATAGGTGTGGATAGCCTACACAAGGACTAAAATCGTTCCTCCAAATAAGGTTTCATAAAGAATGGGCATCCTACAAAACAACATTTACTGCACCTAAAGAAGCCAAGATCAATGCAGCGCCACCAAGGGCGTTATTATGGTGAAGTAACTCGTAAAATCTAACTCCTATAAGCACTTAAAACATGATTCACATATATACATGTTAACAACTTTTCCATTTCATCATGTTGAATCATTAGAACAACCTATAGTAGATAATAACATGCAATCACATAAAGGAGTATGCATGGAATTTGTTACACACATTCAAAGATAATGTTTTGAAACTATTGAATCTCAAGTTTTGATAATAACAAACAAAGATAGAAAATAAAATAAAAATAAAAATAAAAATTTATGCTCCTTGTGTTAACTTGTTACACGCCTAAAGTTGTTTGAGAAAAAAAATTCAAAAGAACCTATAGAGGAAAAAAGAAGGAATTGTGGAGTGCATGAAGATCTTGAAATTTTGAGAAGTATATAGGTTGTATATCTTTGTGTAAGGTTAACTTAAGCATCATAAGTAAAATGTTTTACTAAAAGTTTTTTATTTTGGTTTTTTGGAGAAAACTCGACTCAAGTATCATGTTGAGTTCCTTATAGTAATAGATGTTGTTCATAAAAATAGGAAAGTATTTTCTAGCATATTTAATGTTTTCTGACCTAACATTTCTAAATAATATTTTGAGCAAATTTATTTTCTTACTTTTGCATTACTTACATGACAATTAATCAATAGATTTTGACAAAGATTGTAGACTATATCAAGCATAGTATTCTTAAGAAAAAAAATATGTTTTTAGGGCATTTATCATGGATTTTGTCAGATTATCTCATTACTATTTTACATCCATATTCACTAGATTGTTTTATTGAGTAAATATGTTGTTGACTAAAATATTTTGGGACATAAATCTTTGAGTGTTTCAAGCATTTTTAGCAAACTATTTTATACACTGAACTAGTTTTTACTATAGTAATTTAGAGATATTTTTTTCTTGTTTCATAAAGATTTAAAACACTTATTTGTGCATCATTGAGTGTCATGAAAATCGACATTATTGTGTTGAAGAGAGAAAATGATTTCACAAGTTTGCTTTTGGGGATAAATTGCTTCAATAGGAAATTGGTTTTAGATTAAAAATAGAAAGTTGCTTAGCTACTCCTTAAGTTTCTTTCTACTAAACTTTAGTTGAGTTGTAATCCTTTATTGATCACAAGGTAGATATCATCTTAGGTAGGATTAAGAGTTTAAACTTGTGCCTAGCACCTTAGAGTTAAGGTAAGGTTTAGCACTTAGAGTTAGGTGTGTTTGGCAATATAGAATAGGATTGTGTGTATTTGATAATTCAAACAAAGTATACCACTTTTATTTGATTTATTGTAAGAAATAAAAGCGATAGTATAAGGATCATGGATATATGCTACATAAGAAATGAGTATCTCTTAAGTAGATGAACCATGTAATATCTTGTGTTGATCTTTTTAATCCGTTCTTCTTCAATAAACCATATAGTGAACGATATAAGGAACACAAACAAATAGATTCAAAATAGAAGATTTTCTCGCATATGGATTATTACTAGACTAATCCCAAATAACTTAATGACTGAGTTTACTCTTTCCCAATAAAGAATTTTAATTTGTATCTGTATTTGTTTTGAAATTTAAAATTGCAAATACTCAATTCAACCCTCTCCCCCTCTTGAGTAATTTTTTCATTAAATCTGCTATAATAATTCTTACAAAAATCATTTTAAACCAATTGTTATAAGAAACCACCAACTAAGGCCATAGCCACGGCAAATAAAAATATTTTGAACAATACTAAGGGTTTATATGACCCCAATTAAACTTTTGAACAAAACTAAGGTGGTTTTTTAGACCCATGCAATACTAAGGGATTGTTCGGCCTCAAACAGTAACTAGGAGATTGTTTAGCCCTAGTCATCTCAATTAAGAATCATGATGCAAGGTAATTGCAACTAGAATATTGAATGCAAAGTCATCTCATTAGGATACTCGCCTTAAGGATGATTACCCAGAGACCAAAACCTATAGGTTGTGTTTGAAGCTAACTCGTACACCATAGTCTGAAAACTCAAGTATTTAACAATAACAATCAAAACTCAATAGTATCTAGGCTCAAGTGTTTAATAATAACACAAAATGGGACTATCATATAATAACACAAAGCATAGTACATTGTATATAGGTTACGCCAAACACATGCCACATTTACACAATAGGTGTTTCTAGATAACACTAAAGTTTTTACACTCGTGTTTAAAGATGACACCCTTCTTAGCATAAAGGTGAACCGGTTAAAATACTCTAAAAAACACACTTTTTAATCCAAAAATATAATATAATGGCCAAACATGCAATATATCAAGTACATTGGGGTAAAAAATCTCAAAACAAGGTCATATGCCACTTTCAAAGAAATTGTAAGTAATGATCAACAGTCAAAGTCAAAGTAAATAGTCAATGGTCAAGGCCATGGTCAGTGATCATACTTTAACTTATGCCATTCATATATTCGTTATGTTCACTTGTTAATGCTAAAAATGATCATAAAATGCCCAGTCATAATTATTTATTTATTAACCCTAAATATATGATTAATTAGGGTAATTAGTGAAAAACCCATAGAATATAATGATGAACATAAAGAATATTTTTACTAAACTTAACCAAACTTAATCTTATATAACTAATGTTATACTAATCCAAACTATGTAACATTATGTATCAAACACCATCTTAAAATGCCAATAAACATCATGGAAACATTAAATCGTAAAAAAAAAACATTAACACACAAAATCCCAAAGGCCAATAGTTAACCAAAAATGGTTGATTTGACAAGTTTAACACTTCTCACAAATTTAGCGTGTGCTAAACTAGACATCCTAATATTTCATTTGGTACCTTATTTGCATCATAAATCTTAGTCAATTTGTAAATGTTTTCATAACAAAATATAGGAATTTCAATGGCCTTACAATACAAGAAAAAGAAGTATTAGCAACACCATTAATAACGACAATATATGCTTACTAGTTTTGTATATGCAAGGAAGTTCTCCACTAAAATTGCATATGATGTGTTCAGAAGGAAAGGTGAGAAGATGAAGAACAGCCCCATCATCTAGAACAATCTTTACATATAGAGGCAGGGGTTTGTCCTCTGGCTTGCAGCTAAGGGGAAACTCAAAACCAAAGAGGGGCTTACCTATCTTGACATCTCTCCACTATGCATAATCTACGAGTAGGCTAGTGAAACCCACCCCCACCTAGTTTTCCAATGCCAAGTCACTCAAGGTATATGGATACAGGTCAGAAAATGGCTAGGGATCAAAAGAGGTTGCACCACTCTAGAAACCACCATGAGGGCCATAAGAAAATGTAAGAGAAGGAATCCACTATACAAACAAGCTAGGATGCTAGCTCTTGATGCAACTGTATATCATGTTTGGAAGACTAGGGATTTTGCTCATTTTGAATAACTGCTGATATTAATGCGACAGTGACGAGAATTAAATTAGATGTGTATAAGGTTTTGAAAAACAAGAAAAATCAAGCCCCAATAGACTTCTAATGTTAGTCTTTTTCTTTCTCTTTTTTCCCATCTATTTGATAGATGGCCGGAAAGGATGTTACCCCTTTTTGGTTAGTTTTAGGCATCCGTGTTTGCTTCTAGTTGTATATATTCAAGGTATTCCTGGTGCTCCTATATGTACATATGGTTCATAAATTTAAATCAAATATTTACATTTGATCAAAAAAAATATTTCATTGCTAAATGTTATAAATGGCGAGGAAAAAGGAGCAAAAATATCGTCACAAAAAAGTTTTATCAAGGACTGTGTCATGACAAAATATTTAATCTGAATTAATAGCTGCATTTTTGTCACTAAAACCCTTAGTGGATGCAATATTTTTGGTAAAAAAATTATCACGAAAGAAAAATAGCAAAAAAAAAATCAAAACCACATTATTTACTACAATAGGGTGTTTCTTAATACTTAAAACATAGTTGTGAATTTATCACATGTTAAACATGCTAAATTTTTATTGATTAAGTCGTTGTGTGAAAATGGGGAAATTTCATCCCTAAAGTTCTTTTAAAAAACACTGAATTTTCCACTATTTTTCTCACTGCATCATTTGTCTTCTCTATTTTCTCTCTTTTGATCAAAAAGAAGTTATTCTCAAATTAATTAAGATTAGTATATAATCTTAATTTTTTTAATTTTTTTTTCTATTTCATCATTTTTTATGCTTATTATTTTTTAAATTATGGGGGTTTTTTACTTACCCTCCATAGCCACCACTCCTCATTTGCATTACTGCCTCTCACAACGCCTCACTCAATACAAAACCTTAATTCTATTTCATTTCATGCTATTTTTATTTATCTTTAATTATTATTTTATGAATCTATTTTTTATGTTTGGTTAAATTTTAGGTTTCTTGAAGATTGCCGGAAATGTAGTAGGAGCTCTACCACCCTAGACACCACCTCAATCTACTATTGTTGTTGCCATTTATTGCCATCACTATCATATGTAATTTGTTTTATTAAATATAATACATTCACATATGCAATATAAAATAATATATATGATTTGTGTATGTGTGTGTGTGTGTGTGTGTGTGTGAGAGAGAGAGAGAGAGAGAAAGGTATAATATGATTGGTGGAAATGAATATAATATATGGTAATGATTTATTATGTGTGGATATAATGTTTAATATTAAATATTATTATGTGTGGATATTTTAATGTAATATAATTTTTATTTATCGTTAAGAAAAAAGTTGTGGGTATTGTATTAAGTAAATGTGTGGATAATTTATGATAGTGGATATATTTATTATGAATTGTATTTTGTGTGTATAATATTTTCAGCATGTTATTATGTTAGGCTTTTGTATTACATAAATTTTTTTTAGTGGATATATATTTTATGTATGCAAATATATATAGGTTAGTTTTATATTCATAATTTATAACTATAACGTATAGTATATTAGCATATATATATATATATTTGGGTAAGTAATAAGAATTTCATTAATTACCAAAGAAGGAGAAGTACATCAAACAGACAAAGAAACTATTTACAAAGAAACTAGATAAACCTATCTAAAGAATCCAACAAAACAACCCATTTAGCCTTATTTTTAATGGAGGAAATCTTGATGAAGATTTGAAGGATAATCTCACGAGTCACGTTCTTAACCAAGGGGACTTTGGCTTGAAAAATAGCTAAGTTTCTAGCCTGCCAAATCTTATAGACAATAGCAGCAATCATCGTACGCATAATACCTTGCTCACCCCTTTTGTATTTTCTCGTTTGGGTACTCTAATTTTGGAATTGGTCCCAAGTAGTCAGAAGAGGAACAATGCCAAGCCAGTTACACATAATTCTCCACAACTCCTAGGCAAAAGGACAGAGAATAAAGAGATGATTAAGAGCTTCCAGCTCCCTAGCACATATACCACAAGAAGTCTCATTTGTGACACCCCATTTACCCAGTCTATCTCTAGTAAGTAAAGCCCTCCTACATAACATCCAAGAGATGAATTTATGTCTAGGAAGACCAGGATGCTTTCAAACCAGATTGTGCCATGGTTTAATATCACCTTGCAACCTAATAATATCATACACTCTGCAGGTATTATATACCCCATCAATGAAAACACAGCCCTATTGAAATAAATGAAGAAGGAGATCTCTGAGAAGCATGATTCTTCAAAAAATCTAAGATTGATTAGGATGGCACTTCAAATTACTCAAATTATCCCCTTTGATGTAGTAACCATGCACCCATTTGATCTAAAGAATTTCCTTATTACACACCATCTGCCACAACCTCTTTCCCATAGCAGCAATGCTCTAGTATAAGATATTTTTCAGGCCTAAGCCTCCTTCCTTAAAGAGGAGGCAGACCTGTTACCAAGAGAATAGGGATTTATGAGAACCTAAATTAAGACCTGACCATAGGAAGGTCCTACAAATAGTATCAACATAAGCAATAACTTTTGGGAAAAATGAAAACCCGAGTCCAGAAATTTTGAATGCCAAATAAGATAGATTTGATAAACTGGATTCTACTAGAATAACTAAGGTGTTTGTTAGTCCAAAGGAGGATTCTAGTAGAGAGAGAATCAATCAGAGGCTAAAAATGAGAGATACCCAACCGAGCAGAATCAAGAGGAACACACTGGTATCTGAAAGGAAAGGACCCTTCTTCACACTTAAGAATATCCAAAATCTAAGTTTTCACAGACAAAGTTACCCTTGCCAGATAAACTGAGCTCTAAGAGGGATTAGCTTTCAAACCAGCACAAAGAGCAAAGTCATCTAGCTTTTGTTTAATAATAAATTCTAAGTGAACGTCACCCCTGGTAAACAGCAACAAGTGATCAACAAAACACAGGTCTATAATCTTGAATTTGCTGCAACCATAATGACCCAAAAACTTACTATCATTCTACAACTATTGCAAATCCCTATGAAAATATTCCATAGCAATTACAAAAAGATAGGGAGATAAAGGATCTCCCTGTTTGAGGCCTCTCTTGTAGTCAAATGGATAGGTTAGGGATCCATTCACATTGACAGAAACTCTAACTGAAGTCACACATGCCATAACCAACTTAGTGAAATGATAGGGAAAACCAAAGGCTAGGAGAGTATGATGCAAGAAAGACCATTCCAGAGAATCATAAGCTTTCTAAATATCCACTTTAACCATCATCCTAGGAGAAATAGACTTACGGTTGTAGTGCTTAACTAATTCAGTAGCCATAAACACATTATCTCCTAAATTTCGACCCTTAACAAATGTATTTTGGGAGTCACCAACAATAAAATGCAACACCTTTTGAATTATGTTAGCCAGGACTTTGGAAAAAAATTTATAAAACACATTGCAGCAGGTTATAAGCCTAAAATCCTTGACCTTTGAAGCTCCTCTAATCTTAGGTATGAGGGTGATGGATGTATTATTAACCTGCTTGAGAAGACTCTTAGAGAACCAAAAATCAACAAAAGCATTAGCTATATCATTACTAAGAATAGGTCAGGTTTGTTTAAAAAAGAAAGGATTATATCCATCCGGCCCAAGGGCTGTCAAGTTTCCCATTAGAAAATAGGGCAGACTTAACCTCTTCAACATTAGGTGGAGCAGGTAGAATTTGCCTCTGATCTGAAGATAATATAGGGACCTGGTTGTAAGCTATAGTATTGATAAGATTTAGCTCAACAGAGGAAGAACCAAGCAGCTTTTTATAAAAAATCTACTATCTCAGCCTTAATATCATCTTCCTACAAAAGGACTTGATTATGATCATTAACCAGCTAATAAATCCTATTCTAAGATCTCCTCCCCTGAAGGCTAGTATAGAAGAATTTATTGTTATGATCACCCAATTTAAAAAACTGTATATGAGCCTTTTGTTGAAGGAAACTCTCTTCATCTCTAGCTTTCTTCTCCCAATCCAGTCTGGCCACTTTTTCATTGTTGATATAGTCTTGGTCAAGAGGATGATGAGACAAGTCATTAATTTTTACCTGCCAATACTGATAAACAAAGGTAAGCTTTTGAATAACTTTACCACATTGAATGGCATTGAAATTTGGAATTTCATCCTTTAACAGTTTAAGTTTTCTCATACATAGGTAGGCCTTTGATCCCTCCAACTTTACCTGCCAAAAACTTCTAACCAGATCAAAGAAACCCTCCTTTTCAACCCATAAGTTGAAATTTTTAAAAGGTTTAACTCCCACTGGATGGATCATGTTTAAAGAGACAGTCATAGTATGGTGATCAGAAATAGGATGATGGATAGAATTAATAGTAGCAGCAGGGAGTACATCCAGCCATTCACTATTACCAAGTCCCCTGTCCAGACGGCACTATATCCTATAACCCACCCCTTAGTTGTTCGTCCAAGTAAACTAGATCCTAAAAGAAAGAAAATCCCCAAGCCCACAATATTGCAGAAAATGGGAAAAATCTAAGACATCCTGGGAGTCAATACCACCACCAATCTTCTCCTGGGAAGAGGCCACTACATTGAAATCACCAATAGCAATCCAAGGAAAAGATTGACTAGCTATATTTCTCATCCAATCCTATAACTCTCTTCTAAGAACCCCAATGTTGTAATCATAAGCCACAATAATACCAAAATGCTTCTAAGACTTCACACGGGTAGCCAAACAATGAATACCTTGAGCAGATTTATCAACAACTTGAGCATATATGTATTTTAAAATATTAAGATAATAGAGTAGAAATAAAATATTATTATCATAATTTTTATATTTATATTTTAAAGTATGCTAGTAAAGTATATTAAACTAAACCTAGATACTATTAATTTAATATAATTAAATGTATTATTATGAAAAATAATATAATTTTTTAAACAAATTGATATATTATTGGTTTTAGATAATGTATTATTAAATAAGTATAATAACATAACTTTGATAACCTTAGATAAAATATTATTGAATAAGATAATGATATTTCTATATAATAAATTATTATTTGCCTTTGATAAAGTATTGTTAATTAGCTATAACAATATGGTAGCAAAATGTAGAGTTGAAAAATTATTATATGGTATTCAATTATAAGAATATATATATATATATATATTATGCATGCCTTGCATATAAATTTTAAGATTGAACCTTAACCCTAACTCTAAGCCTAAATTATAAACCCTAATCCATTAGTACCATAAATCTTAATAATATTATAAATATTTATAAGATAATGTCCCAGTTTGTAAGTAATAGAATGTCTTCCTTTTCTTTATGTGCGTTCTCCATTATACTTTGTAATGTCTCTATAAGGAGATATTATTTATAAAAACCAAGATGAGGTTAATAAGGTTTGTAGAATGTATAATGAAAATTTTAATATATACATATAACAGAAATTTGAAAATTATAGACATTATCTTTATTTTACTATGTGTGAATGGTAATCACACTTTTAGGTTTAAGAGCTTATAATATAAATGACCACCTATGATATAATGTACAACTAAGCCTAATTATATTTCCTAGGTTTATGAGTCTACAAACTCAATGACCTCTATCAAAAATTGTAGACACACACAACCTCTAAATAATGAGTTTTCAAAGATTGTGTGTGGCGATTATAATGAATTATTTACAATTTGCAAGATAGGAATTGAAGAATGATTATGAGGAATTAATCTAGCTATTGTGTACAAATATGAAATTGAACTATAACTAGCTTTGATGATTGAACAATGAGAACGCTAGAATTTCTCAAGAAAATTATAATATGAAAGTGAGAATCATGTTGATTCCTTGAGAATTAATTAGAGTATAATAGAGTAGTTGAATTGCACCTGTAGCTTTTTAAATTTGGTGGTAAATTAATTTTAAACTCTCTTATATAGATGATCAATTAAATGTGTCCATTTGTATGCATTTAATGCAAAAAATGATAGTGCAAAGGACATATTTTTAATAATAAGGCACAACCAACCAACTATTTCGTCAAAACTAGTTAAATTGTTTGCCAATCCCCTAAGAATTTTTTTATCATTGGTAAAAGTTGTAGTTGCTATAAAGGAGTAGTTAAATAGTATTTATAAACAGTTAAATAATATGAAGAATCATTTTATGATCAAGTAACCAGTCTACTAGCACTCAAAAAACTATTGACTAGTTTTATGCAATCAATGAAGTTGTTGGGTTACAAGTTAAGATAAGGACTTCCAAGGCATTCTAACAAGTAAGTCATTTTATGAAACTAGTTTTTGGTTTTATGAAACCACTTATCTAATTAAGGAATTAATTTAATTAAGCCCAAAGTTGAATGTAGCCTTGAAAATTATCATTTAAACTATTTGATTGATTGCTCAAAACCAGTTTACTAGGTATACCAATCATGTGGTACTCTAGAGAATCAGCTAACTTATTCTCCTATTATAAAACCTCAAATTTTTCTAACTTTAAATATTGGGCATTTATTATTTAATACTTATCTAACCCTTAATTTTGATGTGATTAAATTATAACAATCTCTCCTCATGCAAACTATATTTTATTTCTCCTGTCTTATCACCCAAACTAAACCTTAATTAAAACTAATTGATTCTAATCTCTCACCTTCATTCAAGTAAAACACACTCAACCCCAACCCTACCCTCCATTGCTTTCATGCCACCTTCTACACCCCTAACCAAGCTATACCCCCACTTTACCCCCAAAACACACATAGATTTTCTTTTGTCTTCATGCAACACATCAAATCACATTTAACATCCATACAATCTCTAAACTATCATTCATTTTCATCTCCAACCACACTACCTTCTCTTTCTTTCTCTAAAGTATTCATTTGTCATTGAACACTAGCCCTTCTCCTCCTCCTCCTCCTCCTTTCCCCTCTAATTCACCTTTATTTATTAGTTACACCTACGTTCTAAGCTTCTCATTCATGTTGCAACCTCCACCTTATGCATATCTTTCACATTGCCTCATCACCTTACACCGCCCATCCTCACACTACAAGTCCTTAGCTTCATTAGAAACTCATGCGAGTACCCCCAAGGTTATACCACCCTTTCAAACAAAACACCCCAAAATCTACCACCACTCCACATTTATCCCCATTTACTATATCAAGGTCTCATGCATGTTTATTGTAGCTCCCTTATTGCTACATAAAGGTATCAAGTAGATCCCCCTTTGTTGCATCAAGGTATCATAAAACTCATATGTTGCCACACAAAGGTCGCACGCAACTTCCTTCAATCTACGCCAACACTAGTGCAACCACACACACCCTAGTTTTCCCTAATTATCCATCCTTTTCCTTCCTTAATCATTTTTGCTAGCCTTTACTATTTTTTCCCTAACCATTCTTTTTTTTTGTTAGATGAATGTAAGGTGTTGGAGAAGGTGGTGATTATGAGTGATATTCTTAGACACCAAAGTAGCAGTCGGTAAGAATATGTCTTTAGTAAGGGAATTTTTTTAGTTAAGTGTTAACTTTTAATTAATCTATGCTAGTATACTTTTGTGATAGAAATCATGTTAGGCTTAATTTTAATTAATATTCATATATTAATTGGTAAGTTCATGATTTTATGTGAAGTTTATATATTTTTTCCTTGTAAGGATTTGCCATAAAGTTTCAAGTTTGACGGTGTATTATGTTATTTTAATAAGACAATAGATTAGTAGATTTAATCATGCTTAAATATTGTAATTATGCGGTGTGTTGAGGTTAGAAGTTTTGGTGTTTTGAGCTAATAAAGGTTTCCTCTTTAAGGCCATTTGTGGTATTATGGGGTTTTTTAATTGGGTTGATCATATATTTGATATTTTAACAATATATGAGCATTTGTGTGTAACTTTGGTGTGTATTAAAATCATGTCGAGTTTTGGTAGATTAATGGTGAATTTTGGCTTTAGGAGTAATTGAGTCCTTTTTTAGAGTTATGTGAGAAATGATTATGCCATTATATTCATAGATGCTTTTACATTAATTTTGGCATATGATGTATTAGTGTTTGGACTAATATGGTTTAAATTAGGAGAATAAAAAATTTTGAGGTGTTTAGACAAATTAAAGGTATTACGGTCGTTTGAGGTTTGTATAAGCATTTTTGGGTTGTAAAAGTTTTTGGTGCCATATGTGAAATAATAGGAATAAATATGAGTGGCATAGATACAATACTATAATAAAATGGCTTAATTTGATAATAGTAAATAAAGTATAACATCGGTATTTTATGTGTAAAATATTGGAGTTAGGTCATGAATTTTGGATTTGGTATTTTTAATGATATAATTTAATAGTGTGTAAAATTTGGTTAGATAGAGTTATGGTGTAATTGTGAATTAGGGTTTCAGTAAGGGCATTATGATTATTTCTCTTATATAAAGTCTCTTATTTTACTTTTTTCCTTTCCTTATACCTTATTATTTATTCTTTTGGTTATAGAATGTCTAAATTGATTAACATGATGTATTTATAAATATTTTAAATGATAATAATAGTTGGTATTAATTCAGTGATAATCGATATCTTATGTAATTAATGAAAAGAGGATAATTGATATCTCACGTAATTAATGAAAAGCGGCATCTTGTGTAATAAGCAATGGTAATAAGTAAAAGTGTTATGGTGATAAATAAATCAAGTGATGAATTATTATGTCATATATGTTGGTTAATGATCTTATAAAATATTGCTACATAAAGTGAAAGATCACATGAGTTAGAACCAAGATGATTTCAAATGTTGAAATTATTGGATTATATATTTATTGGTCCTAACGAAATCAAAGGACCCTATCTACTCTATTCAACCTATCCACCAGGTTATAGTGGTATTCATACTTAATTATTAGAGATTTCCTAGTGGACCTGGTGTGTTTTATTCTAGATGTGAGTGTATCAGTGAGGTTGACTACCTTTCTCCCATATATGGGGGAAAAGGGAGACTAAATGTTATATATGAGTGAGGTAGACTATCTTTATCAAATTTGTGGACATGGAAGGAAGAGGAGTGATTTTATTATATTAGAATTGTCTTGTATCATGAGCATTTATGCATGTTTAGAATACATCTTATCATATGAATCTTATTTTTATGTATGCCCTATCTTATTGATGTGTATTGCTACCTTACTAAATACATTGCGTACTTACAATCCTTTTCATGGGTGTTGCTCATTCCCACAATAAAATATTGCCTTATTATGTAGTTAATTGGTTATTAATGATTTATGTGTGCTTACCCCTAGTGAGATTTTTTTATGTTTGGTTCCTGCATATGGTTATCCGAATATCTATATTTCTCTCTCTATACGTTTAGTCATATATTTTCCTTTGCATGTATTCTCCTCTCTCTCTCTCTCTCTCTCTCTCTCTCTCTCTCTCTTGCAATCTTATAGAATTGTAGGATCAAGTACTTTTTTTTAACCAAATCTCTAGGTATGATATATATTTTTTTAGCATTGCACTTGACCTAGATTGGGAATAGGAAGTGCCTTCTCTATGTTGTATGATTTGTAACACCCAATATTTTATTGTTATTACTTCTCTAAAATAAAAAAAAATTAGTAGTAAATTTTGGGATATTATACTTGTAATATCCTTAAATTGAGCGGATTGTTATAAGAATTTATATGGCTAATTATAGTAATATAGTATACCATCATTTTGGTATTTCTTTCCTATGAACTCTATAGTTAAGTGTACTCAATGTGGAGAATTTTTTAGGATGGGTGACCCTCTTGGAATATCTTGGAAATATTTCAAACCTTTCTCTAAAAGCATATGGCTAAGGATAAAACACACTGAAATGACTCATATTAACATGTGGGGTCAGCTCATCAATCCAAAAGTGCTTCAAGATATCCCTCTCAACCTTATATGGGTTTAAGGTGTTATTAGGTAGCTATCAAGTGTCCCATTCATGGTCATATTGACTCGGATTATTATAATACCATTTCTCATTACCAACAAAATCGTATATTTCCCAAATAACTAGTTGACTGGTCTATTCAAAAACCAGTCAATTGGTATTGGTTAAACACCAATGCCAAGTCTTATACTTATTCATTCATTTTTCAAACTAACTAATATTTTATAAAAAAAATATATGTGAAAATTTGGAAGGATTTAAAGTAAAATTTCATGGGAATTACTAAGTGTTCAAAGATAAAAAAAAATACATACATCATAACCTAGAAAGAATTGATAAAATCTACCATAATCCTAAAATCATATAAGTCTTATATTCAAACTCATTCCTTAGTGCCTAAAAATTTATTTATTTCTTTAATTGAAATATTCTAAGGTTTTTTGTTGAGTATATCCACTTTATATGAAATATTTTAGACCGTGCACACTTAACCAAGCTTATGAAACACTTAATTAGGTTTGTTATCATCAAAACAAAGGTTAGTGACATATTAGGTCAACAATTTCCCCCTTTTTGGTGATAATAAATAAAAAGGTGCAATGATGGTAATCAAAATTTATGAATCATGAAAAGATAAAAGAAATTACCATTTTTGCATCCTTTATCCATAATCACCACTAGAATTTCTTCCTCGTTTATCATCATCATAAAGTGGGAAGGGTTTATCCTGAAAAACACCTAGAAAAGGACTAAAAAAAAAGAGAGATCTCCCCTTGAAGTTTTGCATGAGTGTATATGAATGAAAATTATGGCTAGTGATATAAATAATATAATAAGAAATACTCACCCTAAGGGTACAAATTGGGATTGGAATTTCAATTCTTTTATCACCTAAAAATCTCAGTATAAGTGCTATTGTGGATTTTAGCACATGAGCGAAAGCAATAATTTTACGAGACACAGAGTGTAAAGTAGTGAAGAATAAAATATGCCATACATATAGAATATAAATACTAGAGATATGAATCAAAATACATAAGCTAATAACTCAAGTCAAAAGTTAGGGGTTATAATTAAAATATCACAAAGTATAATTAGTATATGTAAACCCTAATAAAAGTGATTAATGAACATGTCACCATCTATTCGATGAAGAACAATCACGAGTCCTAACCCTAACCAATTGATCCGAGAGTGAACCAAGTAGATTGTGTAATCTATGAATGTTGAGTAAGCTGGGAAAAAGTAGTGGGATATATTGTATTGTGAGGAGTAGTGGTAAGATTGGTCACAAGTGAATTTGGAACTTAATACAAATCACTATCTAATAACATACCCTTTATGTCATCATTAGCACCATATAACTCAACATCACCAGTACCTTTTCCTAATAGACATATAATATCCTCAATGTTAAGTGTGGTGAAACATCCTCCATCCTAACATCCCTACCACTTTGATCATCAATAATAGTAGAAGCAAGGTTACCCTTAGCACCAAGATCATCTAGAATGGTAGTAATAGTAGTAAAATGTTTAGAGCTAGTGTCTAGAGTTGCTAGATCCTGAGGTGAATAGAAAGATGTAGTGATTAAACTGACCTCTTAATATTGTAAAGTCTGGTGCCATGATCAAATTGTGTCTAATTTATATGGGTGAGGATCTACACAATCATCTAAAATCCTATGACAAAAAGATCATGTGAACTCTAAACTATAGCACATCTAATAGGAGCATTGAGACCAACTACTAGTTTCGTATATGATGATGGATAAGTGGAAGTCTAACCAGGAAGATTGTCTTGTATTTTATCTCCAATAGTATGATATGAGGGATAATGAGCTCCATCTGTGGTTAGTGATGGTGTAGTAGCTACAGTGGATGCAGATGGATCCAAAACATGAGTGTGTATTTCTAATGAGTGTGGGGTAACTCTACCCTTGCGAAAAGATGGAGCCCTGATAATCCTACCACTACAAGAAAATAGATTTTGGCAATGGATAAAATCATTTCCAAAAATATTTTTAGCAATCACATTCTCTCATTACATATTAGGGCACACCTAAAGTTATTTGCAATATTTTTTGTAATTACCATTTTTCTCTTTTTTCAATGACAATTATATGTCTATAGAAACTAATGTTATAATAAATGAGTGTCATATATTTTCAAGCTTTTATTTTTCCAACAGTAGTTTTGTTGCAGTAGTGTACCAATTTTCACAAAAACTATGTTGTTGAAAATGATTTATTATTTTTTTACAACAACTAGTTTGTTTTTGATATACCATTTTATGCATCAACTATTTTGTTTGCAATGATAGTCACTATCTTCATTACCATTGATGTGCTATATTATTTTCAATGTATTTTTCATATCAATAATTTTATTTTCTGCAAAAATAGTAATTAAACTATCACATTACTTATTATATTATTAACATGTATAGAATATATTCATCTCTTATATACATTAATCAAATGCAAAAATCAATGTAAATTTTAAATTGAATTGAAATAAAATACATAATTCGTCAATTACATAGTCATTTGTCCATTACAAATCTCCAAAAACCAACTATTGATCAAAATATCCCAAAACTATTATCATGTCAAAACATTAATTACTTACACTAACTTATGTCAAAAAATAAAGTAATACTCGTCATTGTCATCTTGAACCATATCCAAAAATAAAGCATCAATTACTTACACTAACTTATGTCCAAAAATACATTAGTTGCACCATATCTCCAACTCTTGAACCCTTATGTACATTTTCTTATACCATAAAGCAGCATTCATGAAACAAATTGTGCTAATTTCAAAGAACGTACCAAACAAAATGAACATATATATATATATACACTTTAGCTTGCAAACAGAATCCAAAAGATCCATTACATAAGTTATTCCAACAATATTATCGATGCACTTTTTAAAAATCGGAATCGTCCCATCAAAAGATAGCGTACACTTCATTATCGGACACATTATTCCAACATCTAAATCCAAATTTAGCATAAAAACATACCTAGAATATTAGTGCATAACCTATATGTGACACCCCAAAATTAACTAATTTTTTTTTGTATTTAAGTGAAAGCAACAACATAATTAAGTTGCTGTTACTGCTGCACTTAGCACAAGTTTGATCCATATCTTTCTTATACTAAATGTAAGGCTAAAACATTTACAACAAATAAATCAAAACTTATGAAAATATATAGAAATAGCTATAGACTTTAATAAAGCTAAACGTAAAAAAAATAGTATATAACACATGCTCAAGATAATAAATTTGATAGGAAAAAAAAAAGAGATGAACAAAAGAAACAAAGATTCCAAATGGGTGTCCCTAAATACTTATAACTATATACCCTAAACCTAGGTAAAAATCCAAATCACTCCATCTACGAGACCTCCTCAAAGTTAGTATAATCATCATCAAATATGTCCAAAATGACATCTACATAGTAATAGTACACATCTCATATTGAATAATACAACCATCCTAAAGATATAGCATTATACATAAGGCTCATGAAGAAAGAAGTAGAATATGATAATAACATGCTTCATTTAGACATAAATTGTAAAAAGGAGAGTCAACCATCAAGCATAGAACAATGTAATATAAGCATACTAATAGATGAGATTCATTTATTATTATATTTCACTATCCTGATCACAACATATAGATTATATTAGTTTGAGGGAAAATACTAAAAAAAACCATAAAAAATAATCTAGTATACAAATGATAAAAGCCCTACTTGGTTTTCCCAGAAATGTAACTAGACCACCATCAAATAGGACATCTAATCACTTAAATATGCATACCCTCTATAACGCCAAAATATATTGAGACATCTATAAAGAAAAACAGGGTCTCCCAGACCTCATACAAGGCACCCAACATCACAAAATAGAATGGTACCGAGTGAATATCACACCTATACTCAAGAGCTACCCTGAGTGCTACTAGTCCTAACTCAAGATCTTAAATTTAAGTAATTAATGCTTTATCAAAGATTTAGGTCAAACAAAAATCAATGCCTATATAATAACACTTACTCACTTCCACCAACAAAATCTAATTTATTTATTTATTTGCGATAATATTTACGCACTTTATCCATAGAGGAATCAAGGCCTAACCACTTAGAGCATAGAATGCCCAACAATATACCATTAGGCCTAATTTTTAAAACAATGTAATAAAGAACAATGTTTATGCCATTAAATGCCCATTTTTAATTTAGATCATAACACTTTTAATTCCAATTATTAAGATAATGGTCAACATTTGACCACAAGTCAACAATAGGTTAAAAGTCACTCTAGGGTTCAAATATGGTGTCAACATCATTAAAATGATACAAGTGCACATATATGTCCCTAAGGTGAACCAACTTATTCTAGAGTTAAGAAAGTATATTTCATTCTAAAGAGGCTTACACATAACCAATTATTTTCTAATGCAAAAAATTAAATATAGATAATAGATAATAAAAAAATACTAAGATTACTCAACGTCCTGCAAATGCACATCATAACCTTAAATAAAAATTTTATTTAAGGTCTTTAAGTCCACGCATCAACTACCACCTAATTATTTTAACTAATTTTATTGACCAAATTTCTACTGATTTCTCAAAAATTCAAGAATTAAAGCATAATGACCAAAATGCCCTTTATCATATAATACCACCTTAAAATTCTAAAAATCATAACTTTCTTTAAACAGTATCAAACCATAACGTATCATCTACCTATGTTTATGTAAATGACCCAAGTAATACAATGGTGCACTTTAAATTTTCAAAAATAAAATGTTAATGCCCAATATACCCCTAGACGAAAATTTACTTAAATATTCATTTCAATTCCAAAGGATCTAAAATTCATAACCAAGCTTCTTTGCCCTATTATATAGATAATGGAATGCTGAGATAAAGTTAAAACAGCCAAAAATCACATAAAATAACAAGGTCGAGAGCTAAAAAAACTCAAATCTAGGTATATTCGCCATGCCTCTACTAAATTTTCGCCATAACCATATTATTTATTCATCACATCTCGACAAAATATTTATTATAGTTTAAGAATAAATAAAAATATGTTAAAATCACACAAATCATTATCTCATACAAATTTCATGCTAATACACAAAAGATAGCAACATACACATATCATAAAAAAAATCAAGATCCTATTTTCAAATGTTAGTCTAGTTAGCTGAGCACTAAGCCTTTTAGAAAAATAAATCCAACTTAGGACCACCATCTAGGCTTCTTTAGCACATTCACAAAAATAAGAACAACACAATATAATTTAGTATGAGAGAATATTTGTGGAAAAAATAAAAGGGAAAAATGAAATGAAAAATATTATTGTGACTTTTGACTTGGTATTCGAGCACAACATAACATTGTGTTGGTTCGTGCATGAAAAGCCCTGAAAATTTCTAATTTTAAAAATTATAGTTAAATAATTTTTTATTTGGAAAATTAATTAAATAAATTATTTTGATTAAAAATAAAAAGAAACTAATTAGGATAAATCAAGAAGAAATTTAGAAGAATTTTCATTAGGAGAAATTTGGGTATTTTGGCTAATTAAGGATTTTATTTTGGAAATTAATTAAATAAATTGTTTTATTTAAAATAAGAAGGAGAAAATAGTTCCAAATTAATATGAATTTTATAAATAATTTAATTGAATAGAATTAGGGTGTTTTGCTAATTAAAATGGAATTTATGAAGAAAACCTTTTTAAAATCTTAAATTATCCTAAAAAAGGATTTAAATATTATTTTAGTTAATTATTATTATTTTTTAAATATCCTAAATACCCTAATTAATTTAATTAACCTAACCCACTATTTTTCTTTTTCCCTTTTCCCTTTCTCCTTTTCTTCTTCCTTTTTCCTTTCTTTTTCTTTCTTTTTCTTTCTTTCTCTTTAGTTACTTTTCTTTTTCTTCCTTACCTTTCCCCGACTTGGGCCAGCCCAGCGGCCCAAGCCTTCTCCCCTTTTCTTTCCACGGCCCGTCTCTGTTTCTCTTCTTTTCCTTCTTCTTCGACATGGCCCAGCCAGCGCAGCCGTCCCACTTCTTCCTCCCTTCTCCACGTCACATCTCGCTTCTTTTTTCCTTTAAACGGTGCGTTCGGCTTATTTTTTCCCCTTACCACGCTTGATCGCCCGGTTCCCCTTTCTTTCTTTTTTTCCCCTTGGCCGACCAATCCATGCACCCCCCATCTTCTTCTTCCTTCCTTCCCCGACGTCGTCAACTGTAACTCCACCACCAACTAGTCAAAAATTTCACCGCCAACTTTGCCGTTGATCCGGCCAATCTTTCTTCTCTCTCCTTCATCGATTCAAAAGCCTTTTCAACCTAACTAACCCTCCTAACTAACCCTCCCCTATTTCTCGTACGATTTCCCTTTTCCCCAGCCGACTACTTACCCTACCTATTTTGAAATTCCGTAGGCCAAACAACGCCGCCGGTGAGCCTGAACCAACCTGCCTTATACCCTCACCGACCCACATAACCATAACCTCCCTTCTAAAATCTATAAATACCCCTTAAGCTACCCGGTATCGAGTTTTTATCCCCTACCCAAAAAACCTCCTTTGTGTGCCGCATCCATTTCAAACTCCGGCCCCGCCTCCGTCGGCCAACAACGCCACCAACTCCACCCACCTAAGCCTTCCTTGCACCGCCCTCTAGATAATTAAATCACCCATCCCACTGAGGTCTAAATTAGGGTTTATGGGAAAAACCCTAGAGTAAGGAAGTAAGTGGACTTGGAGGTGTGTAGTAGTGGGTGTTGACTCACACATTTTGGTATTGGAGTTCTAGTGTGAGTTTGAGTATAGAGGAAAGGTTGTTGGACAAGTTGGGAGGTGTAGGGTTATCATGATATGATACGGATCAGTTGGAAGATAAGTGTAAGGGAGTGACCCATGCATGTCTAAAGTTAAAATTTTTCAAATAAGATACTTAAGACATTAATCACTTAAAATGGAAGATATTGAGCTAGGTCCAGCTGATCCACCGATTAAGAATAGTGGTTAGGGTTTTTATCCTATAAGTGACAGGTCCACCGACGAATAAGAATAGTGTGGACTTTGTCCCGCAAGTGACCGGCCCACCGGCAATATTAGTGGGGTGACCTCGAGCTCAATAAACACAAACCAGAGTTGCTAAGGCACTTAAAAAATACTAATTACTTCTAATGGAATACCATGTGAGCAGGAACCAACCGATCCACTTGTTAGGAATAGTGGTGTGGACTATTGTCTTGCAAGTGACTGATCCATCGACAAAAAATAGTGGTGTGGACTATGTCCCACAAGTGACCGGCCCACTAGCTAAAATAGTGGGGTGTTCCTCTACTTACATTGCTTTGATAAAAGGCATGATGTGTATAGAATTCTGATAAAAGATTAATTAAATAATTAATCTGGAATTTTTTGGCCTTTATGTGTGGGCTTGATTAACTATAAGTTGTATAATACTCTGCATGATTTTATGTATTATATGTGTGGGTTTGAAAGTATAAGTTGAATATGATCATGCATGATTTTATGTGCTTATGTGTTGGCCTTAATGCTCGGTTACCTTACTCAGTACGTAGCGTGCTAATCACCCCTTTTATGGGTGCTGCTCATTCCCACGAGTAGTAGGCCCTTCTGACTTTGTGCAGATGGGCGAGACATCTGGCGGGGCTGAGTGTTGAGCATGTTTTAGCTCAAAGTTTGAGAGAGTTGTGGACATATTTACTCTTTATGTGATGTATTTCCTTTTTTTATTTCTTTTGTATCGGATTTATCCATTTTGATTTATTACCTTGTATTGAGTACTTTAAATGAATCTTTTATTTGTTGTAAGCTATTTATCTTTTGAATATGAATAATAATTCTTTATGCGTACTCTGATTTTTGTTTTACAACCTCTTAATACTTATTTGAAGTTTAGATTTTCTTGATTCATAACTGATTATTAATTTTCTTCTAGCTTAGCACTTGATACTGAAATGGTCAGAGAGAACCGGTTTGTTACTAAGTATGGCGGTAACATCCCCAAAATTTACGGGTTTTACATTTTAAATTCTTCCGCTTTAAAAAAAGTAGTGAATTTTGAGGTGTTACAGTGTAGGTGTTGGAGAAATTTAATTGTAGGATGCAAATTACGTGAGAAACACGGGGGTCCTGTGTTAATTAACATAGATTGTGTTTCTCACTGAAAACTTTGATGTATTTTTTGGGCAAAAGTCAAGAGTAAAAAAATAAACATAGGTGTCCCATATTTCTTAAACATTGACCACATTTTTTTTTATCAATACATTAATTTTCCACGTGGGTTTTTATCTTCTATAAAAGCAGACATGATGTAACCCAAGCTGTAAAAGTTGTGTGACCCAACTTCTTCTTCTTCTCCATAAAATTATCCATTAAAAAAGAATTATATATTTTTGTAATTGATTGATTGATTAGCTTAATCATCCTACAATTACACAAGAGCAATAATAAATATCTCTACTTTTTCATCAATTTTTTTATTGATTTCATGATTGAATCCTTAAGTGTTCATAATCTTGTTGATTCCAATTTGGCTTGGATCCTTTGAATCCATGCTAATCCCACAATAATTTTGTGTCAGAGCTACGTTGTTGAAGAGATACTGTAATTAGGATGGGTACAAGATACGATCTTGAGAAGTCTAATCAATCCGTCAATTTCAAATTATGGAAATTGAAGATTCATGCGATTCTAATTCATAATGGGTTGGAGAAAGCATTATTTGGTCATTCGAACAAGCCAAAACCAATAATGGATAAGAGATTTGAATAATTAGAACTAAAGGTCCTCTCTACCATACAATTGTGTTTGTTAAGTGAGGTACTCCAAGAGGTGGAAAAGGAATCAAAAGCAACTACCTGTGGTTGAAGCATGAGCCATTATATATGATAAAATCAGTAGCAAATCAGCTACTATTGAAGAGTTAACTTCATGAACTAAAATTAGGTGAATGTCAATCTTTAAAAAGTCACTTGGATGAATTTTACTCTATAGTTATGGATTTGCAAAATATAGATGTTGAATTAGATGATGAATATTTGGCTATTATATTGTTATGTTCTTTGCCTACAAGCTTTAAGTATTTTCATTAGACTATTTTATATGGGAATGATGAGTTAGCCCTTGAGGATATGAAATCTATCCTGCTACAATAGAAGTTGATTGATAGTCAATTGAATGGCAGCGATACTTTTAGGGACTCACATAATGAGTAATTGGTAGATAATGGAGGACACAAGAGCGGGGGTATGGTAATTGTAAGAAGTTGAAGTATAAGTCAAAGAGTTGGTAGAAGAATGTGGCATGCTATGGGTGTCACAAGAAGGGGCATGGTAGGAAGTTTTATTCTAACAGGAAGATCGGTGCTATGTCAGATGAGTCATCCAACACAAAGGATGATGTTGTAGTTTCCCATGATGATAGTGATGGAGATACGTTGATGGCCATTGATAGATAGAACAAGATCAGTGATAAAGGGATATTGGATTCTAGGTGTTCTTACTATATGTCCCAATAGGATTTGGTTTCATAAATTTGAGTCGGCTCAGGGTAGAGTTGTTTTAATGGACAATGATGTTACATACAAAGTTGCTAGGACTGGGGCAGTGAAGGTGAGGATGCCTAATAGTGTGGTCAGGACACTATCTGATGTGAGACATGTCCTGGATATGACCAAGAACCTTATTTCTTTGAGTTCCTTGGATTGTAATGGGTACCAGTGTGTTATTGAGGATGGCACCCTAAGAGTTATAAAAGGGGATTTCAAGGCGATAAAGGGGAAGTAGGTCGGGACACTACATCAGTTGTTAGGTTCCATTATTGTGGGGACACCTATCGTGACATCGCTAAGGTTGTCAAACTCTAATGTTACGGGTCCTTAACAAATGAGACTAAGACATATGAGTGTTAAAGGTCAGATTGATCTCTCTAAAAGGGGGCTGCTAGATAGATAAAGTAAAAGTACTATGGAATTCTATGAGCACTATGTTTTTGGTAATGAAAAGATGGTTAGCTTTTCAACAGCTAAGCATAATATGATAAGGCCTCTTAACTATATCCATTCATATTTGTGGGGTCCAGCAAGAGTTTTTTTCTAAATGGGGTTCACAGTACTTGCTCACATTCATTGATAACTTCTCTATAAATGTATGAGTTTATTTCTTAAAGCATAAGAATGATGTATTTGGTGTTTTCAAATGCTAGAAGACCTTGCTAGAGAAGTAGATTGGAACGTAGGTTAAGTGTCTCTAGATAAATAATGGTCTTGATTTTTTTTAGCAAAGTTTCACTAAATTCTTCCAAGACCATGAGATAATGAGACACTGCACTTGTGTTGGAATACCACAGCAGAATAGGGGTTGCTGAGCATATGAACAGAACCTTATTAGAGAAGGCTCAATGCATGTTATCAAAGGGAGGGATAAATCAAGAGTTTTGGGTTAAAGCAGTTCATATAGCAGCATACCTGGTGAACCAATCACTAGATTGGTCCTTTGAGTTGAATAAACCTAAGGATTTATGGTTTGGTAAGCTAGTTGATTACTCTGATTTGTATGTCTTTGGTTGCCAAACTTATGCTTATGTGAATGATGGTAAACTTGAGCCTAGAGCTAAGAATTGCATCTTTTTTGGCTTTACATCTGGAGTGAAAGGGGTATAGGTTATGGGACTCAACTGCATCCAAGTTCTTAACCAGTAGGGATGTTACTTTTAATGAGTCTATGTTCCTCTAGAGGACTGAGTCTTGTGATGGTGTCACTAAAAAGGTGGAGTAGGATAGTGCTTCTGGCCAGGTGGAGGTTGAGATTGAGTTGGATTTTATAGAACCTTCTAATAGTCCCATTATTTATGAAGTTGGTGGATCCATAAAGTAGGTGGAGCAAAGGGGTGTTACTCTAGCCATAGAATGAAGGATTGTTAAGCCTCTAATCAAGTACAGTTATGAATAATTGGTTGGCTATGCTTTATCTAGTGCAGAGACTATTGTTGATGTGCATGAGACATCATCATTCTCATAAGCTATTGAGAGCACTAATTATACTGAGTGGTGTGCTGAAATGGAGGAAGAGATGGAGTCCTTATTAGAGAACCGGACATGGGAACTTAAGGAGGCACCCAAGAAAAAAAATATTATCTATTGCAAGTGGGTGTACAAGTTCAAACAGGGAGCTCTAGAGGTCGAGAGACCAAGAGACAAGGCTCATTTAGTTACATGTAGATTCAGTCATATTCCAGATATGGAATATAACAAGGCATTTTCTCCTATGGTTAGACATACTTCTCTTCATACTTTGCTTGTGCTTATTGCTATGCATGATTTTGAGTTGGAGCAGTTAGATGTTAAAACTGCATTTTTGCATGGTGAGCTTGAGGAGGAGATTTACATACACTATTCTGATGGGTGTGGGGTTGAGGGGATGCATGATCATGTGTGCCTATTGAAGACGCCACTGTATAGTTTGAAGTAGTATCCTAGACACTTGTATAAATGATCTAATTATTTTTTACCTGAGCATGGTTTCTCCATGAGTGACTATGATGGATGTGTATACTTGTAGGAGATGGATGATGGCTATTTTGTGTATCTATTTCTATATGATGATGACATGCTTGTGGCATCAAAAGATATTTCTGATGTTGTTAAGGTAAAGGTAATGTTAAAGAGTGAGTTTGAGATGAATGATCTTGGAGCTACAAAGAGGATAATATGCATGAAGATCATTAGAGATCATGAGCAGAATATTTTGTACTTATCACAAGATTCCTATGCGAACAAGGTGTTGGAGAGTTTTTATATGATAGATGCCAAGCCAGTGAGCACTCCATTGGCTACTCACTTTAGATTATTAGCTTTGAATTGTCCCAAATCTAAAGAGGAAGAGGAGTTCATGGCGACTGTTCCATATTCAAATAATGTTGGTTGTATCATGTATGCTATAATGTGTATCCAACTTGATATTGCTCAAGTTTTTTATATTAAGAGCCGATATATAGAGAATCTAGGAAAGGCTCACTACTAAGTAGTGAAGTGGATCCTTAGGTACTTGAAGGGAATGACATCAGCTTATATTGAATATAGGAGATCAACTGATTTGCCGATAAGGTTTGCGGACTCTAACTATGGTGGATACCTTGATAAAAAGAGATCCACCAATGGATATACTTTCTATCTTAGTGGTTCAGTTATTAGCTAAGTTCTTCCTTGTAGGAGGTGATGAATTTATCCAATACTAAGGTAAAATATATAGCCAAGATAGAAGCTTTTCTGGAAGCCTTGTGGCTTGGTGGTTTAGTAGTAGAGTTAGGGTTTGGTCATGGTTCTCTAGTTGATCATGGTAATAACCAAAGTGTTATTTGTTTAGCAAAGAATCAAAATTCTTTCCATCACCAAACGAAGCACATTGACATCACGTATCAGTTTATCTATGGTATTGTTGCTACAAGAAGAGTTGTGTTGGAGAAATTTGGTGCTTTGGATAATCCAACTGATAAGAAAATGAATCCATTGATCGTGATTAATTTGAGCATTTCATGGACTTTATTGGTGTTCCATAGGCTGTGAGATCCATTATTGAGCTAGGGTTTTTCATAGAGGTATCTACATATCATGTGTCACAACTACTATGTCAAAGTGGAGAATTGTAAGTTCTGACTAGGCATTTGAGCATAGCATAATATTGTGTTGGCTCGTGCAGGTATTGAAGAATTTTAAGAGTAGGATGTAAATTATGTGAGAAATATGGGGGTTCCATGTTAATTCACACGGACCGTGTTTCTCACTGAAAATATTGATGTGTTTTTTGAAAAAAGTCAAGAGTAAGGAAATAAATACTGGGGTCCCATGTTTCTTGAACACATACTGTATTTTTTCTTTATGTCTAAAACATGGTGTTTTTTCCCACTGGATTTTATCTTCTATAAAAGGAAACATCATGTAGCCCTAGCCATAAAAGTCGTGCAACCCAACATCTTCTTCTTCTCCATAGAATTCTCCATTTAAAGAGAATTGTATATTTGTGTAAGTAATTGATTTATTAGTTTAATCATCCTACAATTATACAAGAGTACAAAAAAATCTATACTTTTTTTTCAATTTTTTTTTTGTGATTGTATCCTTAATTGTTCATAATCTTCTTAATTTTGATTTGGTTTGGATCCTTTAAATCCACGCTAATTCCATAATAATTATTATAGGATGTAGAGGATTGAAAAACTACCAAAACCCACCATGGAATGAGAGATCAAGGTGTAGGGAGGTAATGAGAAGGAAAATAAGGAGAAAAGGAGAAGAAAGGCATGAAAACACTACTTCAACACAAGTAGTTGTAGCCATAATATGAAAGTAGCTCGACAAGGCAGAAAAGAGAGGGTAAATAAGGTAATAAATGGGATAGTAATTGAGAAAAAAAATGGGTGTAAAATGTGTCCAAACATGAAAGGAACAATGCTCAGTAGAAAACACAAGGATAATGGAAGGTGAGGTAGCACAAACATAGGCATAAACTCGACCAAAAATCAGCCACAACAGCTCAAAGGTGCTTGATAGAGGGAAGCATGGAAAAACAAAGATGATGGAGCTTGATTTTATGGAAGTAAAGTATAGGAAGTTTTATTATGCAATGCACGATTTAAAGAAAACAAAGGATGAGAATGGATAAACAAAGAGATCTTGTAGCTGGAAGTTGAGAAGAAATCAACATAAGAATGGAGTTTATGAGCTTAATTATGTGTGTGCTTGGTTTTCAAACATAACATGGAAGGATTGGGATACTTGATTAACCATAAATACTTCTCCCCCTCCCCAATCTAATGTGAATAAGATAGGGGAGTGTGTCTTGCTTGGTCAACTATAGGAAAGAAAAAAGATGGATGGTTGAGTAAGGGAGTTGGTGGATTTTGATGAAATTGGATTATTAAAGTATTTTTTGTTGAGTGAATAAAAAAAAGACTTGGAATTCTTATTATCCAACATGTGAGGGTCACATGCCAAAATAAAGAGGAGAATGATAGGCATTTCATATATTTTTAGGACAATTAAATAGACAGAAAGGCTAGAAAATGAAGATTTATTTAAAAAATAGCAAATGAGTCTCGAAAATTATCAAATTTTATGAGAATTTGCAAAATAATTTTAGAAATATAAATAGAAAAAAATATCAGATATGAGAGTTGGATAAAAGCATGATAGATGAAAAGCATGAATAAATGCTTAAAACGGATAATCGACGGATGAGGCCAAAACGAAGCAGCAACATGAGTAGAGAGTTTTGCATGAGCAAGAGGAGAAAAGGTAGGAGAACAAAGGAAAGGTGGTATGTGAGGAAAAGTAACAAAAAAGTGATTTTCGGAGATTTTAGGTAAATAAAATCATAAAATGATCCAAATAATGTGTAAATAATCTCAAAGCAATAAAATATTCTTATTAGCACAAAGGGACCCTAATTAGAAGTTTTCACAATATTGGAAAGAAAAGTAGAGCAAAATATAAAATAATTATGGAATCGTAGAATAATAGGTTGATCAGTTTAGGAAACTAATTGAATAGTTCCGTTGGAAATAAAAACACCAGCCACAAGGTATCCTAGTTAATCGATATGAACTTATCAATTAATATCACTGAAATTTCATATTTTCATCCAATTCTAAGTCCTTTTCAAAACCAAAATCATTTCATTTCATATTAATATAATTTTAAACACATTTTGGAGAATTTTAGGATGGGGTATTACGGCACTACCCCCTTAAATGAGATTATGTCCTTGAAGTCCACAAATAAAACACTGCCTTAAGATTAAAAACTTTTCTAAACCCTCAGCCACCAAGTAAACAAAAATACACACAACACTTACAGTAAACAATGGGGTACTACCCCCTTAAAAAAGAATGTGCAAAACCAAGAAATAAAATGGTCAGGGGTTAACAATATTCAAAGGGTTGAAGAACTACCAAGAGGAACTTTGGTCGGTGCTCCATGAGACCTGCCTCAAACTTTCGCACCTTTGCATCCAATGACTAGGTGTGGGTCTTTCGATCATTACCTCTTATAGGAGTACACTTAACATTAGTGTGTCTTTTCTTTCCACAATCATGGCACTAAACATTTCCACTTAAATAATCAACTTCTGAATAGTCCTTGCAACATTGCTTAGAGCTGAAGTGCCACTCAAGGCAATGATTACGGCGTTAGGCTCCTCTTCGAGGTGCAGATTCCACCGAAGGGATACCTTCCTTAAGGGCTTCCTTCATGTTTCTAGAGCACCTATCACACCCCCCCAATCTTCCACTATTTTTTGGACAAAAGATCATGAATTTGGCTGGCCTCTGTTTCCTTTCACTCTTGACGCTACATGTACGTAGCTATCCTCTCCATCAATTTCTCAATACACTAAAGTCCGGTTTTTCTCTCCATCGAGTTTCTAAAAAGCTAAGGGTGAGTTAGAATTTACACTAACAAGCACATATTTACACACATAGAAAGCACATAAGTACATTAGCACATAAGGTAACAATTAGTCACCCAAGATAATTAAAGGCCAACACCTCAACATAAACCAATGCTTGCTCACTAACTAAACTAGTTCTACTACTAGGAAAAAGTTGACGAAATTCATTTTCACAAAGCAACATTTGAATTTCAAAAACAAATCTTTGATACCAACTTGTAACAACACCAATTTTTAAAACTAATTTTTTTTATTTTAAGACAATATGAAAGTAATAAAATAAAAATTGAGGAATGTTACCATTGTATCGAACATAAGAAATATTTCGTCATCCACCTAACCTATGCTTGATGCAAGGCTACAAAGTTTAACAAAAATCATACAGGAGAATCAGAGATAGCATGAGAGAATGATAAAGAGAGATATGTAAAAAAGAACATGATAAGTATACAAAGCTAAATACATAAATAGAACCAAGATTTTAGGTAACCAAAAGATAAAACATCCCAAGGCAATGGGAAAAGCCTAACTATTCCACTAACCATAACTCTATAATATAATAAACCATTCCCAAGCAATAACTATACAAAGGCCGACGTCAAACTGCTCAAACCTGCAAAACATCATCTCCTCCCTAGAACAAAAGCTAGATCAACACTGTGACTACTCAAGGTTGTATTAGTAAAGTGAAAACTTGGTAAGACAACTCTATTCTATAACATATAGAGGGCTCATGCTACACATAGAGGTAATATTCATCATGGTTTAATAAACATGCTAAAAAATTTCATCATGAAATAATAACAACAACACATAATGATTTCATATGTCACAGACATCAATAAATCATATTATTATTATTATGTTATATGACCAAATAGTATAATTATTAAGATATTTGAATGACACATCTAAACCTCCACCTTGAGTGTTGGTCATGGTAGAAACACAAGGATATATAAGTCCATAATATGGGCATGCTCTCCAAGCTGGAGCACCGATCCTGGTATGGGTGTATGTAGGCGATCACACCAAATGAGAACATAGGCATACCCTTCAAATTGGAGCACCAATCCAAATTTGAGTATTTATAGAGGATCACACCAAATATGAACATAGGCATACCCTCCCAGTTAGAGCACTGATCCTAGTATGGTGTTTGTAGGTGATCACACCAAACACAAACATGGGCATACCCTCCAAATTGGAGAACCAATCCCAATATGGGTATTTGTATGAGATCACAACAAACGAGATAGAGTATATATATCCAAGGCATTCACGCCTTCTAAATCGGGTGTTTAGGCAGTTTCACCAAACATAAGGGATAAAACCTCTAATCATAGCGGACCCTCTACACGAGTACTAAAATCATGATGGTTTGCCACGGTATTAATCCTTATAGTGCATAAAAGCCACAACCTAGTATGATAGAAAAGGTACTAAGTGAAAAGAGATGAAACCCTACCAATCATGGCATGTCTTCTTTATGAGCAACAACACCATGATGGCATGATATAGTATTATTCCTAATCTAATGTACAAGCTACAAGCTAGTGAGACAGGAAAGGTACTAAGTGAAAGGGAAAGTAAATACCAAAAGGTAATAAGCCTACTAACACCTGGTTAACCACCTTGAGAGTTGGAGAAGAAGGCTCAAATGAAATCTTATTTCCACTATATAATTAAGTGGGGATTTTTCAATTCACAAAAAAAAATACATAAATGTTTTAATTGGATGTTCCCAAGTATTTATATAGAACACTACTCAAGGCAACAAGCCACACAACTAATAATTGTATCTTCCTTAATTTCATTATTTTAGGTCAAGGCCACAAGTAATCATTCATTTAAATCACATTATTCAGGGTTAGGATCACAAAAAGGTCCATAAATTAAGCTAAAAGCATCAAAAAGCTCTGAGATATCACCGTGAAAGAATAACAAAAGTAATGAATAATAGGCAAGATAATAAATGTATTCCTAATATCAGTCATTTGGCCTGGGTTTACCATACCCAATGAATTAATGAAACCCGAAAACTAATCAAATGGTTAGTCTAACTGATCAATTGTTCTTTTGAACCAACTGATAGGTTTTGATAAACCATTCAATGTGTTTAGGACGAAACCAAACACTCTAGGACATAAAATGGGATAAGCAAACTAATCAACTATTTTTTACAAACTAGTCGATGGGTTTTCACTAAGGTACCCAAAATAGCTATGGTCACAAAACAACCATTTGATGGGTGTATCAAACCGATAGACTAATCACACAAACCAGTCAATGGGTTTAGCTAACTGATTAAGTGGTTTGGGCAAAACACCCCAAACCAGGCATGACGAAAATCGCCCACTTAAATACTAGCAATTACCAACTTAATACATCTTAACATGAGAAGATCAAAACTATCAAAAGCAAAAAAAATATCATACCCAACATTAAAACTCCTACTTGAATACAATAAAAAACATAATTCATGCTTAAATTTATCAACTTTATGCTTTAAACCAAAATAGATAAATCATGCTTACATATCCAATTTCAAGGAAGAACCATTGAGAACCACGACAATGCTTAAATCAAGTATATAGGATCACATCCAACTTCAACCATAAATGCATATCCAAGATTCATCAAAAAGGTCCTAATGGCCATATGCTACTAATTTTACCGAACATGCAATTCATTGATAGAAAGCTAGAATCATGGAAGTAACTAAATATATTAAGCATGTTTGATACATATAACCACCATAAACAAGTCACTAATCCAAACTTTTAATGTATACACATGATCCATGCTAATTGCTTAAAATCCACATGATGCCACAACTTATGTTTGCAACAATCCATATTCATAATGCATATCTTAATTACTTATATAATAACTCACATTTTTCATAAAAGCATGCTTAAAATTAAAGATATCAACTAATACAAACAAGAAAACCAAGCCTTATCATACGATAAAGAGTTGTCTTACCTAAAGGTAATATTCTAGCAAAGAGAAGTACTACTAACTTGATGGTCATCTACAAGATCCTCAATTATCAAAGGAAATTAAAAATACAAAAATCGGTAAAACGCACTTTAAAATTTTCAACTCTCTCTAAATTTTAATTCTCCTTTGTTTATAGAAAATAAAGAGGAAATAAATTGAAGAGTAAGAACAAGTAAATGAGAAGGGAAAATCTAACTCAATAGAATAACAAAAGGTAAGGGCCTTGGTTCTCCACTATAATAAGATAAGGAAAGAAGATAAAATAGGTTTTATATAGTAAGCAAAAATATGCTATGGGAATAAGTTGGAAAGGAGAGCAAGTGAAAAGATTTAAATGAGTGTGTCTAAAGGAGAGGAAAATAAAATAAGGAGAGCTTGAGGGATCAATTAGTCTACCATGAGGAAGGAGGAGAGAAGATAAAGAGTTGGCTTGTGAAGATGGTGTGGAGTGTTGAGTATAAATATGTAAGAACAATAAATGATGAAGCATGGGGCAGGAATAGTGAAGCCAAGCAAGATCGAGATAAGAGAGAGTAGCAATAGGGGCAAGGAGTTCTACACAAGCCAGAAGAGATAGGTGAGAAGGTAGAGTAAGAGAAGAAAGGTGGTAGGTAAAAAAAATACCTTAAAAGTGCTTTTGGAAAATTTTAGCTAAATAAAATCATATAATTATATAAATAATGTGTCAGTAATCCCAAAGTACCAAATATACTTAATATCAAAAATAGACTCTAATTAGAAGTTCTCAAAAATATTAAAAAGAAAATAGAAGCAAAATTAAAAAAATATTTTGTAATTGCAACATAACTAGTCAATCAATTTGGAAAACCAATCAACTAGTTAAGTTTGTAATGAAAACACTAGTCACTGAGCATACCAATAGATCAGTTCAATAAACCTGTCAACTAGTATTATTGAAATTTCACATTTTTACCCAATTCCAAGTCATTTTCAAAACTAAAGCTATTTTATTTTATATTAACATAATTTAGAAAATTTTAGGATATGGTATTACCATTACATAGATGCTTCAAGCATGTGGTCTCAATGTAATCATAGGAAAGACCCATAGCATCGTCATCATGTGGTAGTCTTCTCAAGCTTCTTACTCTGAACTAAACCCTCACCACAATGTGTGGCTCCTATAATAATAAAAAATTATTAGAATAATAAATTACGGTACAAAAATAGGAACTAATAATAATAATAATGCTTACTCGTTCATCATTTCATACGGCATATGTCATATGGCCCTTAAAATTAGTCAGAAGATTGAGAATAAGTAGACCCCCACCTGTAGGTCCTGCCAATCACCAATTGCCATTTGATGTTTAAAAGGAAATACATCCTACTGCATTACCAAAGGTGTTAGTGCCAACGCGAGCTCTAGTGATATGGACATCATAATCCTCCTCAAATGGTACATGATGTGTGTTAGAAGTACCAACCATTTTCTTGTGATCTATAGCAACTCTTACTCTAGTAATAGTAGTGTATATCATCTTCACCACCCTAATGGCAACAGAAGTAACCTGCCTCAAATCCTTGTCTCTACCTCCTCTACTTTCCATATGCCAATTATATTAAATAAAAAAAGATCATTAATAAGAATTATGATTTATGTTTTAGATGGTTTAGGGTTTTTGGTTTAAGGTTTGGGTTTGTAGTTAAGGGTTTTTGTAACACCCCAAAATTCACTAAATATTTTTTTAAAAGTGGAAGAATTTAAATTTTAAAACCTGTGAATTCTGGGGATATTACCGCCACACCTACTACCAGACCGGTTCACTCCGACCATTCCAGTACCAAGTGTTAAGGCTAAAAAGATTATTTTCAAACTTAAACTGAGAGTTCACAAAAGAACTAGAAAGATCATAATATCAAAAATCAGAGTACGCATAAAAGAATTATAACTCATGTCCAAAACAAGAAATAATCGTACAATGGTTAAAATGTTCCTCTCAATATTCAACACAAAGTAATAAATCATAAAGGATAAGTCTGATACAACAAGAAATAACAGAAGGGAAATAAAATAACGAGAAGAGTGAAAACGGCCATGACACTCTCGAACTTTGAGCCAAAACATGCTCAACACGCAGCCCCGACTGATGTCTCACCCACCTACACAAAGTCAGAAAGGCCTACTACTTGTGGGAATGAGCAGCACCCGTGAAAAGGATGATCAATACGCTATGTACTAAGCAAGGTAATCATGCACTAAGGCCAACACACAAAATTCACATAAACCATGCAGAAGAATAAAAAAATATTAATTACTTAATTAATCCTCTATCGAGTTCATAGGTTTTGACCATAAATGCATCATAATAACATAAATGCATACGAACATTCTAGTGAATACAGCAAGATACAATATAGTCCAGATTAATTACTTAATTAATCCTTTATCGAATTATTTTCACACCATGGTCTTTATCAAGTCCATACGAGTACGAGAACCCCACTATTTTGCCACTGGATTGGTCTCCAAGGCACTTCGGCTCCTAGCCACTATTCTAGCAGGTGGATCGGTCACTTAGGGTACATGCCCTACCACTATTATATGCCGGTGGATCAGTCTGGCCCCTTTTCTCGCACGGTGTTCCACTGTAAGTAATTAGTGTATTTCCCATATCTTAGTAAAATCTGGTTTGTGTTTATTAAGCTTGAGGTCACCCCACTATTATTGCCGATGGGCCGATCACTTGTGGGACAACAGTCCACACCACTATTATTCGCCGGTGGATCGGTCACTTATAGGGTAAAAACCCTAACCACTATTCCTAACCGGTGGATTGGCTGGACCCAGCTCAATAATCTTTCACTCTAAGTGATTAATGTCTTAAGTATTTCATTCAGAAGCATTCACCCTAGACATGCATGTATCACTCCATTTACACTTATCCTCCAACTGACCAGTATCATATCATGAGAACCCTACACCTTCTAACTTCCCAAAAACCCTAATTTAGGCCTAAGTTGCCCATCCTACTCCACCTCACACAGACCAAATCATTTTGACACCCCATTTTTCACAACCATCGATCCCATATTCATCATCATACTTTATTCCCCAAGTACACACATGTTGCCACCGAATCCTAGTTAACCACACAAACCCTAGTTAACCACTCTAAACCCTAATTAACCACAACAAACCATAATTAATCACTCCAAACCCTATTCAACCATAACAAACACAATTATTCATTCCAAACCCTAGTTAATCACAACAACCCATAGTTAATCACTCCAAACCCTAATTCAGTCTCCTCCATACCCTTATAATATCCTACATACTATTTTTCACCCAAAACTTCCAAACACCCAAATAACTCTTCTATTACCTTCCTTATATCCCAAGTAAACTTTTCATACATAAGCTTTACTCCCATGCAGATGCCAACCTCCTCATGCAAACCTTCAAACTTTTTCACGCAAACCCTAGATTCACCCATAGATAACCCCAAGATTAGATCCTCCCAAACCCTACTTTAGATTCTCCCATGCAACACCATAAAATCTGCCATGCAAAATCCTAAGTCCATCCATACAAAACCCTAAATTCTTTCATGCAAAACCCAAGATTTCTTCATACAAAACCCTAAATTCAATCCACACAAAACCTAAGGTTTCTCCATACAAAACCTTAAATTCAATCCATGAAAATCATAAATTAGATTCTCCTAGGTTACAACATAGATTAGATTTTTCCATGTTACACCATAGATTAAATTCTCCCATACAAAACCATAGATTAAATTCTCTCACACAAAATCATGCAAAACCATAAATTAGATTCTCCCATATAAAACCATAGATTAGATTCTCCCACAAGAAACCCTAAATTTTCCATTTTATTCCTCTACTCATGGATTATTAAAATACTTAGGTCAACTCACATCCCTTGGTCAACTTATATTCCCATTCTCCTTTTTCATCCTTTTCCCTACACAAACCATATTAACATCCTCACATGCATGTCTTATAGGGTCACAACACATATCATCACATGCACATAGTACACATGCCATATAACAACACATGAACACAATTTAACTGTATGCCATACCACACATGAAATCAATATAATGATAAACATAAGATGCATAACATATAAAGAATATAATGCACATCAACACACAATAGGCCTTAGTAACACCCTTACCTAAAATGACACCGGTCTTGGAGCACACTCCTACCTCTCTTTAGGCTTTGACTGGTCTCACCTATATGAGGGAAAAGTTAAAATTAGATTCACTCCTACCAAAAATACTATTAATTACTAACTTATTCTAAGACTAGGCTTTTGATAAAATAATAAAATAATAATAATAATAATAATAATAATAATAATAATAATAATAATAATAATAACCATTAACTAAATACTAAATTGGGCTAAAAATATAAGAATTAATAGTAATATCATAAAAGTTAATAATATAAGGTTGAAGACTTTATCCTAGTAATAATAATGATATTAAAAATAATAATAACAAAGATACTAAAAATAATAAGAATGATAATATTAATAAGAATAATAATAATAGTAACAATAATCATACTAAAATACTAATAATAATAATAATAATATGATTCAAAATAAATGGTGGAATAAAGGCCTCAACCCTTCACCAAAATAATAATAATAATAACATTAGTAAAATAAATAAATAAAAATAGTAATAATAATAATAATAATAATGAAATAGAAAATAAAATAATGATAAAAACCATAATAATATTGCAAAAATGATAATAATCATAATGGTAATAATAATAAGGATAATAATCAAAGATAAAATGAAGTAGGGTTTCGACCTTACATTAAATAATAATAAACTTATTAAATAATAATAATAATAATAAATGCTAATGATAAAAATATTAATAATATTAATAACAATAAGACTCGATATTATAATACTACTACTACAATTCAAAATAGGCACAATAGGGTTTCAGCCCTATATAGAATAATAATGCTAACATTGAAAATAATAATAATAATAATAATAATAATAATAATAATAATAACATTCGCATAATAATAATAATAGCAACACTATTAGTAAAATATTTGTAATAATAATAATGAAATAATAATAATTGAAAAATAGTAAAAGTAATAATAATAATAATAATAATAATAATAATAATAATAATAATAATAATAATAATAATAATAATAGCATATTCATATTAATAGTAAAGATAATAGCAATAATAAGAATAATAATAATAAAATCAAAATAAAAATATAATAGGGCTTCGGCCCTTAATAGAAATAATAATAAAATCATTAATGATAATAATAGTAGTAATAACAATAATAATAGAAATATTAATAATAATAATAATAACGATAGTAATATATTTCGAATAAATGAAATAAAATAGATTAAGGCTTGCATAAATAGTGAAAAAGGGTTGAGGGTGTTTAGGGTTTAACCTAAGACTGGCGGTGATAGGCGGCACCGGCGGTGGGGCGGTGGCCAGCGATGGCAGCGACGGCTGCAAAAAGAGAAGAAAAGGGAAAAAGTTGAAGGCTGGGAACAAAATAAGGAGAATGAAGGTGGGAGTAGAGGTGATTATGGTTGCCTAGAATGAGAGGAATAGAATGGAGGTGGCGGCGCAGCTAACAGTGGCAGCGCACGGCGACAGTGGTGGTGGTCGAATGGAGAAGATGAAGAGGAAGAGAGGAGGAGAGGGAAAAGGAGGAAAAGAAAGGTAGGGGAGATAGAGGAGGGTCTTCAGATGTTTTTGGGTGGTGTAGGAGGCAACGACAGCGGAGGAAGTGGTAGCGAACGACGACAAGAAGGGTGGCAGAGGTAGAGAATATGTTGATTGGGAAGGAGACTTTGCACGGCTGGGGTGACTCATGCAGGAAGAATTGAGGAATGAGGGAGGTTTAGGTAGTTATAGGGCAGTGCAAGGATGAGTTTTGTGGGCAGAGAGGGCGGTGTAGTTGGCCGACGATGGAGGAAAGGTCGTCTGAAGTGGCAACAGTGCACGAGGGGAGAAGATCTAGATAAGAAATCAAAGGCTCGATACAGGGCTATTATGGGGGTATTTATAGAGTGTAAATGAGAGGGTAAGGTTCTATGGGTCGGTGTGGGAATAAGGCAAGTTGGTTCGGGCTTACCGGCGGCGAGGTTGGCCAGTGGAATTTAAAGTCGTGGTCAGGGTTGGCTGGCTGGGAGAGGGAGAAACGGGCGAGGAGAGGGGGAGTTAGTTGGGCGAAAAGGTCGACGAGTCAGCAGGGAAGAGGGTGGAGAGGTTGGCCGGATCAACGGCGAGGTTGGAGGCGAAAATCCAGGGCTTGTCGACAATGCAGGTCGAACGGGTGGAATGGAAGGTGCGAAGGGTTGGGGGAAGAAGAAGGGGCTGGACCGGGCAGTTCGAGGAAGAAAGAAAGAAAAGAAAAGAAAGGTGGAGCGGGCGGGCAAGCGCGAGGTGAGGGGGAAGGATTTAAATGAAACACAGAGTTTCAGTGGAAAAAGAAATGAAGATCGGCATTCCAGGGCGGGCCGCGTCGAAGAAAAGATTGGAACGGACTACGGCGGGAGGAGAAGGAAGGAAAAAGGGGACTGGCCACGGGAAAGGAAAAAAAGGGAAGAAGGGCTTGGGCCGCTGGGCTGGCCCAAGTCGGGGAAGGTAAGGAAGAAAAAGAAAAAAAAGAAAAAGAAAGAAAGGAAAGGAAAAAGGAAAAAGGAAAAATAATGGATTAAGTTAATTAAATTATTTGGGATATTTGGGATATTTAAAAATAATAATATTTAAATAAACTAATATCTAAATCCCTTTTTTGGCTAATTTAGGGTTTTTGAAAGGTTTTTCATAAATTTTATTTTAATTAGCAAATCACCCTAATTTTCTCCAATTAAATTATTTATAAAATAAATATTTATTTGGAACCATTTATTCCCTCTTATTTTAAATAAAATAATTTATTTATTTAATTTCTAAAATAAAATCCTTAATTAGCTAAAATACTAAAATTTCTCCTAATTAAAATACTTATAAATTTATTCTTGATTTCCCTAATTAATTTCCTTTTATTTTAATAAAAATAATTTTCTAATTAATTTTTCTAATAAAATCTTATTTAACTATAATTTTTAAAATTAGAATCTTCGAGGCATTTCAGTTTTGGGTTTAATGCTAATGGTTAAGGGTTTAGGGGTTAGGGTTTAGGCTATGGGGATTAGGAGTTAGGGTTAGGTTTTAAGGTTTTAGGTGTTTGGAGTTTTGGGTTAAAAGGTTAGAGTTTAGGGTTTAGGGTTTCGAGTTGCTTCCAATTGATTAGGCTTTATGGTTAATGGTTCAAGGTTTATAGGGTTTAGTGTTAAAGGTTTTTGGTTTGGGTTTAGATGTAATGGTTTAGGGTTAAAGGGTTGATGGGTAAGTTATCTGTTTGAGGATGGGGTTGAAGGATGAGACATGCGTTAGAGGGGAGCGACAGATAAGTCACTCATTTGCGATTAGGTGTGGCAGGTGCGAAATGTGCCAAAGGAGGGGTGAAAGGTAAGTTACTCATTTGGGGGTATGCTTTAAGGGGGAGACATGCGTCAGAGGGGTGATGGGTAAGTCACTCATTTGGGGATGGGTTTGATGAGTGAACCAATCATGGAAGTGAAGGGGCAATGGGTAAGTCACTTGTTGGTAGGTGTGACTTACAAGTGAGTCACCCCCACTACACTAGTTCGTCCCTAACCTCCATTGTTATAATTTAAAGCTCAGCTTTCAACAATACACACACACGCACACTATAAAGCTACTAACCTAAGTTCAATCTATGCATACAAACACTAATTTCAAGCAAATAAAATATCAATTTTGAAAATTTAAGCACCAAAATTTGCATGCTCTTTCGATTCAAAAATAAGGAATTTTGACACACACACAAAATTAACAATACGCGTACCTTTAGATGTGAAATGCCTTAGAATCTTGATCATTGTCATCAATTGATGAATTTATCTAACTCTTCAATGGTTGTGGTTGCTAAGTTAAGGTGGGAAAGGGAGAGGGAGAGTAAAGAGAGAGAATGGAGGGTTTGGATTTGGGGGAAATGAGAAGGGTAATATTAAAAGGGGAGAGAAATTTTTGGGGTATAGGGGTATGAGTTTAGAGTTTGGGGTGTGTAAGGAGATAAGATGCAAAAATATATTAAAATTCCAAAAATTTTGACATAAATAACCAAAATTAAGATGCCATGTAAAGGTAAAAAATCTAAATCATTTTAAAATATTCAAGCAAGTTTGAATATTTAGCAAAAAATTTGTTGATAATTAGCAACATGTTGTTGCAAATAATTTGAATCCTTTGAAAAAACTCAAAAAAATTAAAATTCATATCATTATCAAAAGCTTCATGTTGTTGTTAATATGGTTAATTTCCATAACCTAATCTTAATCCCAAAATTTCTTTCTTGTTATGAAGCTTTTGCAATGACTTAGAAACAATGATTTGCAATTACTAAATGGTTTTAGAGAGGATGTTGGGAATTACAGCGATGAATTCTATCATCACAAAAACTCTTTTTCTTATAATGTCAAAATCACCAATTTCATGATTTCCAAATCCATTTGTGTAGTAAAATTCTAAAACAACAACACCCAATTATTCTCATGTTCAAAAAAAATTTAAGAACATGCCATATAAGGCTCACCAAAATCATATAACATCATATAATTAATAAACACAACATCCTAAATATTCCAAACCATGCATAAATCACCTAAAGTCATTAAAACACTTGTGATAATAAGCAAACTCATGTTTTAGCATAAGAAAACTAAAGTTTTCCTCTTGCTATAAGGTATAAAATGACAAGAAGAAGGATAAAATCTCCTAATATACCCCCATGCCAAAAACCACTTTGAAAAGCCATTAAACCATAACAAAATCAAGTAAGAATCAAACCAAAATAATCTTCACACTATTACACTAATAGCATTAAACAGCGGCCAGTATAAGGCATTTTTCAACTAAGACATCATCTAATCCATTGCCTAGTAAGAAACCACACGAAGGGAGCATTTTGACAATTTAAGTGGGACATATACATGGTAGTTATAAGTTAAAA